>OU426978.1:215850043-216290043 GCA_911387785.2 Aelia acuminata | reverse complement strand
CGCTCCCCTCAAGGCTGGATATCAGCCTAAAATAAACTTCTAACTAAATATTTAGATAGTGATAAGGTTTTAGTGAGCTAGCCAACTCGTCGTATCTAACTGTAACAATGAACATGTGTTTAGGAGTTATGGAACGGTGTGAGGGGTGAATATACGTAAGTTTTATAATTTACAAAATCTCTTAGATTTGAGGTGGATTTAATCGTAATAATGTGCACAACATAACTGTATGATTAGTATCGTACTATCCAGTGCATGTTCAGCATGTTCAGGGCATAGTAACAACTTAATTGCATTATTCTTTTAAAAATATAAAAATCGAAATAACCAAAATATTTGAGGGGGGTTATGACACCTGTAACACCAAACCCTCGATCCACCAAAGACAACCTCAGTAGCACAAACTGGCTTGCGCAGGCCAGTTTGTGCAAATGGTTTGAATGAAATATTCTCCTTTATACTTTAGTTCCGTTTAGGTTAATTTGACACAAATGTACGTGAGGAAGCCTAAAAAGTGTAGTTTTGTGAGTCGATAATTTGAAGATTCTACTAATTCTAATTTCGATACTGTTGATAATTAGTGTATGATTTTGGAACTGGAAACGTGGAGGATAAACTAATTCTTAAATTCTTTTCTGTAGGCAATTCGTAGAGAGTTGATTTATTTATCAACGCTCTCCCGTGTGGCCTCTGGGCCCACGAGTCGCATTTTTTCTACCAAAACCTCTTATGCATGAGATTTTGCTTTACGGTCGCTGTAATTTCCACAAACACGGGGACGACTTGTGTGCTTCAATGAATTCTACTAACCATTGTTTTTCACTCACCACTACGACAATAATCGATCGAAGTAAGAGGTATTTACGGGTTTCATTCAATGCGATAGCCTGAAATTAGAACTATGGCTTGAGCATCGTTTACACGCTCAAGCCAATACATCAACCTCAAGCCGATTTTCTGTCCGGACAGAATTAGCGCAATCCAAATTTTTTGGCTTGCATAAACTCCAAACCAGCGTGCAACGATTTATTTACACAAACTGGCTTGTGCATGTCAATTTGTGTAAATAGCTTGATCGTGTAAACGCACTTTTAAGGATGTTTCGGATTGCTGGAATGGCTCCACGGAACCTATTTGATAGCTGTTACAAGCTATTAGGAACAGCTCCAATATGGATGGCTTTTCAACGGTCGGAAAGTCACAGCCTTTTGAGTCCTTTTAATGTAATAGTTCACATAGCGAAATAATAAAATTCCTTTTCTTACTCTATCACGTTTCCTTAGTCTCAAATTAAGGCTATAAGGTCATTGAATTATATGGTATGCGAATTATTCGCACGGGCCAAGTAGTAATATTATATTTGTCATCTAAATAATATTAAAATAATTCTTATAATTAACTTCGGGCTATGCGTTAAACTGAGAAGGCCTTATCGTGGCTCTGAGCTGTTGTTTCTAGGTTCATTTCACGACTAATATTCTTTCAGACTATCTTAAACAACTATTATGTCTCATTGTTATTTTTTTCGGGTCGACTTCTTCGGTAAGAAAGTTCTCTGGCCTGAGTGTAGAGCGAGCCCAAGTAGCCAGGTCAGGAATACACATGCGAGCAGCTGTTATCAGTCACCGGGTTTATAAATATCAAAATAAAAACTAGGCCATTTTTAAAACGACTAGAGATTTTCTTTTTGGCTTCTAGTGCTCATCTTAAATGAGGGATGGAAGGAACTTTATGCTCTAAAAATCTTTTTAAATTATATCCCAGATCGTCGTCAAGAATAGTTACTACAAGTCTAAATTGTAAGACTATTAAGATAAAAGAAATATTCAAAGCATTTATTTACTAGTTTCCCGTGCGAATAATTCGCATACCTTATTACTCAATGAAGTTTATTTTAGACTAAGTAAGCACACCGTTGTATATAGAAGGTCGGGGCCTACAATACTATAAGTCGTGGGTTTGCGTCCTGCTATGGCTCTATGATTTTTCAAAGGGAGTAAAAAATCCTTGACTGTGCCTTCCCTCGGATAGGACTTAAAATGGAGGTCTAGAACCCGTACGATGTCAGGTACTCGTTAAAGATCCCTACCTAATGTTATACCTGGATAGCCGAAATTTAGATCTTCCTCTGTAGCATCGTCCGATTAGCCTTAGTAGCATAAAGGGACTTTAAGTAAACAAACAGCTAGACGAGAATTTTTTTACCGCTATGGAAACTACAACATAAACAGGATTCAAAATGCTGTAACATCGTAACTAATAGTCCGATTTCTATGATTATTTTTAAATTTATAGGGAATATAGATAACCTCAATTTTTGCACTTACACAATGGTTAAAATTGACAGTTTTTGAGTTATGTACAAATAAAGTATTTCACTATTTATGGCTCCTCTCTTGACGTTTTCTGGGGATCTTTCAAGTAATACCTCTATCATCGAATATGTTAAAGAATCAAGTAAGTTATGGCTTACCGGAAAAAAACCAACCGAAGAAACACCATTAAGAAACAACTTAGAAAATCGATACTGGGGTACTGCTGTGGACATCATCTTAGCTTATAACTTATTTATTACTATTTTCGCCTCTACCCTGCAGGTTTATTGGCAACATTTATATTAAGGATTTTCGAATAATATCTGATTATTTTTAATTATTTCAATGTTTTTTCTTTTTCGGTTCTAAGAATTGGAGCATGCAAAAGGTTATAAGTGCCTTTGAGAAAATTTTCCCGAAATGATATGTCTTATACCTACTAGGTGAACTACGTTCGGCGCTTACACCCATGCTATCTTTCAAACGTTCAATGAACTGTTTTGACACACATAACAATTTAGCGAAAAAAAATCTTTATATATTTTTTTGGCACTTATACCGTTATGCATTTCCACGCTTCAATTTTCTTTAATGTGTCCCCTAATGCAATATTTTCCCTGTGTTTCTTAAGAGCTTTGCAATTTACTTGGATGTGAACTATTATTATTTCTTCACTACATACACAGACAGCATTTTTAAGGCGTATTTGTTTTATTAACGTGCCCGAAGAAGATACGATCTCGGGGCAAGGCCCTCTTTCGGTATTAAAAATTATCAAATACGTGCCTCATTTAGGAAACAATTTACTTTTCATATCAATCACGTTTATTTACTATATATCTTTTATAACTAGGTACCTTTCATATCTGTTGTGACAAATTGTTTAATGATATGAAAACAGGAAGATGAGACAGGGAAGTTCAAACAGGTTAGAAAAGAGAATAGAAAATCAGAAAGCTCTGACTCACTAAGAGGATTACATTGCAAAAAGAAGACAGGTCTGAAAAAGGAAACCTCTACAAATAGCCATGAGCCATAGCAAACCTATCATTTTCGATTTGGACACAAATTACCTTTTCGATCCTTAACTGGCCAGTTAAACGCATCATTTCTTACTTCTTCTTTTTCTTCTAGATTCATTCGGCTTACATCAGAGTTGAGAAGGTATTTTGTTCAATCCAAGCGTAAAGAACCTTATTTTTGAATATTTTTATTTTTTATTATTCACGATTAATAATAATTCCAAAAGGAAAAAAAAATCGCCACTTATATAATAATCAGTTATAAAAAGACTGCAGGCTTCGGTGTTAAATCCATCAGCCCACATATCCGAGTTCATTGACCTCCGTCATAATCCTTATTCAAAGGTCAGTTAACGCATTCTCCCACCTACGTTTCGGTCTATAATCCTATAAACAATGTAGGGTCCCTCGGATAGGACGTAAAATGGAGGTCCCGAGCCTGTACGATGTCAGGTACTCGTTAAAGATCCCTATCCTAATTATACCTGGATAGACAAAATTTAGAACTCCCACTGTAGCAAGGTCCGATTAAGCCTTAGTGGTATAAAGTGAAGTTAAACAAACAAACAAACTTCCATAAAATTTAATATGAGCCTAAGTTACAGCTTTAACCAGTATTCTATAAATAATGAATAGAAGAAAATCAAATTGGGTTTTAACTTACAGCTATGTTCAAGAGATATGGTTGGGAATTATAAAACCGTTCTTTGTGAAGTTTTATTACAGATACAAATATTTTAGTGGTCGTAGATCGTATTGGCGTTTGGCCACATCACTATGCATCTGACTAGTCTAACATTCTTATTTTATTTTTTTATTTTTCGTTTTTAGTTTAGTAGCTCGCACCTTTTTCCGCACCAAAAGTTACCTGAGCATGATCAATCCAGGAAGTAGATTAGACCTATCTCAGTGAAATGGCATTCTTGATAATTTCAAGTCTGCACCATTTTAATATTATTAAAAATTTATTATTATAAAGGAAAATAGGAATGGTATTAAAATAGGTGAAATGAAATTAAGGGAAAGAGCATAAATAATCTGGGGGTCACCTGTGGTATAGGATAGAAACTTACTATTCTAAAGGTCTCGGGTTCGCGTCCCGAGGTTGCCCTAGGATTTTTTAATGGGAGTAAAAAATCCTTGTTTATGCCGTCCCTCGTTTAGGACGTAAAAGGGAGGTCCCGAGCCTGTACGATATCAGGTACTCGTTAAAGACCCCTATCCTAATTATACCTGGATAGGCAAAATTTAGGATTCCCACTATAGCATCGTCCGATTACACATAGTAGCATAAAGTGACGTACAAACAAATTGCAACAACAAATAATCTTCAATTTTGTTTGTTTCAAATTTCATACAATTCATAATTTTCAAGTTTGTTCAATTTGTTGTCAAGAGAAATGAGAGTATAAATGTTAATAAACAGAACAAAAATTCTATAAAAAATTATAGCGGTCGTAAGCCTGTAATTCTAACGAATCATTATCTGTATAAATTGGTATTTTATTTAATTTTATACCTTCCACATCCCGCAATATACCAAAAGCATCCATACCTTAGAAGAAACATTTATTAGGTATTTTTGCAGTTTCAATGAGAATTACTTAAATAATTGATAAAATAAACTGTACATATTCTTATAATTTTAAAGCAAATATTTTCTAATTCATATAAATAAATAAGAAGAATGAACGGACAAAACCAGTGAAGAGTTGACTGAGGACGTTTGCGTACTAGGCGTAGGAGTAACGGCTCTGCGATGGAAATGTTTTGATCGCGGTCCAACTCTTAACGAACATCGACCGAAATCTTTGCCGTTTGAAATTTTTGAATCCGAATTGTTTTTTAGAGTAATTAAAGGCGTTGGTATTAAATTTAACAATTCCATTTTTTATACAATTATTACAACGTTCGGCGTGTACCACCGGTGGCTTACACTAGAATACCGCCTCTGCCAAATAATTAAATATTTAACATTCTGGCTGCAAAAAAAAAAGAGTATCTGAGAGTCACGCTCTCGTTTCAACACAATTTTAATATTTAATTCTCTGACAAGAGAACAGTTACTCGATTTCAGGTGACATGGCATCCAGTGTTGAGAAAGTAGAAATGATTTCTAAATAGCTGAATATTAAAATAATGAAAATTTAACGTAAATTCTTTAATTTTTTTAATTATTTATATTTATATTCAATACTTATAAACGTATAAACATTTATTTTTTAATTAAAATTATAATTAATACCGTTTTATAAACAGGACAAGTAGGATAGTATTTTTTATTGTTTATTTTATTATTGTTGGATTAACAGTACTGCATATGCCCTGGAATAGCTCCCGCCCGATAGAGCGAATAGCATTAATCAGTCCCGGCGTGAACGTGTTAAAAATCGAGTTCAGAGCGTTTATTTGTCCATTAATATTTTTAATAGAGGCCTTCAACTTTTTGGAAAAATGTATGGTTCCAGTTCTGAGCTAATAAAATTATAATATTGTAATCACTAACATCAAAAGGGGGTCACCTGTGGTATAGTGGTTAGCATGGCTTTAGCAATACTAAAGGTCGCAGGTTCGCGCCCAGCGGTGGCCTTAGGATTTTTTAATGGGAGTAAAACATCCTTAGCCATGCCGCCCCTCGGATAGGACGTAAAATGGAGGTCCCGAGCCTGTACGATGTCAGGTATTCGTTAAAGACCCCTATCCTAATTATACCTGGGTAGGCAAAATTTAGGACTCCCACTGTAGCATCATCCGATTAGCCTTAGTGGCATAAATTGACGTTAAACAAAGAAACTAACATAAAAATAAACAATTACACTTAAAATATCTAAAAAAAACACTAAGTAAATATAGACAACCATTTGATGATTTACAAGTGTTTGAGAGACTTAAGTTTTTAATTTTTTTTATTTTTATAATTAGGATAGGGATCTTTAACGAATACCTGACATCGTACAGGCTCGGGACCTCCATTTTACGTTCTATCCGATGGGCGGCATAGCCAAGGATTTTTTCTTCCTTTGAAAAATCCTAACGCCAACCCGCGACCTTTATTATTGTAGGTCGCTATGCTAACTAATACACCGCAGGTGATCCCTACATTTTAGATTTAAAATGAAACTTGAGCTTTGGAAGTATATCCGAGTATAAATTTTTGTCTTAATTTGTTTTATTATAATTTTTAGGTATTAAATTAGAATAATCTGATAAGTATTCTAACCAGTGGAAAATGAGAGAATAACGGAAAACAAAAATGATTTTTAAAAACACTCCACACCCACAATTCGTTAATATTAACCTTAAATCAATCGAAGTGCTGTAAAAAAAAAATTAAAAAAATCACAATTTTATTACGTCCTAATGTTATTGCAATGATTTTATAGTTGGCAATGAAATTCTATAATGAGTTAGTCTTTCATCAATGGAATAAGAACCATAAAAAAGAATCATAGAGAAGAAGAAAAAAATCATAAAAATAAAAATATACTGATAAATAAATTGCTTCGTTCATAACATATCGATATTCGAAATATGTACAAATGCTGATAATTTATCAGATAATGGAAATTACATCATTGCTAATAATAAGGATGTTATTGACGCAGATGAAGCTGAATTGAAATCTGTTAATAATTTGTTCGGAATCTGGATTATATCGTGTGCATTTGAGACTGGCCTATTGATCAACTTTTTATCTGTTCATAGCTTTTATCTTCGTGACATTTTATTCAATAACACAGTAAATCTTTTGTTATTCTGATCCTGTACATCAGAATATTAACTAAAAGCTCGAAACAATGATAATAAGGTCACTCAAACAGTAGTTAACAGGTGAACATTCATCGATTTGTCTGAAATTCGAGTATCATGGGGGGGGGGGGGGGCTTAAATATTGTAAAGAAATATATTTTTCTCTCTGGGATTTTTTTTAATATTCGGGTATGCCGTACAGTTATTGGTACCCTTAAGACTAAATTTCAGTGGTGACATTAAAAAAAATACTTCTTATGAAGGGATCTAATTGAAACTTCCTATAACTCCTCTTTATCTATCCCTATAAAGCCTCAAGAGGTTATTTTGGGTTAAAAGTTCAATAGTTTAACAATATGGTAATATTTATTGTTAAAAGTTCCAAATCTAGTTATCGGCACCCTGTGGATTTAATTGTCAAATCTTCCCTATGGTTAGTTTGTTAAAGTCTTACTTCATACATGACGTAGAGGACCCTTTAAACATTAGACTCATGTATATCTTGTAATAAAATTAGGACTTGTTTACCTATTTCTTTAAGTTAAAAGTTGGGGTGCCAATAACTGTATTGAGTACCAATAACTGTATGGTTTACCCTATTTGTTTAAAACTTCACTAGAAAATAAATGTTTTACCTGCTATAAAGAAAATATTGAACAATTGTATCAGGAATCATACCGCCATGAATGAATTTGGAGTGGAGGAAAGGCGTCACTACGGGCGGCAGAATTTAGGGGGCAGCAAATTTAAAATAAAGTATTTATTTTTAGCTTAAGTATTTAAGAATATTTATTTATAATTTTAGGCTCTTTTAACCTCGATTATGTCGCAACATTCATTTATTTCGATATTGCTATACTTTCTTAAATACTGTTAGAAAACTTAGTCTTTTGTTAGAGGTGGCGGCAAAAATAAGTTTGCCCCTTTAGGAAAAAAATCTAGTTCCCCTATCCTGCCTACCGAAAACAAATTTTCCATGAGCTTGCTTAAATCAAATAAATAAATAATCATTTTAAGAAATATTTTATGGAATCCCACAGTTTTGGCACTCATGCCTTCTTTAGAATTATGAAAATAAGATATAATATGTTAGGGGTGAAGATGGAAAAGGGATTGATCCATTTTTATCTCTTTTAATTTATTTTTGAAGAGAAAAGATTTGGCTCCGACGGGAATCGAACCCGGGTCTTCCGCGTGACATACGCGGTATGCGACACCACGGAGTCACTTCCAAACGGTGCCAAATCCTTCCTCTTCACTGACAGCCAAATCTTTTCTCTTCAAAAATAAATTATTTAAAATAATTAAAAAAATAGGTGGTTACCCACAATGATGGTTAAATTAATATAAAATATTTCGAATATAATGTTACATTGAAAGTTTGAGTCGAGTTTAAAAAGGTTGTCCCTCTGTTTTGGTATAAACATAAAATGTGCTAATTTTCAAGATTTTTTTTCTATTTTTATTGACTTTTTCCCGCTAGTTTACTTACAAACAGGTTTATAAAAATAATAATCACTGGTTAATAATCATCCCAAGATTAATAAAAAAAATCTGGTGTGATTCGCCCAACACACAACTTTCACTTACCAACTTACTTAGATCAGAAATCGACGTGTTTTGTTAAATGCCACTTCTCAAAAGTCACACATTTTTACACATTCACATACTTATTTTTGTTTGTATCTGGTCTTTAAAGCACACTAATTTTTTCATTATTGAATAAAAGTTTTTGCTTGTGATAATTCGGCAAGGCAAGCATAATCGTCTGACATTTTTAACATCGATGTTTTTTACAAACTTTGACAAAAACATTGAGATATTTAACTTCGATGTTTTTTACAAACTTTGAAAAAAAACATAGATATATTTAACATCGATTTTTTTTACAAAAACATTGATTTTTATCATCGATGTTTTGACGAAAATTATACAAAAAACATCGTTTAAATTGGTCCGTTGTGACCGCCCCTGGTGATCAAAAAGCAAAGCAACGTTCAGTTCCAAACTTCATTAAAAAATCTTGTGCGTGCGCGCAACACACAACTTTCACTTACCAACTTATTTAGATTAGAAATTAATACGTTTTGTTAATTGCCACTTCTCAAAGTTACACATTTTTCCACATTCATTTCTTATTTTTGTTTTCATTACCTCTATAAAAAACACTTATTTCTTTTATTTTTAAATAATAGTTTTTACTTGTGTTACTTCGGCAATGCAAGCATAATAATCCAAGTCGTCTGATTTTATAATTCTCTATGTAGTTATTGAAAACTTCATGAAACAAATAACTTCCATTAAATTAACAGAACAGCTTTAATTATAAACAATGGTCTGTCATTAAAGACGTACTGCGCATGCGTGGGCTCATGAGGCGTGTTTTATGAGTTGACGGAATATTTTTCTTTTCTTCTCTTGTTTGTGTTTACTTGATTTTTTCATATTTCATATTTAGCGATTTCTTATTTTTTAGGCGTAACGAGAGACAGTTAATGTCTCCTTATAAACAAAAACAAAGGTACTTTATAGGAAAACAGAAAAGGCACCTTCCCCATTTATGTCCCCTCAGAACATTTTAATAATGATAAAGCTTACCTGATATTAAAGAAGACTTGATTTGTATTAAACATGACGAATTTCATCGAAATCATTAAAGCTGTTTTTGAGAAATGTCCTGAAATTTTTGCTTTCACATCTCGTGTATATACATACATTAAATACCCAATTTCAGGTTCGTACGGTTTATAGTTTTTGAGCTAGTCGGTTCACACACACACACACACACACACACACACACACACACACACACACACACACCAATTCGCGGGACTTGGTTATTTGGATTCAGGGGACCCCAAAATGTGTATTTCAGTTGAAAACCGGAAGTCGAAATTTTTCACGATCGCAATACCCTTATTATATATTTCATATATAGATAAGTGAAAGTAAAAATTTAACAGAGTAAATTTAGAATGCAAGCTAAATGTATTTTTAGCTTAGTATATTCGTTACACCTAAAAATAATTCACTTATCAAAAAAATGGAAACCTTTATAATTCTACAGGATTATTGACAAGTTAATGCAGGCTTTTAAATCTTTACTTATATTCCCTCTTTTTATGAAATGTTTGATTATTCTTACACATGAGCGTAACCACAAATCCGCTTTAAAACAACATAATTCTTAAGATGATGGCTTCTCGGATTTGGCCAATAATTCAGTGTTTGTTCAGATGTCAAAAAGTTAGGCTGTTTTAATTTCCTGTTACCCTGTAGTGTGAAACGATGTCTGTGAACGTATATCAGTCAACAGTAGTTCGAGAAATGTGAGTTTATCCCATTCTTTATATTCTAAAGTAGTTCATGTTTAAACAGTGTTACTTATTTATTTACATTTATTTACAAACCGCGATTTAAAACTAAATAAAAAACGTAATGTGATTTTGTTGAATATTTTAGGGCCTGGTACTCCACTTACTCATAGGAATAACGATAGGAACGGATCCAGCACGAAAAATGGGGGGGGTCATGACCCCCCCCTATCTCATAGTCACGTGGCTGGCACCACCAATGAGATTATTACCTTGTATTAATAAGGAATGCGATCAAACAACCTTCTTTTTTGGGGCTTAGTAACTATATGTGTTCGGGAACTCTCGGTAAACCCGAACTGAATCGTGGTTATCGGGTAGGGCGCGATCGGGATACCTTGTTTACTCACGCTGGCCGCCATCTTGGAGTTGCTTATCGGAAGGAATACCATTTTTGTTACTTGAGACGGTTATTTGAATTTATTTTGTCTCGCCATTTCATAACTAAGCTGGATTTTGGAGCTTAGATGCCTCCAAAGTGAACTAAGCACCAGCACAATATTTTAAGAAAATTGAAGTTAAAGGTGAATGTTGTGAAATAGGGTTGTGTTTCATTCAATCCCTTGTTTTGATTGTTTGTTTGTTTAACGTCCATTTTTATGATCCTGAGGCTAATCGGACGATGCTACAGTGGGAGTCCTGAATTTTGCCTATCCAGGTATAATTAGGATAGGGATCTTTAACGAGTACCTGACATCGTACAGGCTCGGGACCTCCGTTTTACGTCCTATCCGAGGGACGGCATAGCTGAGGATTTTTTACTCCTATTAAAAAATCCTAGGGCCACCGCTGGAATCGAACCCGCGATCTTTAGTATTGTGCCAAGCTAACCACAACACCACAGGTGACCCCTTCATTCAATCGCTTTTGAACTATAATATATTTCAATATGTATTTTAAATTATTCATATGTAAAGAAGCATGTTCCCGCTGTGGCCCTAAGATTTTTTGAAGGGAGCATAAAGTCTTTGGCTATCCCGTTCATTGGATAGGACGTAAAATGGTTGTCCCGAGCCTGTACGATGTTAGATACTCGTTGAAGAACACTATCCTAATGATAACCTGCATAGTACTACGTACTAACACATTGGGAAATGAGGTAACGTCTACTTGTTGAGGCTCTACCAAAAACAGGTTATGAAAAGGCTCGAGACTTATTAAAACATAAAAATGTAATTCTATAAATGAGATAGATATTTTTTTTTATTATTAGAATTCACAATTTCTATTTACTGTAGTGCTAATGGGTGCACAATGATTTTTTTTAACCTGCCCAAGTCCAAGCCGGAAAAAATAAGTTTCTGCTTAATCATCCTAAATATCGAAAGAAAATGAAATGTCTCAACAAATAAACTTACACCGCCATCTGTAGGAAATTTATAGAACTTACAAATAATCACACTCAACTGATTAAACTTGCAATAAATTAATGAAGGAAATTTGTTGACCGTAGAAGAATATGAGATGGAAATGGTTGGGGCTGCGGTCAAATGAAAACACTATATGTGAAATAACATATATATTATGCCGACGTTTCGACCCGATATTCAGGTCTTCTTCAGGGCTAAATATAAAACAAGATAGCAACCAATAAATATGAAGAAAAGAAAAATAAATAAATAAATAAAATAATGAGTAATATATGTATCTATCTCTATATATAAGAGGCTTTGTCCTGACTGACAGAATCAACGCAGAGCAAAAACTACTAATGATAGAAACTTGAAGTTCGGAATTTAGACTTATACGCGATGTAGGTAACCACTAAGAAAGGAATTTCAAAAATGTAACCCCTAAGGGGCTTAAATGGCGAAATTGTCGTTTAACTCTAACGGGAATCTATTGTTGAGATTTTAAACCATATGTTTTTTATTTGAATATCGATTTAACGTTACAATAGTATTAAAATAGACATTCACATAAAATATGGCTACTGATTATTTAAATATTAGTGGTAATCAAATTATGCACACTGTGCCAATCCCATGATTGGGGATGGTGCGTGTTTATTTCGATCTCTTTTCCATATATTTCTCCATATATATATATATATATATATATATATATATATATATATACTTCTCCATATATATATATATACTACTCCATATATATACTTCTCCATATATATATACTACTCCATATATATATATATACTTCTCCATATATATAAGAGGCTTTGTCCTGACTGACAGAATCAACGCAGAGCAAAAACTACTTATGATTAGATACTTCGGAATTTAGATTTTGAAAGCGATGTAGGTAACCACTAAGAAAGGAATATCAAAAATGTAACCCCTAAGAATATCTAAAATGTAAATGGCGAAATTGTCGTTTAACTCTAACGGACATCTATTTTCGAATTTCGAGAAAATATATCTAATTAGGACTCATTTTAAAGAATTTAATAAGACGAGTTTAACTCGAAAGACCCTATTGGGCGTCGAAAACCATGTTTTACAGCCGAAAAATGAAGCGTTTACGACGAGTAAGTCATTTTTTGTTTCGGCGGTTTTAGTGAACTCTCTCCATTGCGCGTCTCCGTCTCTTCTACCGAGCCGGCAGCTTCCCCCTCCAACATTCCACCTACCAGAAGCTCAAATTCTACTAAATCTCCTTAACATCAGTTAACATATTATATTAGATCAATACCAAGATAATGGTCACAGAATATTTTAAAGGCTCGCGGGCGAAGCCGCGAAGGGGAATGCTAGTATACATATATATGCATGAAAAAATGAAAATGAGTTAATAATTGCATAATAGAATAATATATATATATATATATATATATATATATATATATTTTTTTTTTTTTTTTTTTTTGTGGAATAAGATATTTAACAAAAGAATATGAATAAAATTTTTGCAATAAACAAATAGCTTTGTCAAATAGCTGTCCACAAAAATTTTATTCATATTCTTTTGTTAAATATCTAATTCCACAAAAAAAAAAAATAAATAAAAAAATTATATTATTCTATTATGCAATTATTAACTCATTTTCATTTTTTCATGCATATATATGTATATAGATACATATATTACTCATTATTTTATTTATTTATTAATTTTTCTTTTCTTCATATTTATTGGTTGCTATCTTGTTTTATATTTAGCCCTGAAGAAGACCTGAATATCGGGTCGAAACGTCGGCACAATATATATGTTATTTCACATATAGTGTTTTCATTTGACCGCACCCCCAACCATTTCCATCTCACTTGCAATAAATTAAATCAAATTTGCAATAAAAGAAATATTGAAGCCAATAATCGAGATAAATAACTACCCTATCTTTTAAGTTGGACAAAACTACAGGCAATAGCAAAATTTTATAAAAATCGGTTGAGTAGTTTCCAATTTTACCCCCGACAAACAACAACAAGGTTGTGAAATCGACATATGACGCCATGTTAATAAATCGAAACACGACCTACTGTATTTGCAATAATTCGCAATAAAAGAAATATTGTTGTCAATAATCAAGATAAAAACTATCTTTAAAGTTGGACAAAACTATACACATTGAGCCAAATTTCATTAAAGGTGGCACTTAACTTAATAACTGTTGTCTCATTATCACGTGTTTTTTTTTGTTTACTCAAAAACGGCTTAAAATACACCTATCGATTCACCTTCACGATGTATTTGCAAAAAGCAACTCGTAGTAAAAAACAAGCAAGCAGTAAAAAAACTCGACTGTTGATGAAATTAGTCCCTTCATATATAAATTAGCAATAATTAATCGAAAAGTGCTGAGAATTGTCATATTTCGCTATACAGATACTCTATAAGTTATGGAGATCTACTAATATAAGTATACACTTAAATGTGTGAAGTTGAGGAATGGCGTTTACATATTATCGAAACACGTCGATTTCTAATCCAAGTAAGTTCGTAAGTGAAAGTTGTGTGTTGCGCGCATCGCACCAGATTTTTTTTATTTCAGCTTGAAATGTTTTGTTTTACTGCTCTCCATTTCTTTTTTTAAACCAAGCAGCTTGATCCATCAATTTAATGAAAGTTATAGAAATTTATGGAAAGCAATGAAATTAGTAGGATCGGGATCAGAAGGAAAACTTAGATAAAAATTCAATCAAGAAATTTAGGCCCACATCCTTCAACATTAAGCTTTAACAACTCCCTATTTTCTAACTGAAGCATAAATTGACAAGTTTTAAAAGAGTATAAATATCTTTAATTCATAAAATAAAGCGGTTTGAGGATGAATTAAATGTCCCAACAGTTGTTTTTAGGCGTTATTATTTCAACTTTTAGCCCCTCGAATTTCTATCTATCCGATCTAGGAAATATTGAGCCGCCCCCCCCCCAATAATTTGTTACTGGTGACGCCAATGCCCCTCCCCTACCTTTAGACATTTCTTAATCCACTATGGACTTAAACTAATAGACACAAACAAGAATGTTCATACGACATATCTATTTAGTCAGATAGTTCTGCTAATCGTTCTAATGGCTTTAAGTTAACAATGGGTCAGACATTCCTGAATTACAATGATATAATGATAATTATTGTAATAGGGATCGAGACAAAACCTGAGGTCACTTCCTTAGCCTTTATAGGAAACTATGACTTCCTGGACGGCTCTTAGCCGGTGTGACAAGGCCGTATCGCTATAATGAGAGAATGATCGTGTTCGTTTCTTCCCTAACTATAAAACATTTAAAAAAGAAAAAAATAATCTAAAGCTTATAGGCGGGCGCAAGCTACGGTGCTGCTTCTTTACAAGAACTAGAGAAACGGGGATAGAAGCCGGGCCATGCTCTGTCCCTCAGTGTACAATTAGATAATCAAAAGACGTGTCATTCCATTAATTTCCAAAAAATAAAAAGCTTCTTAAAGAGCGGATTGTAAAATTAAGAATAGATAAGCCTGTTTCGAAACATATGACGATATGTAGTCTTAATTTTAAAGAAAGTGACTATATTTATCCAGGTAAATATTAGTATTTGACATTTTATTATTCCAAAATGCTGGTTTTATGCAAATAACATTGGGACCATAGTGTCATAGATTTGTTTTTCTTATTTAATTTTCCCCATTTTTGTATTACATCCGTTGTGCTTAATTTTTCCAAGTTTTTAATGAGACGCCTGAAAGTTTTGACAAATAAATAAATAATATGACAAAGAAACTAAGCTGTCATGAAAATCACAGCTGCCATAACAATGATTGTGTGAATAGGTAATTAATGTTATTACTAACCGAAAAACGTAGAGTAAAGTTACAAGTGTTTGCATTTACTAGAACTACCAGCTTTACACGAAAATTGCTTATTATCCATATAAATAAAGATGAAATTCTGTTTGTTTGTTTTTATGTTTAGAAAAATGAAATTCCCCGTGTGAAACCGGGATATACAGCTATAATCTATGTATATAAAGATGAAATTCTGTTAGTTCTTTATAGAAATCCATACCGTTTGTCCTAAATTCTCCAAATTTCGCTTAATGGTTCTTTCAGACCAGGTACGAACACCTGTTCATATTAAAATTGCATAACTTCAGCTGATCTTCAGCTGATATTCTTTATAGTTATAAAAATCATAATGATCTCACTTTACATTTTTTTTTTTTTACGAAATCAACCGTTTCTTTAGAAAAATGAAATTCCCGGTGTGAAACCGGGATATACAGCTATAATCTATGTATATAAATATGA
Source organism: Aelia acuminata (assembly GCA_911387785.2). NCBI lineage: Eukaryota > Metazoa > Arthropoda > Insecta > Hemiptera > Pentatomidae > Aelia > Aelia acuminata. The sequence goes on along the minus strand of OU426978.1, from coordinate 216,273,896 downwards.
AATTCTGTTTGTTCTTTACAAAAATCCCTACCGTTTGTCCTAAATTCTCCAAATTTCGCTCAGTGGTTCTTTGATACCAGGTGCGAACACCTGTCCATATTAAAATTGCATAACTTAAATTGGTTAACTTTACATTGGTGTTTACGAAATCGACCGTTTGAGTCGATAAAAGTCTCACTTTATAGATTTAAAAAATGAAATTCTCCGGGTGAAACCGGTGTATACAGCTGGTAAATAATTGACAAAGAAACTAAGCTGTCATGAAAATGACATCTGTCATAACAATGATTGTATGAACAGGTAATTAATGTTATTGCTAACCGAAAAACGTAAAGTTACAATGATGTGTTTGCATTTACTAGAACTACCAGCTTTACACGAAAATTGCTTAATATTATTAATAAATTTGATTTCCACTTTTATTTGATGGGGCAGTCCTTTAAGATCGCTTGTTTGAAGGCATAAGGCTTGCAAAATAACTGTGTTTTTTTTTACTTCTAGATATTATTCCACATGTAATTATGTGGTTTGCATCAAGGATAGCCTGCCCTTCAATTAATGGTATTTTTAAAATTACCAATTATCTCTATCACATCAAATACATCTATCTCCGTTCCTTCCGACCTTTTGCAAAACTACTAGCGCACCATATAGTCGATAGCGCCCGCGAATAAAGTTGATCCACAAACGAAGGCAGGAAACGGAACAGTGCAAATAATACGCGTTCTATTTAAATTTAGCGTCCTTGTCCTTTTGACGATAGTTCCGATGGGGACGACCTTTCTCCTCCCTGGTCCGGCGAGGACTAGCGGAAGTGGGGGTCCCCACGAAGGGGGGGGGGGCGAACCGACTGCCACAGTTCGCGGCTTCCGCTGCCACGGCCTCCTAGTGCACCTCGACTAGCTCTTCACGAGTTATATTATTATCGAGTTTTCGTGTATCGTTTTCGTTATAATCTAGTGATCATATACAATATTTGTATTTATTTTTTTTAACTTCGATCATAATTGTGTGTATAATGTTTGTTGTTTTTATTATTTAACTACAACGCTGCCAAATGTAAGTACTAAACATAAATAAAAAGTTATCAATAGTTTAAATCACACTAGCCTTATTTTTATAACCTTATCATAATTGTTTATATAACATCCCAGAGTTAAAGTCAAATTTCCTTACTTTTCCGTTTACGACTTTAAAAGTTTTATCGTGTTATCTGTATATAATCATGTTAACATTATTGAACGTTGAAATTTCCTCAAAAATATCAAAATAAGTTGTCACTACTTAACGGCTAGGAACCAACTGATCTTATCAGTAATGAGATATTAGAGTTAAATAATTGATCACCGACCGATTACAACAGATTTAACACAAATTATTATAACTACATTTTAAATAGACTCCGGATTCATTTATACACAAAAAAGAAACCGTCTCTATGCTTCTTTTTAGTTACTAATCCCATTTTTGGCTAAATTTGACCAGTGGCGGATCCAGAAATATTTTCTGAGGGGGGGGGGTGCATTTTTTTTACATTTCATGAGTAATGAAGGCCCTTATTTAAAATATACAATATATATTAGTACATAATGACATTGTAAATTACTTTAAATGTTTAAATACAATTCATTTTCAATTAGTGGACTAGAAAAATGACTAAATATAGCCAATTTTATATGGAAACAGTAATACTTTATGAGTGTCCTCACCTCTCAGGGGGGGGGGGGGGCGTGCCCCCCCCCCTTGGATCCGTTACTATATTTGACTATAAATCTATCCTTGAAGTGTAAAATCCAAAAAAAAAAATAATTTGTTTCTCATTTGTCTGTACATTAATTTGCAGACTTAAGAAACATTGATGGATTAATTAAAACACTACGATATTCGAAGACCCCACACTAAGAACGTGCTCAGTCCATTTTTTGTGAATATTGTTTTATAGCGCATTATAGTAAACCATTTCGAGTACTACAAATCTGTGTAGTTTACACGAAAACAGCGGGTTGAAGTCCTTGAGATATTTACAATTCTTTTTTGGGGACGCACGCAATTACAATTCTTTTTTGGTCATTGATTCTTTTTGGATTAAAAAATAATGTATTGTATTTTTATAAACATTACCATTATTTGAAAATGTACTGGGCATACATTATTATTTTCCCATTGACTTAGAGTTACTAGGTTGTGTTCTATACAAGATTTAAACACTCTTTTTGCTCTCCTGTTAAATTTTCAAAATGTGACTGAACACGTTCTTAGCGTGGGGTCTTCATTTGCTAACCGTGATAAGTGCTAAATTATCTTACAAAAACTGATTTTACAAAATCCCAACTTTTCCATTTGCCTATTTCTCTAATCAATGATTTTGGACATAAAGCACTTTACACTGCGAGTACCGGGTATTATACATAATCGAATTTGATTTGTGTAAATTATTTTAAAATATAATAGCTATTGTATATAGTATAGTTATACTAAATACAATAATTTTACTACTCTCGGCAATATTAATACCATTAATATATAAAAATATTACGACTCGACGATAAATTATTAAGGAATTAAAAAAAAAAAAAATCTGGTGCGATGCGCGCAACACACAACTTTCACTTACCAGCTTACATTAGAAATTGACATGCTTTTTTAATTGCCATTTCTATAAATAATATAAAAAAATGACTTGATTTTGATTAAAAATGATGAATTTAATCAAAATCATTAAAGCCGTTTTTGAGATATTCCAAAAAAATGTAAAAATTGGAAAAAAAGATATGAAATAAAGAGCCCCCTGCATTTGACCAATTTTGATGAAATTTTGTCTGTCACATTGTGAGCATATACATACACCAAATATCCAGTCTTATCAAAATCATTACAGCCGTTGTTGAGTAAATAAAAAAAAAACCTAAACATTAGATAAAATTCTTTAAGTAAAGTACCCCCTCCGTTTCACCAATTTTGATGAAATTTCGGCTGTCGCATCGCAGGCATATACATACATCAAATACCCAGTGATGATCAAAATCGTGAAAGCCATTTTTGAGTAAATAAAAAAAAAACACGTGACATAAGACATAAGACAAAATTTATGAAGTAAAGTACCCCTCAAATTAATCAATTTTGATGAAATTTTGACTGTCATATCGCAGGCACATACAAGCATCAAATATCAAGTTTAATCAAAATCGTTAGAGCGGTTTTTGAGAAAATCGAAAAAAACGTAAAAATTAGATAAAATTCTTTAAGTAAAGTACCCCCTCCGATTCACCAATTTTAATGAAAGCTTTGCTGTCACATCGCGGGTATATCCATACACCAAATACCCAATTTCAGGTTCGTGCGGTTTATAGTATTTGAGCTAGTCTGTTCACATACACATACACAGACCATTTCGCGGGACTTAGTTAATTGGACTCAGGGGACCCCAAAACGTGTATTTCCGTTGAAAAGCGGAAATCGAAATTTTTCACGATCGCAATACTTTCCTTACTATATATTAATATATAAGTAAGTGAAAGTAAAAAAAGGAACATAACAGTTTATCTACGTTCTTAATCATCTGTATATCATTGTGTTTTCATTCAAATATTTTCATATAGCATTTCCAAGTCAAATTCAACCTTCTCCATGTCAAATTCAACCTTTTCCATGTCAATTTCAACCTTTTCCAAGTCAAATTCAACTACTTCATCATGTTCGCCAGGTCATCTAATTTTTTTATAGTGCCCTCATCTCAATTTTGTTTCCATTTAGCTGACAACATGGCTTTAACCACAGAAATGTAGTCTTAAGGGTGCCAATAACTGTATGGTTTACCCTTTAATACATTTATAATGTTTTTTTAAGCTTAATTTATAAAAAAACAAAAAGATTTACTACTGCATGGTAAGGTATACTATAAATTAAATAGAAATTCGGTAATATTTTCCTTAACCTAGCTGTCCTGAGGAGTGTGTATAGAAGTGACCAACTAAACATAACAAAGATTTTCTACGATAATTTTAGATATTATTTTTATCATAATAAATGTTTTTTAGTTATAAAATTATCAAACCTTACTTAGGAAAAATCAGAAAATGTTAATTTCAGTTAAAAAAAAAAATCTTGAATATTCAAGACATAAATTTTTTCTTACAAAATATAAATAAAGTTCGTTCAAATATTTCTGAAATAGACATAAATCAATCATAATAATTACAATTATTTTTAAATAAGTATTCTCATTTTCCTCACTTCTGAACTTTCATCTCAATTTTGTTTCCATTAAAGCTGACAACTAGGCTTGTCTATTTATATCATTCTAATTTGCAAATAACATAATAATTATAAAGTATTCATTATTTGTATAAAATTGAAATAAATTGTGTGATAACAAATGATTTGTTTGTAGGGAGGTGCTTACAGCATGGATCAGAAGGCGCAGTGCGATCAAACACATTCCATCAGAAAATGTACAATCGCTCCTTAGTGATATGCATCTATGCCCAACTCAGGCCCCAGGTAATTAGTTTTCTTTAATAGATTGACAAATAAAGAAACAATTGTATGTACTACAAACAATACAACATACAATAATATTTAATAAATTAATACTCATCAAATCTAAATTTTGAACAAACTTAGACCAAATCTATTCTTTCCTCTGTGAATTTTAGATTTCTTAAATGGTCCTTTAATAATTTCTTATAACTTCAGAAAGACTAAAAAACTTCTCCTCTTGCTTAAAAAAATAAGCCTTTTTTTTATTATTTACCCTTTCCTTGCTATGTTAGGCCTACGGAGAATTACTCTACAGGTTTAAACAATTTATTCTAACCATGGAGGGAAGGCTAAGTTTTATTCTGCGGATCCACCTCAAAATAAAAGTGAAACCGCGTTGGGTGGAACCCTTTTATTCGAACCCTGACCATTCGGCTCTAAGACCTTAACAATTCTATTTTTTGTTCAAATTTTCAAAGCACAAAATAGAATCGAAACAACATTGTTAGTCATTCTTCTTCTTCTTTGTGGGCTCTGCAACTCATCACTGAGTTTTGATCTCCTCAATTTGTTTTTCCCATTGATGCTTGTCCTTTGCAATTGTTTTCCAGTTACCAAGGGCAGATCGATCCAACTGCTAAGGGGGATCTGCCAATCAGCTTTTTTACCTTTATGTTCCTTTCCCACAAATAGCATTTTATTTGTGCATATTATTTGTTCTTTGCTTTACTTCCATGCTTAAAAGTTAAATTTTATCTTTAAATGGCAAAACATTTGCCAATGAGGGGGGGGGGGGGGGCTGCAGCACCCACAACTCTTCCCCTGGGTCCGCCAATGCCAGTTACCCAATCCAAGAAGAACTGCTATATTTTTTATATATCATAAAGTTATTTTATCATTTTTTATTAGATCTTGTGCTAAAAAAAGATTTTTTTAACAATTTTATATTGTAATGATGTGTTGTATTTAATAATGAAAAAAACAATTTAGTACTCGACTATCATAACATGTTGTTAGAGATTTGTAATTGGAAATAAGAAATATAATCTGTGTATTGACCCTGAAGATGAAAGAAATTTCCGAAACATTGGTAATAGGTTATATGATTGGACTCGTTTTTTAAAAAAACATGTTGTATAGGAAGAGATGAGATTCATCACATACTTATTGATGATAAAATACAAAAAAATGTATATCTAATACAATACAATATTAACAAACATATTAAAATAAACTAATTATTTATTTAAAATCTATAACTCTGGATACATTCGTTTGAATAAAATTTCGTCTGTCAGAATTAGAATTAGAAACTAATGATTTTAAGAATTGATAATAATCACTTTAATTCCCTTAAAAATACTGAAGTGTAATTTATAAACAGGTCTAACATCATATCATATGCGTAGAATATTTGAAAAAATAATATAAAACTTATCAATCGGTACATACTGTAATGTTTTGTTAAAGAAAAAAATGTTTCCTTGTGTTGATGAGCTTAAACATTTACCTGAATATTTTATCCTTGAATGGTGAATAACCTTTCCATTCTATTATTTGTTGATTAGGTTTATAAACATAGAAGTGATTTTCTATTACCTATACGAAACATACAAATAATTGTACATAACCTGTTATTATGATTGTTGACAAGCCATTATAATTCCTCTGGTTATAATTTGACACTATGATGCCATCTGCCCTTGAGTATTAGACTCATATTTTCAAAAATATTATTTACAAATTTGTCTATAATATATGAAATAAGAAGATATTTGCAGGTTTTTATTAATTATATTTCTAGTTTATAATTTTCATAATATTATTATTTTATTTTAGTCAAGTATTTTTGTGATCCTTATATTTAAGCCTCACTTTTTAATTTTTTGTTTAACATTTCGGCATTTACCCCATTATCAAGATAACAATATCTGTGAATTGTGAATAACAATATTCTGAATTTTTTTGTCAAATAAAAATTAAAAATTTTTTACTAGTCAAAATTTTTTAATTTTTATCTGACAAGAGCATTCAGCCTATTTAATTGAAAATATTTTATAATATTTTTATCTTGATAATGGCGTAAAGGCTAAAACATTAAACAAAAAATTAAAAAGTGAGGCTTAAATATGGGGCGTTTGGTTTCAAAACCGGCTACATCTATTTTCAACAATTTTTCAGGACTGATCAAAAAAAGATCAATTTAAAAAAAAATTTTTTGTTCTTTGTTGTCGTTTTGCTAACAATTACCATCAAACAAAAATTTTTGAAAACTTTTTATCACATTTTCTTTTTTAAATCTCATTTAACATTAAAAAATATGTCGGATGTGCCTGACTTTGATAAGAAAATATCAATTTTTGGTTAAATTATGAATAGACATTTTTTAAACACAAATCTCTTTATTAAATATGAACAATATATACATAGTTTTTATTTTTTAAATATACAAATGTTCATTTAAATCTCGATTTTGACCCACATCCTTATTAGTATCATGCATATTTACTTGGATAGGTGACATTGTACTGTCTATTACAACTTTTTAGAATTCTAGGGTGCCTATTGATCTCCAGTCTTCTCCATAATGTTTTTCTTCATAGAGTATCAACATCATCCAACTATTTGGAAACATGTATACCCTTTGGGATTACGAAAAATCGAAGGTGTTCTGAAAAGTGAAGCTTGGATGGAACCGCATTTGATAAGAAATGGAATCTTTAAGTATTGATTTTCGAAGGATCTAGACTTCTTTTAAAAAAAAAGCTTCTAACACATTATTTCTAACATTAAAAACTTGAAAAAAAAAAAATGTTTTTGGAAAAAATGGATGTAACCGGTTTTGAAACCAAACGCCTCGTAGGATCACAAAAATACTTGACTAAAATCTGTCTATTTTTGTGATCCTTATATTTAAGCCTCACTTTTTGATTTTTTGTTTAATGTTTTAGCATTTACGCCGTTGTCAAGATAACAATATCACTGACCATAAAATATTTTCCTTAATTATATCCAATATATAATTGGTTTCTTAATCTCCTGGGATATTTATATTATGTGTATAGTTGCTGTTAATAGTGTTGGAGCAATCACCAGGACAATCTCACATATAACATTTATTGCTTCATCTACAACGTTTCGGCTATGTCGCCATTTTCAAGTCTCAATCTGACTAAAGATGTAATTAATCCAGCTTTTTTAAATAAGGCCTTCATCAACCCTTAGTTGTTGCTTAGTTGTAGATGAAGCAATAAATGTTATATGTGAGATTGTCCTGGTGATTGCTCCAACACTGTTAACAGCAACTATACCCATAAAATATTTTCTATTAAATATGCTGAATGCTCTAGTCAGATAAAAATTTAAAAAAATTTAATTTTTGTTAGACAAGAGAATTCAGAATGCACAGATATTGTTATCTTGATAACGGAGTAAATGCCGAAACATCAAACAAAAAATTAAAAAGTGAGCCTTAAATATAAGGATCACAAAAATCTGTCTAGCCTCAAATAAATAAAAAATTATCATTATTTTTATTTTACTGAATTTACTTAGGGTAAACCTTACAGTTATTGGCACCATTAAGACTACATTTATGTAGTGAAATTTAAAAAAATACTTTTTATGAAGGGATCAAATTGAAACTTCCTATAGCTCCTCTTTATCTATCCTTATAAAGACTCAAGAGGTTTTTTTGGGTCAAAAGTTCAATAGTTTTACCATATGGAAATATTTATTGTAAAAAGTGCAACAACTAGTTATTGACACCCTGTGGATTTAATTATGAAATCTTCCCTGTGGTTATTTTGTTAAACACTTACTCAAAACATTGCTTAGAGGACCCTTCAAACATTAGATTCATGTACATATATCTTGAACTAAAATTAGGACTTGTTAACTTATTTCTTTAAGCTAAAGTTTGGGGTGTCAATAACTGTCTGGTTTACCCTATTTGTCAGTAATTTTTATTATACTGAAATATTTTATATTAATATTTGAATTTTTTAATCATTTGTATAATTTAACTCATCTTAACCTCTTACCTTAAGTTTATCTCACCTCAAGCAAAGGTTATTGATTATTCATAATTTATCGATGTTTCTTGTTTGTTCCATCTCTTTAAATCCAGTTTATAATTTTCATAGTATTTTTTTTTTTTACCGAACAATATCCGATTCGTTAGTATTTTTATTATACTAGAAACAGGTCATTAATAATTGAATTTTGTAATCATTTGTATGTTTTGGCATATAATTATTTCTATATTTGTATTTTTATTATGATTCGTTATTTATAATACCTACATTTTTTTTATTTAAATACGGTTTACAATTAAATATTGTCAAATGGATTGAAATATAGGCGAAGTTAAATGATTTTATGGTAGGGTAAACCATACAGTCATTGACACTCAGTATAGTTATTGACACCCCAACTTTAACTTAAAGAAATTAGTTAACAAGTCCTAATTTTATTACAAGATATACATGAATCTAATGTTTGAAGGGTCCTCTAAGTCATACATGAAGTAAGACTTTAACAAACTAACCATAGGGAAGATTTCATAATTAAATCCACAGGGTGTCAATAACTAGTTGTTGCACTTTTAACAATAAATATTGCCATATGGTAAAACTATTGAACTTTTGACCCAAAAAAACCTCTTGAGTATTTATAAGGATTGATAAAAAGGAGCTATTGGAAGTTTCTATTTGATCCCTTTATAAAAAGTATTTTTTTTAATTTCACCACAGAAATGTAGTCTTAAGGGTGTCAATAACTTTACGGTTTACTCTATAACCTCTAATTCATGAACTCAGAGTAGAAACTAAATATTTCATAGAGCTGACTGCTAGAAAGTAAAAATTAAAATTAAACAATAATAATAATAAAGAAAACAATAAGATATAGTTTATATCATGACACCTAGTCTAACAAAAAGAAAATAATATCAGAATGTTAATCTTTTGATCCATAAACAGTATATCTCATGAGGTCACTTTGTATCTAATAAAATTAACATATGTTTATTTAAACAATTAAAAATATTTAAATCAAATTAAAGTAAATTTCATCTAATTAAAATTTAACTTTCATTGGAACAATAATTTCCCCATTGATGGGTTTTTATTGAAGCATTTTGCATAAAATTATGGTTTTCAAAGATGTCTGGATTAATATGTTGAGTTGGTTTTTATTAGAATAAACTATGAATTTCATGAAACAATAATTTTAATTTTATAAATTATCTCTTTTATACAATTAAATATTTTCTTTATTCTTTTTTTGTATCTAGTCTAATACCTAATTAACTTATAAAAATAAACATTATTTTGCGAATATTCAATTTTGCCAAAGCATTATCTGTCTTTTCCTATGTTGTTTTTGTTCTTGTATTGATCATGTTGTGTATTGATTAGTTGGTGCGATGCTTGAGTGTGCTAAAGAGGTAGGAGAGAGGGGTAAAAACCTCAACTATGGGGGCATTTATAAAAAGGAATTCTTTTCTCAACACAAGCGATCCCGTGGGTAAGTTAAATATATATTATTCTCTGATATTGAACTTTAAATTAAATATGAATTTAGTTTATCATTATTATAATTCATTATCCTGATATATATATTTTTTTATATGAGTTGTCAATGTCAGCTGTTTGTTGGTTTTTTTTTTTTTTTTTTTTTTTTTTAAAACAAGATTTGTATATAATTTCCGATCTTGTGAGACCAGCAAAGAGTGAAACCTTTTAAACCGTACACAGATGGTTAAATAAAGACTGTTTACTATTACATCATGGATATAAATAATCACCAGTTTAGCCAACTGGCTCTGTAACTTTTTTAAATTATTATTTTCGAAAGTTTAAATAAATTTTTTCACTTTATAAATTTAAAAAAAAAAGTTTAATCTGATTGTAGATATCAGATAGGTTATTATGGATATATATATATATATATATATATATCATTAAATCCTGTTTATATTCAAAATGTCTTCACATAACACTTCATTAATATTACATATTCATTCGTTTTGTAACCTAGTTCCAAAATTAATTCTTGTTAATCATTGAAATTCTGATAAAGAAAAATAAAATATACATATGTTAAAGGTCTCCATGATCACATTATATTAAATTAAATGAAAATTTAAATTTCATACAAATTCAAGTTTCTATTTATAAAATTATAATTTAAATAAATACAGTTCATAATCTTTATTTTATGAACAAGAAAAAATAGAAAGCATTTCATATGATTATATTTTCAATGATATTAAATTGAAGACAAAAAAAAAATATGATATAAACTTTTTCAATTAGTTTTTCTTTTGAGGATTTTTATTTTTCAAAATGTCATAATTCAATCATAACTTTTTATACTGAAAAATGCATAATTATAAAATTAAATTATGAATTAATTAAATAGAAGTAAATCAGATATTATTTATTCATAAAAACATGCTTTGAATGATTTTTTTTTTTTTTTAATTTCAATATGTTTAAGAAGTGAAATGAAATTTTATGTGGCAATAGGAAAATAAAACTAGACATTTACTACTATCATAATGAAGTCTGTATGTTTAATGCTAAAATATTTTACATCCAGAGAAACAGAAAATATGAGTAATATAACAATTAGTTCTGATCCAGTAATGCTGGCCTATTTGAATAGCTGAAATTCCAAGTTTCCTATGATATAGCTTCAAATTTTGATTGCTATCATATACCACCTCCTATTAGCAGTCCCCCCAGCGGTGACGCCCGTGCCTATTAGTATTAAAATAGTCTCCAATTTTTGTTCCTGGACCTCAATTGAAGGCGTCGGGGCAAATTTTTAACCAAAATAAACTGTAGCTGCATTCTGTTATATATTATTTAGTACTATATGTCTATGATGGAAATGCCACCTAAATATGATTATAGAGTGTTCTATAGTCATATTTCAGGTGGCATTTCCATCATAGAAATATAATACTACATATTATACGACAGAATGCAGCTACAGTTTATTATTGTTAAAAATTTTGCTTGGCACTGTTTTGCCCCGACCCCTTCAATTATAAATTATTCAGTTATCATTCAACTATTGCAACTCAGAGGAGGAACATTAAATTATTTTTCTCATTTGCTTACTTAACAGCTTATTTAATAGAATTACAGAACTTATATTCTATTTTAAGGGGAAACAAATATGAATACATAACATTAGTTTATATAAAAATAATTTAGTATTTAACAATCTAAATATACATATAATTTTTTATAGGAATTCACGGCATATAAGTAAAAACTTTGACAGAAATGGTCAAGAAAAAAAGAGGAGGTCAAGGAAAATGTACAGTAAGTTCAAATGCATAATGGTCTAGTTATAAATTAACTAATATAATATAAAAAATTTATATTATTTTCTACTTTTTCCAGAGCGGAATGTTGGGCGTGATGTTTTCCTGGGTGGCTCCTGTAACCCAACGACATGGCGTAAAGATGAAGCTATCCCCCTCTTAGAATCCCTCGGGATCTCGTACTTCAATCCTGTTAGTTTTTTCAAGAAATAAAGACTATATTTTATTAAAATTTTAAAGTTAAAAGTTTTCAAGCAATTGAAGCGCTCATATCTGGTTTTAGCAAGTCAGTGAATGGACAGCCGACTTGGTTGCTATCGAACATAATGCCAAGGAATCAGCATCTGTATTATTCTACGTATTAGACCGACGGACTCGAAATGTTGTTGGAATAATCGAAGCTGCTAATTTCGCAGGGACTCAAAGGAACCTCGTACTCGTCACCGATCCCTATAAAGAGGGTGAGCCAGTTGCTGGAGAAAACATTTCACATGTGTATGTCTGTTTTTATGAAGTCGAGTATACTATTGTTTAAGATATTGATGATTACTAATACTTTGCTAAGACTCATTTACATTTAATTTTTACAATAATGTCAATTTTACCCAACTAATCATCTCACAAAATTCATCAGCTAACTCCATCTGTAGTGTTGAATTCAAAACATTAAATCTTTTATATATATAGGTGCCTTTACACCTTACGAACCTCACCTTCGAACAAGTTCTCCTTCGAACCTTGCCGTACCGACGTGAAGCAAACAGCCAATTATACTTCACGTTATGTTAAGCGAACCAATATGGCTGACGCACCCCAAGCCAGCTTATGATAAAGAAAAAATCTCCTTTATCAATATATTTTATATTATCTGTAAAATAAAAAAATAGGAGACGAATTACAATGTATCACAAAGTACACTAGTATCACAAACAACTCCTGTCACTTATAAAAACCCAAATCAAAAGTGACACTAGCGCTACCCCCGAACCCAGGCGAACAGATGAAGTACCTAGAACAGCCGAACAGTCGATGTGAAGGCTTCACGAAGGTTGTTCGAGGGTGGTGTTCGAAACCGGTTACATCCATTTTTTTTAAACAATTTTTTCTTCATTGTTTTCAAGTTTTTCATGTTAAAAAAAAAAATGTGTTAGATGCGTTTGTTTCAAAAACGTCTAGATCCTTCGAAAATCAATACTAAAAAAATCCATTTCATATCAAAAGCGGTTCCACTTGATCCTTTTTTGATTAATCATGAAAAATTGTTGAAAATGGATGTACCTGGTTTTGATACCAAACACCTCAATTGAGTCTGATTATTTGTAACTTCTATTAATTTCCAACAGACGGCGGTGTAAGTTGATTTATTGAGACAAAACTTCATTTTCTTTCGATATTTAGAGTGGGTAAGCACAAATCTACTTTTTCTGTCTTGGACTAGGAAAATCCGTGTTTTTTCCATGGTAAATTATGTGTCGGCTATTCATGCGTGGGGAAACATTGAATCTATTTGTTTTAGAAAAGGACCGGTTAACCAAATTATTATTCACCTGTTAGTATAACCTCCTGATAAGATATCTCATATCATCATGTGTTATATTCTGAATTTAATTAATATGTATTATGGCGAAAGATGAATTTGGTTCATTTTTGCTAACTACTAAACCCTAAACCGCTACTCAATCCTGTTCCAATTATATCATTACATAATGTTACATTTTTATCATTTATTTGCATTATCATTTAAAATCTCTAATTTTTGAACATAAGAGTGTTGAGATTGATCATTCTTTGCCATAGACTGCTATATTAAATTCAAATTTTACATATCCACATAAAAATAATTTTTTTTTGTTTTTTAGTGAATATGAGGAACTCTGCAGTGGTTTGTCTACTTTACACGATTTGGTTGCTAACCAAGGCATAATAGTTCATAGCAACATCAGCGATGGAATTAAATGGGCTGCTAAGGTAAGTCTTATCTTCTTTAAATATTTTTATTCACAATTTTTTTGTTTATCGCTATATTAAAATAATATTTTTTTTTTTTTAATATTCATTTAGATCTTGGGAAATCATACAAAATCTCGTAATAAAGAATCCTTTAAAGAATCATTGAAATTTTTAAATGGCACAACGCAGGAGGAAGTTCTGAGGTATTTTTTCACTCTTTTTTTTTTTAAATGAAAAAAAATGTGTATATTTATAGATTTTAATTACATTCTTTTTTTTAATAGGAAAAACAAAGAAATCATGAACAACTCTGAAAAAAATGTTGTAAGTTCTGATTATTTTTATCATTGATTGTTCATATTTACAATTTTAAAATATATTTTGTTTGCTAATTTATTACATTATATTGTTGTAGGTTCATCTTCCTTATTATCTATCAACAAATAAGACATTAACAGATCTGAACGGACTTACTACAAAAGGTATGTTTGCTTAAATTTAATAATAATTATTCAGATAAGATTTGTTTTCATAACATACAAGTAACTAAGGAACAAAGGAGGTAAATGAAACTTTTTTCGGTGACACTAGATCAAAAAATATTAGACCTATATTTGAATAATATATATACGAAAAATTAATTATTCTTGCTCAGAGACACAACAAGGGCTACAATACACTTTGTTTTCTGCATTAATTCTTATCCTAATTATCTATCGGTTCGAAGGAAATACCTCACATTTGGCATATAGCTAAAGTGTCACTAGAATATTACATCAATTCGTATTTACTGATAGAGTGAATAGGGTTATTTATGTAACGCATGTCGGCAAGAAGATGGTTAAAACTCAAAATATATCAAAATGACTAATGACAAAACCTATAATGTCAAAATTTAGTCACCATAGTATTAGTATAGTATAGTATAGTATAGTAATAGTTCCGTTCTTGTAAGATGCAATTTACTATATCCTTTTATAGAGGAAATGATCTTATTAATGTTGGTAGGGGGCTACCTTTTAGCAACAGTTATCACCAATGGTACTTAGATATAATAGACTATTTTTGATTGAAGACTAATTTGGAATGCACTTGAAACATAACATATGATATTCCAAAAAACAGTTTTTGGATTTATAACCATCTTGACAAGTGATATATTTATTTGTTTTTTTAAAAAAACAAAGTTAATATTTATTAATTGCATCTCATAAAGCCGAGTAAAATGAATTTTCATAGCAAATGTAAAATAAACATTTTTGGCATGTATAATGGCATGTATAAAAAAATGGCCAAAAATAGGGGGTAGGTGCAGGACCCTCCCACCACCCACCGTCCTCCGCCCCTCGGCTAGACAGCAATTTCGTACCTCGAAAGCATACAAATTGCACGGGAACGGAGTCTTAGGCAGTATAAAAATTTCTAATTAAATCGAAATAGTAAAAAGGAGTAATTAAATCGAAATATTAATAAAATTTAAAAAAAATAAATTAAAATCGAGCGTAGTCCTCGGCTCCAAGGGTAGAGGCTAAATATCGGTGATGGAAATTGGATGAGGCCAAAAATAGGGGGGTAGGTGCGGGAATAATATTAAAAATCGGTGTAACCGCTCTTACGTTTAGTACAAAGGACTACTTGAATCTTAATAATAAAAAAAAAAAAAAAAAAAAAATCGAGCGTAGCCACGGCTCTAAGGGTAGAAGCTAATTATCGGTGATGGAAATTGGATGAGTTATCATACCTCGAAAGCATACAAATTGAACGAGAGCGGAGTGTTAGGCAGTATAAAAATTGCCAATTAGATCGAAAGAGTAAAAAGGACTACTTGAATCTTAATAATAAAAAAAAAAAATCGAGCGTAGCCACGGCTCTAAGGGTAGAAGCTAATTATCGGTGATGGAAATTGGATGAGGCCAAAAATAGGGGGTAGGTGCAGTAGCCTGCTTATTAATATTTGTTTTAGTTGGTTTGTCATTATTATAAAATTTAAATGGTTAAAGTAACACATTTGAAAATATTTTGTTCAAAAACTAATACTAGCAGTGCAAGATCAACACATTTTAAGTTGTGTTGGTATTTTATTAACAAACGAGAGAGTATTAAATGAAATTTCAGTCAACTCCGTTTAATTGGGCCATCAGATAATCGGGGCCACCGCTTGGTAAAAAAACCCCGCTTTATTGGGACAAAACATCGGCTACTTGGGCCAAAACTTTCTGGAACTTAATGTGAAAAAATATGAGACCCCCTGTCGATCGAATAACTTTCTGAGGCCATGCCTGTTTCTCAATCATAAGCAAGAAACCGAATCCAAAAGTTTGATCATTTTTTTTTTTTTTTTTTCACAAAAGGAAATGAGTCCTTCAGACGCCCGGAAAAGGTGCACTAAATATGTGTCTTGTAAGTTTACAAGTAAAATGCGACAATGCACACTTGATTATTTCCTGTAAAAAAAAAAAAAAATGACATCAAAACGTGTTCTGATTCATTTCTTATTTCGACATTTTCTCTTAGTATAATTTATATTAAAGCATATAGTTATTTTAATTTGTGTCATCTTGTATATTTCTTATTTTAAAAGACCTATTTAATAAAAATACATTTTAAGAGTTAAATCAATCATATTATTTTGACCCCATCATTCAATTAATAGCCGAGAATACATCCTTCTAAATGCACTTATTAACTTGCTTTTCTCACAAATATTTTTAATTTATGTCATCAATTATCATACTTGTACATTAGCCCAGTGTTCAAGCGAATTTAGGCATTTTTCTTTGCATTTACACGTGGATTCACCATCTCCGCTTTATTGGGTCCTCCGCCTAATTGGGACAAAACAAATTTTATTTTTATGGCCCAATAAAACGGAGTCGACTCTATTTGATTATTTGGAGTCTTGCATTGAAAGTGCGAAATTTTCAATTTCGAATTATTTATAATTTTATTGCATTGTTTTCAGCCGATCCCAATGATGCCATTAAAATCAACTTTCAGCAACTTAGGATGATGATGCGAGGACAGAATACAACTTCAGATAGTAAGTTAATTAAATTTAATTTCTCTATTAATAAAAGTTATTTTCTTTTTTATTTTTAGAATAAAAATTCTGAAATAATTATTTGATATGTTGAAATGTAGTGTTAATTTTCATATTTTAATAATTGATTTATAATTTTTACATAATTTTAATGTAGCAGAAAGGATTGAAACACAGCCGGGAATCAAATTGCAGTGCTGTTACCACTGAGCTAACCAAGAGGCCATTCGGTTAGCACAGTGGTAAGATGTTCGATCCCCGGCCATATTCAATCTTTTCTCCTACATTAAAATAATTTGAAAATCTGAAATAGTTAATAAAAAATTGTCATCCACCAACCTTTTTTTTCCCTTTTATTCATTAGTATTATTGGGTTGTAAAAAAAGTTCGTTGTGTTTTTCATTATTTTAATTTAATCCTTTCTGTGTTTGTTAATCCTGTTTACATGGTTAATAATGTTTACATATCCTAAAAAGGGATTAGATAACGTTCTTCTATGCATTTTCAACCGGGATCTTCTATTGTTCAAGTGTATTGTGTTAGTCCAAAATGCAGGAGGAAAAAATTCATTTTCGCCATATAATGCTATTTTATTTCCGAAAAGGAAAATCCGCTGCACAGACGGTCAACAAAATTTGCAGCGTGTATGGAGATGACGCCGTAGGGGAAAGCACCGTCCGTAAGTGGTTTGCTCGGTTCAGAACCGGAAATTTTGAGTTGGAAGACGCCAAGCGCTCTGGTCGTCCTTCAACTGTTGATGACGAACAAATTCAGTATACTGGCAGTATACTGTTCCCAGTTGGAAAGATTAAAGGCAGCGGTTGAGCAAAAGCCTCCAGCATTGGCTAATCGCAAAGGCATTGTTTTTCACCACGACAACGCCCGTCCTCATGTGTCTTTACAGACTCGGCAAAAATTGTTGGAGTTTGGCTGGGATGTGATAACCCACCCTATTCACCAGATCTTGCCCCAACAGATTACCACTTATTCCGGTCTCTCCAAAACTCCCTCAACGGGAAACAATATAACTCGCTCGAGGACTGTAAAAAGCACATAGACTAGTTCATCGCGCAGAAAACTGAACAGTTCTGGTAGGACGGAATTACAAAATTACCTGAAAGATGGAAACAAGTTAATAGATCAAAATGGGTCATATATCATTGATTAAAAATATTTACATGTATCTAAAATTTTTAATTAAATATATTCTTAAATTAAAAAACCTACGAACTTTTTTTACAATCCAATATATTTTTCATTGACATCTCTTAATATTATTAATCATAAATACTAAAAACAGAAATGATATTATTATTATATTGAAATAATGATTTATTACAATAAAAATACTTGTTATTAAGAATCTAATTTTATATTTTTCAGTCAATCGGATGTACTGTAATAGTTCCCTGAATGGCACCACTTGCCGATATGATATTTATGTTGGTGGTTCGTGTTTCGATTACGAATGGAAAGAAAATATTGCTCTTCCTATTCTCAGGTAATTATTCATTTTCATCAATAATCAATATAATTACATTATTTAAAAATGAAATAATTGGAGGGTAGTCAAATTTGTATGTGAATTCTACTTTTATAAGGTATCATAATTTAGACCTTTTTTCTTTTTTCATCCCCTTCTTCGCCAGTTATGCTATATGGGGTTTCCCGGGCCAGGGGAGAGGGTGTGGGATTAATGTTGAGTATTATTAAATTTCCCCTGGCTCCGGGTTTTGAAGTGGTTATCTTCGGGTTCTCAATTATATGATGTCAGGGCAAGGCTTTTTTAACAGCTGGACGAGTTCCTGTTTCTTTGGTTTCTTTTTTTCAAGTACATTTGTCCTGTTTTCTTTCAGTATCCTCCTCTTCGCCTAAGTTGCACAAGGAAAATTTGGCACCATCATCTTTACTCCAAGGTTTCTTGTTCAACTCTAGCCCTTCAGTCCTTGCCAAAAAGTGAATATCCTTGAAATTCCACATGACGGCAGCTTGTTCTTCCTCAAAAGTAAGCTGATTATAAATTTTGTGGAATTGAGCTGCTTGTAAGGCATCCATATACATCCCTCTTCATTTATCTTCCAAAGCGGAAATAATGTTGCAGATAAATTTCCTGCTCTCATTTACAGAACCTTGGAAGAGATCTGGGCTTACCAGATTGCAAACTTCGACTAATAAAACAGTACTCAGTATACCAGTCCGACCAGTTTCCAAGAAAATGGCATTGTTGGGCCAGGATAGCCGAGCGTGGAGGCCCCACAGAACAAATCTCGACCTACCCACCAAGGTTAGAATAGGTTGGATACACCTCTAGAGTAACCCCCCCCCCCCCATATGCCACACATGGCCAGGTAGGGGTACCAAACAAAAAAAAAAAAAAAATAAAATAAATGGCATGGCTTGGGGTGTAATTGGGTAATTGAAATAACCGCTTTAAGGAATAGTGTTTGCTTCAAGAGAAACAAAAATTGTTTTTCATCAAAAATGATAACAAACTTTTCTATTTTGGTATTGAAATTAATTATTTTATTTATAATTATGAATGATAAGCTGATAGGAAATATAATTTCTTCATAAATATTTTTAGGCAAAGCCGTTTGAAATACACTTTTGCCGAGCGTGGTACTCTGGAAAGCAGTCGTGCAAATCAGCATGAAATAAAGTCAATGGAAGACAGCAAAGTTTTACTCTTTATCATTACATCGAGGACGAGAGGCTTGGAAACAATGGTGCTGGTATGTGTTATATCATGTATTATCCATATGGTAAACATAATAGATAGCAGTATGGCATAAAAGTGAATAAATTTTACTTCCAAATTCATTATTACCATACTTTAATAATAGATATTATTAGTTTCCATGATTTTCATTTTAGTAGCGTTATTTTCATTATTATGATAATTGTTTTAATAACAAATAAACAACTATTTCCATTGCGATACATATATTTAACAACTATTTTCAATAGTTTTAAATTAATATTTTATATCCTTTAGTCTTTCACCATAAATAAAGGGACCTATATAGGAAACAAGTTAAGAATATAATTAAAACTAATATAATTAAAGGCTTGAAATTATTTTATTTGAAGTGGAGTAAGACTTACGAGGGGAGATCAAAAACTTTTGACAAAGAAAAGAGACTCAATGTTAAAAATATTTGTATTTTTCAACACAATCTCCCCTAACATCAATGCACTTATTCTACCTGTCCTTCATCATACAGATACCACGGGAAAAAAACTTTCTTCTTGGTCTCTGGGTCCCACTGGTAAAGCCACGTCTCATCCCCTGTCACTAATCGGGCCATGAAGTCCTCTGGGTCATGGTTAAAGAGGTCTAACAACTCTTGACAAGCCGAAAGTCGATGATGCCGATCTTGAACTGAAAGATTTCGGGGAACCCATCTTGCAGACATCTTAGACATTCCTAAAATGTGATGAATGATTGTGCTAGCGCTTTCATAGGAAATGCCTAATCCCATAACAACTTCAGACACCTTTATTCGACGATTAGCCAAGATCAAGGCCTCTGCTTGAGTTGCATGATCAGAATCAGTTGAAGTTGTATGTCTCCCGGATCTTGCACATTCACAAGACCTCATTTGAACTCATTGAACCACCTAGTGAGAGTAGAAAAAGAGGGACAATCATGACCGTATACATTCACCATTCTGTCGTAAATATTTTTTACAGAATACCCTTCTTTACACAAAAATTTAATGACGCTTCGATACTGAAACTTCCAAGTCACTGGATATCGACATGTTTACAAAGGCACTGCTAAATACTGACTGGACTGACATATTCAATATTGTGGGCATGTTTACTCTTGATAGATAAGCTATCAGGGACAAAAGAAAGATTAACGGAATAAGGTTTGTTTATACCTTAGTTGCAAAACTTTTTGATCGGCCCTCGTATGTTCCTTTCATTAACAGCTTATATGGAAGTTTATTTTCATAAAAAAATACAACAAAAGTAATAATAATAATTCTCAAAGTAACTACGCAGAAGTAGGGTGCCTACTATTCTTCTTCACAAATTTTTTGCCAAAATTCAAAAGTATTGGTTCTGGACTGGTTTAGGTCAAACCTTTTTACAAAAATAAGAACGATTATGTTGAAATTTTTAGTCTGTTGTTTTAAACAATAATTTTGTAATCGCATTTTTTGTTTCAGGCTTCCTACTACATCGGCTGTGGTAAGAATGTTGTACTTTGTATACAAAATCTGGCAGAAAATTCAGTTATCGAAAATGAAACGGTAAATATTTTTAGTTTCAAACTATATTTTTAGTCACATATAATTAAATAAGTGAATGCAGTCATATTGAAATCCATTCCAAATACTAAAACCTTTAAAAAGATGGTACGGCAATGAAATTACTGCCTATTGAGTTTAAAGCAATGCAATATGTAACAGATAAATCTTAATGATTTGTAATAAACTCACTGAATGAGCTTGTAGATTTTATTACTTTCACTTACCTATATATGAAATATATAGTAAGTGGAAGTATTGCGATCGTGAAAAATTTCGACTTCCGGTTTTCAACGGAAATACACGTTTTGGGGTCCCCTGAGTACAATTAACCAAGTCCTGCGAAATGGTCTGTGTGTGTGTGTGTGTCTGAGTGTCTGTGTGTTTGAACAGACTAGCTCAAAAACTATAAACCGTGCGAATCTGAAATTGGGTATTTAGTGTAGGTATACACCTGCGATGTGACACCAAAAATTTCATCAAAATTGCTCAAAGAGAGGGTGTACTTTATTTAATAACTTTTTAAGTTTTTTTTCGATTTTCTCAAAAACGGCTCTAACGATTTTGATTAAACTGAGTATTTGATCTATTTATATGCCTGAGATATGACTGTAAAAATTTCATCAAAATTGATTAACCAGAGGGGGGACTTTACATTATAAATTTTATATCATTTTCATGTGTTTTTTTTTATTTACTCAAAAACGGTTATAACGATTTTGATCAAACTGGGTATGTGATGTATGTATATGCCAAAGATGTGATAGCCAACATTTCATCAAAATTGATCAACCGGAGGGGGGATTTTATTTAATAATTTTTTTCCAATTTTTACCTTTTTTCGATGATCTCAAAAACGGTTCTTTAATATCAGGTAAGCTTTATCATTATTAAAATGTTTGAGGGGGGGTGTGGGCCTTTTTTGTTTGTTTGTTTCCTATAAAGTACCTTTGTTTTTGTTTATATGCAGAAATTAACTGTCTCTCGTTACGTCTAAAAATAAGAAATGGCTAAATATGAGATATGATAAAAATAAAGAAAACATAAAGAGGAGAAAAAAAGTAAAATATTCAGTCAACTCATAAAGCTCGTTGAGCCCACGCATGCGGAGAACGCCTTTAATGACCGACCATTGTTCATAATTAAAGCTGTTCTGTTTATTTGAGAAGTGGCATTAACAAAACGCATTAATTTCTAATCTAAGTAAGTTGGTAAGTGAAAGTTGTGTGTTGCGAGCACGCACCAGATTTTTTTTTTAATTTCAAGCCCGTTAACTACAATTTTGTACTTGAAGGAAGGAAGTCGTCAAGTAAAAATAATATGAAGTGATTAATATCAATCATCATTTTTAGAATTGAGAATTTTCCAAATAAAATTCTTCCTGATATTATAAAATCTCTTTTGTACATTAGTAACACAAGTTCTTCAAATTTCATCTTAAATTAAAATTAATAAAGAATGAGGCGTACGCATAATTTATTAGTTTATTGTGTGTTCTCAAAAAAGAAAAATTAGTACATAATGAATTTATAAATGTAAAAACATTATTTTGCTTTACATTAACCTCATAACATAAAGTAATGAGGTAATAACATTGTTACTTAAAAAGTATAAATAAATCTAGTAATGTTACCTATACCGAAATATAAATGATATAGGCCTTAAATTCAGTTAAATGAAAATTCATAGGATAAAAATTGCAAGGGGCTAGACCTTTTAAATTGATCGCAGGTGTGAGGATGAATTTAAGCACTTAAAACAAAAAAATGTGGGGTCACCTGTGGTGTAGTGGTTAGCATAGAAACTTACAATACTAAAGGACGCGAGTTCGCGTCCCGAGATGGCCCTAGGATTTTTTAATGGGAGTAAAAAATCCTTAGCTATGCCGTCCCTTGGATAGGACGTAAAATGGCCAATTACTTGTTAAAGATGCCTATCCTAATTATACCTGGATAGGCGAAATTTAGGACTCCCACTGTAGCATCGTCCGATTAGCCTTAAGTGGCATAAATGGAGGTTAAACAAACAAACAAAAAAAAAAAGTTCATCCCATAAATATCTAACTAAAAGTTTTACATGATAATTTTTTTTTTATTGTATCATTTTTTATGTAATTATAAACACTTTATAGTTTTTATAATTTTTAAACATTATATAATTTACGATAGGATGATTAATAGTCATGATTTTTAGTTACACATTTTTTATTTTTAAAAGATTTCAATCTTCATCAGGGCTAAATTTTGCTACTATTTCTTATTACTATCTATAATTAATAATTACATGATAAACAATTAATTATCATATTCAAGCATACACTACCGGTCAAAAGTTTAGACTCACTTGTATTTAATTCACAACCTTCAAGTTTAAAAAAATAATTGTAACTCAAGAGATAACATTTCAAAAATTATGTGATTGTTTCGAAATACAATCTATATAAATAAAGATGAAATTCTGTTAGTTTGTTTTTTTGTTTGTTCTTTATAGAAATACATACCGTTTGTCCTAAATTCTCCGAATTTCGCTTAGTGGTTCTTTCATACCAGGTGCGAACACCTGTCCATATTAAAATTGCATAACAGCCAATCTTTGGGTATATTCTTTATTGTTATAAAAATCTTTATGATCTCGCTTTACATCAGATTTTGACGAAATCAACCCTTGGAGTAAAAAAAAATCTCATTTCTTCCTAACGAACTTTTCTGGACCCATGGCTTTTCTCATCGTTTTCGAAATTCCGTGGGTGAAACCGGGATATTAAAGCCAGTTATAAATAAATTAAAAATAAAATTATAGTTGTTACGTTGTCCAATAAATAAAATGTTGTTACTTATTTATGTTACGAAATCTAAGGGTGAGTCTAAACTTTTGACCGGTACTGTATGTACTTTAAATTTTGCTCATATATTTTTCTTCTTTTTAGCCCTAATGTATTTCCATATGTAGGGATTGAAACGTTGGCTTTTCAAAATAAAAAATGTGTAACTGAAAATCCTGACTATTAATTATTCTACCGTAAAGTGAAACATGTGACTATTACACACCTCTAAATTGAAGGGGTCGGGGCAAAATAATGCCAAGCAACATTTTTAACAAAAATAAACTATAGCTGCAGTCTGCTGTATATTACGTAGGACTATATATCTATGATGGAAATGCCACCTAAATATGAATATATAGAGCCTCTGTAGTCATATTTAGGTGACATTTCCATCATAGACATATAGTCCTACGTAATATACAGCAGACTGCAGCTACAGTTTATTCTTGTTAAAAATGTTGCTTTGCACTATTTTGCCCCGACCCCTTCAATTAAATAATTTAATCATACACATTTTATAATTTTTTATATAATTATACACATTATATTTATTATTTATTTTATTTTATTTTATAGCTGTCAAAAGTTGCTGTCAATGACTACAACAGGGGCCGAGTTTATTTAAGAGATCTTGCATCTCGTTCTGGTGTTCCAGTCTACGAGAATATCGCCGATGCCGTCCAAGCAGCGATAGCGAAATGTAATAACTCATTTAATGCCTTCAGGTAGCTCGCCTCATTCTACCTGCGCGAATCCCGGATCGATCATTATAAAGCTATTATTAATTAATTAATAACAACTAAATTGAATTAATATTTTTTAAATTAAAGAGATAAATAATATGTGGAAGTAAAAAATCTTAAAATGTTATTTTCATTATATTAATGTTCGTGTTAAAACTAGTTTTTTTTAGAAAAAATTTACAAGAAAAGCTGTAACTTATCCTTATTTGTAATCTAGCGATTAAGTGCCTGAATTCTCTAAGGAAATATTACTAGTATTGAAGAATAATCTCATTAGTGTTTTCTTAGTTGATTAGAATTTTTTCATTTTTTTATCGATGTAACTCAGCCAAGTAGACTAGGAAAAGCAAACATCACATTTTTCTGTACGTATGTTTCCTCTTGTTTAAAATATTTTATTTTGATATAAATAATTTTTTTTTAAATATTTTAAAACAAAATTAAATTTGTTAACAATTTTAGTTACTAACAGATTTTTTAAACAGAAAAAACAATTATAAAATTTTATTATTATATATAATTTAATAACAATATTAACATAAATTTCTTCTATTCTATTTTAATAATACAAAAATAGTTGTCACTTTTTAAATAAAAAATTTACTAATAATTATTTTTTTTTTTTAAATACATTCAAACAGTTAAAAATTAAACTTCAAGACTTCTTGAGAAAAAACAAATAACTGAAATTTAGAAAAATTAATAATTTATATTTTCAAAAAATTAAGTACTAACAATCACTTGTTTAAATTAAATTTAAACAAATTTAAATTAAATTTATTCAATTTAAATGATTATTTGCAGATATATGAATAAAAATTGTTACTTAGTTTGGAAAGAAAGTTTATATACATACATAATTTTTAATATGAAAAACATTTGATTAATAAAATTTCAAAATGGTTTTGTTCAGAAAAATTTTTTTATCGCTTTGAATAATTTTATTACAATAAAATTGCTAATTTGTTTATAATGATACCAATACAATTAAAATAGTAATTGTACAGATAGAAGCTCTCTGCGTATAAGGATATTTTTAACTGTTTTTTGTTATAGTAAAAATTTATTTTATATATAAGATGGAGTTTTCATCACATAAAACATCACATGAGTTATGCATTTAAAGTTTCAATTTTTGGATAACCACTAACTTTTATTTAACATAGACTTATGTTTTTAAAGAAAAAAAAAAAAAATACCAAAAACTGTTAATACGAAGTTATATGTTACATTTAACAATATTGATTGGTAAATGAAATAAATGTGATATATTTGTTTCTATTGTAGTTTATACGTTAGCTAGGCAATTCTTGTCCGCAGCTAATCTTGATACTAATTATGTAATCAACATTTTATTTTTTTACTATTATTGTATAATGTATATTACTATCATGTTCAAACTAATATTGTAATTAATTTTTTTCTTCTTGTAATTTATGTAATGTCTTACTAAAAAAATTGTGTTAATTTTATACGACAATTTGGATAGTTCTAATGGCTTGTTGGGCTTAAGTGAAGAATTAAGAAAAAACGGTGTAGATATTATAATCAGCGGTGAATATAATTTGGAAAGGCTTCAAGTTAGAATAATAAGAGTGATAAGGAATTGAATTGAAAGACCAGAATAGTACCTGATACATTTGTTTTAGATTTGTGTTTTATGAATTGTTTGAGGTACAGAAATTTAGTGGTAAAATGTCTTCTTTTGTCAGATTTTTCTTTTATATATATTATATTTTTTTTAGTTTTTAATTTTTTAATTAAACAAATAAATCGGAAACTCACTCCATCCTAACATATTTTTTTTTCATTTAATTTTAAGATTTTTAATAATACTCATAGAATTAAATTATGTATTGGTAATTCATAGTGTTTAAGTCAGTATTTATATAAAATAAGAGTTTTACATTCAAACTAAAGTTACTAACATATGTACTTAACTGTTAATGCATTTAATTAATGTTTAGTACCGATCATTTCATTTCTACCACGTAATGCCTGTCGAGTTCTTTATCGCAAATATATATCTGATTTTAAAATATATTCATCTAATGAAAATAATGTACAAAATAGAGAATATTTTTTTATTAGTAAAAAAAAAAATGTCTTTTTCTACTACCCTTTTCCTATTCATAGCTTAAAAAAGTCAATACGCATATATATTTTATTATTTTTTAACCTGAAACATGATAAAAATTAAAGATAAAATATTTATAAATTATGCACATTAAAATTTTGTGCAAAATTCAATTTTTTTATATGAAGGGAAAATAATGTTATCAATATTACTAAATAAGATCTTCTATAGTTAAGGAAGGAAATTATGAATCATTCTTCAGGGATAATCAATGAAATATACACTCAAGAAAGTATTCATTTATTTATAAAGGTCATTAGGCAAAATAAATAGTATAACTAAGCTATAGTGGTATATTATTTGTTTTAACTTCAAAATAAAATTTATTTATTTAAAAAAAAAATATCTGCAGTGTCCATTCAAAGTGAAGGAGGGAGGTTGGGGCAACTACTTCAAATCTGTTTCGCTACATGTAAATCAAGTGAAATTGTTTTTATCTTTTGGAATAAAATGAGATTATTCCCATGACATGAAAGTCTATAGTTTAAAAGTTATCACAGGTTACAGGTAAAAAAAAAATCACATATTTACAACTCACTGATATTACAGAAGAAAAACCAATAATATAAATACAAAAGTAATTCTCATGTTAAATAAGAGCCAAATATGTATTTTTTTTTTTAATTTTAAATAAAACCGAAATTGAACAGATAAATTCCCTGAAGAAAATTGCTGAGAAAACCGGGTTACAAGCATCTTTTGAGAAAACAGAGTTAATGACCTGACCACAGAGGTAGGATATCAGAAAAAATCAGTCAGAACCAAATATGGGAAGATTTCAGTTGTTAAGAAATTCAAGTATTTGGGTGAAGTTTTGTGCTGCAATGGATCGGAAAAGGAGAGTTTCAAGGGGAAAATTAAAAAAAATTAGAGGATTTGTGCTTTCAAGTGGGAAAAATTTACAATAAAAAAAATCTTTCGATAAAGGCAAAATTAAGGCATTATAATACTATGATAAAACCTGTGATTCTTTATGGAGTGGAAACGGCTTGTTTTCCAAGTTTAGACAAGTTAAAAAAAATAGAGAGGAAAATTTATGGACCAAAGAAAACATCAGAAGAATTTAGGAGGAGGTCTAATGAGGAAATATACAGGCAAATTAATGATTTAGAAACTGATATGAGATTAAGAAATTAGGAGGTTAAGGTTCTTTGGGCACATGGAGAGAATGAGTGAAAAAAGATTATGTAAAGAAATTTTCAGTAAAAGTTCAAAGTACAAAAATTTAGGAGGATATTCTAGTCAAATTAAAAAAGAATTGGAAATTTTGGGAGTATCAAGAGAACTTCGTCATGACAGAGATCTTTTCAAGAAAATAATTAACAATGTAGTTAGATTTAAGAAGAGGGTGAAGGGTATTGGGTGGTCAAAGAAGAGAAGAGAGGAGCAGTCGAGAATCATGAAACTGCGCTGGGAAGTCAAAAGGAGAAAGAAGGAAGATTCATCAGATTCATAATATCGCCTGGTCCTCAAAGTAGCCGTTTCGTGTAAAAAAAAAAAAAAAAAAAAAAAAAAAAAAAAAAAAAAAAAAAAAAAAAAAAAAAAAAAAAAAACAGGATGGGGAAAACATGCCTACCTAGACTAGTAATATTGCTTAAAATAGAGAGAAGGAATCCTAAGGAGAATCTATGGGCCCAAGAAAACATAGTAAATGCGAGTCGAGTATTCTTTGATATCAGGTAAGCTTTATCATTATTAAAATGTTCTGTGGGGGCTTAAATGGGAAAGGGGCCTTTTTTGTTTTCCCCTAAAGTACCTTTGTTTTTTCGTTTTTTTTTTTATATGGAGAAATTATCTGTCTATCATTTCGTCCAAAAATTATGGCTAAATATGAAATATGAAAAAAATCAAGTAGACATATATAGGAGGAAAAAAAATATTCCATCAAACACATTGAGCCCACGTGTTTTTTTTTTTTGTGTAAAAAAAAACCGAAATTGAGAAACAACAATCACAAACCTTACAAAAAAAAAAATTAACAACTGTAATTTATGAGACCGGAGTTTAATGTATTATCTTCTTCTTCTTCTTTATCTTCCTTTGTATTTAAGGATCCCTGCAGTGCTGCTTCAGTTTTTTTAGAATTTTTCCTCCACCCTCTGGTTTTAGAGTTTTTCCTCGACCCCTATATTCCTCATACAAAATCCTTTATATTCTACCTACCATTGACTGTTTGGGAAGTCATTTTTTTACAAGTTATGTATAACAGTGGGCTCAAACTATTCTCTTTCTTAACCTTCCCCTACTCGGGGCACCTGCAAAGTGAGGCATCAGAAAAAATCTTTTATTTATATTTGTGTAGGGGGATTAATAGAATTGGCTATAATTAGAGAAGTCTCTTCTTCTTTATCCAACCCTTGTACCTTACGGTGTCGGGGCAGCCTGTATCCATCTTCTGAATACTTCTCTATCAGTTGCCAACTTCCTAAGCTCACCTAACGTGAGTCCTCTTTTCCTGGCCAACTCTGTTATAAGATCCTCCCGCTTATTTCTTGGTCTTCCGCTTGGTCTTTTCCCTTCTGTTCTTGATTCCCACACTTGTTTGGGTAATCTATTGACTGGCATTCTTTGCACATGGCCAAACCAACTCAATTCTTTTCTATGAATGATGTTTAATAGAGGTTCTTGTCCTGTTTCTTCTCTTATTCTATGGTTTCTCACACGATCCCATCTTGTCTTACCTATAGCCTTCCTCAGGAATGTCATTTATGTGGCCCAGCCGTAATGGCTCTCATATTTCTTGGTGCTAGGCCAGCTTTCAGCTGCATAGGTCAGAGTAGGGATAAAGACTTGCTTGAAGTAGAGAAGTAATTCATATTAATAATTTTATTTTAAGATGTATAAATTAGGGTAACTGTACCAATAGTTGACACTTTAAGAAAAAAAAATTAAATTATTGACAATTTTTACCAATATAATGATGTTAGGATAATCTTTGTTATGAATTTACTTAGGCCAATCCCTCTAGAAAAATGGAAATACAATATCCCACCCATAGTCTGCTTTTATGGTTTTTATAAAAACTCATTTCTTAGAAACTTCTAAAATGAACCAGTAGTTGACACATCAAAATGTAAAGGTTTGGAAAGTTGATATTTATGGTTTCAAAGTTGACACATGCATTAATTTTCGACTTCCTAAGATTTTTAATTGGCAATAAGAACTGCAATAAAAGTTAATATTGTTTTTATTTATTAACTATTAAATTCACAATAGAAATGTATTGAAATTTCCACAATATAATCATTTTATACAAAAAAAGCTTAAATGAGACAAAAACAAAGCAAAACATATTTAAACGAAAAAAGAGATCAACCAGTTAAGTAAGTATGATG
Source organism: Aelia acuminata (assembly GCA_911387785.2). Taxonomy (NCBI): domain Eukaryota; kingdom Metazoa; phylum Arthropoda; class Insecta; order Hemiptera; family Pentatomidae; genus Aelia; species Aelia acuminata. The sequence goes on along the minus strand of OU426978.1, from coordinate 216,243,787 downwards.
ATATATATATATATAATAGATTTTAGTAACGGCCAGAAGTTTCGTTTTTATTATTGTGTTTGCACAATTTTAGACTCTCTAATGATGAACCTCACTTTTCAAGTGCTCTTTTAGACGATTAATGATGGCCACATTCATTGGTTAGATGAAATGTGTAGCATTTTGATAGAGTGCGACTAATAGCAAGTATAAGTATATGTTCTTTGCAGAAGTGGGAAGTGGGGAGAGTCAGATGAGATGCTTGTCCATTCAGGTATAGAGTTATTGGCAATGCAATTTTGCTCTCAATGATCCATGGATAGAACACACTTGCTATAAATTCATAAAATAAGACACCTGTAATCCAGCCAGACTCAGACTTCTATAAACCACGCCAGATTTATAATAATTCTGGCGGTGAGTTGACATCGATGTCAACTATTGAAATCAAGGATTAATTTCTTTTCTAATAGTAGACACCTACTTTTAAGCCCTAAAACGTTGTATAAATATATTAAAAAGGATATCAAATGATTCGCATGAACTTAATGAATACCATAAAAGTAATTAAATAATAATTAAACTCAAATAAACCAACTAAAAAGCTTATTTAACTTAACTTCCACCCTAATGAAACAGGGAAGCAGAAACCAATTTTTCAGGCCACCAGTTAAAATTTTCCATTATTACCTCTCACAAATAAGCTTGAGTTTTCATCAAACTAATGTCGATGGCAGCACAGCTAGTATAACTTGGCAAATTATGGCAAAATTTTAAACCAAAATAATCAACCCTGAATCTTATTATTCACACTTTTTGTAGAAAATGTCAATTATTGGTGCAATGTCAACTTATGGTACAGTTACCCTATACATAGAAACAATTTTTAAATATAAAATATATAATAAAAATAGATTATCTTCTTAATCATTATGATTAAATAATTAATTATTTTCACTGTAACAATTATTGCACTGTGTTATAATATGACCCGGGTATAAAAATTTCCTGCATGAAACACAGTCTTTACAAGGCTCATCAAATTTTCTTTTCACACCTGAAAATTTACTTGAAGACTGGACCCTGGAGGATGACATATTCGGATCTGTAACCTAACGAATCAAGGTCATATGTCCTCTGTGAATTCTAGGAGTCTTTACAAGGCTCAGAATTTTTTTTTTTTTTTTCACACCTAGAATAGGAGGACTGCAAGAGGGGGGACTAGGCATGGTATCTTCTCTGAATCAAAGAAATTTTAGTTTTCTTGCACACCTCACAGTTTACTGTGAGTAACGGAAGGTAAACACCTCTAGCAATGTGAAATGGGGAAATTCTGTTCCGTTGATTCTTACCACCCCTTTTGAATTTTTATGTAGGGGAGAGCGGGGTTGATTGGCATAGGGGGTAGGTTGGCCATTGGCTTATAGTTTCCGTCACACCTGTTGTGAAGGCCCCAACATGGTACCACGTGACCCGTTCGACCTCGGGAGTCTTGTCCTGAGTTTTCAATCCGATGCTAACAGTGTAGATAAGAGTGTGCTTCATTGATTGATTTTACAACATGTAACTAAATTTTTATATTTTAAATAAAGTTGATTTAAAGGCAGGAAAAACATTTGACTCCGATTCTGTTCACATAGCCTCAAACTCCTTTGAAAAACCTAACCTTTCGACTAACCAGTTTCTTGTTTGATTGTTCTCCCCTGTCCTGGCAGTCATCTTTCATATGATCTCTCCTGTGGGGTTAGTTGGCTCTCTTCAACTTTTTTTTTAGCGCAGTAGCAATTCACAAAGGTAAGGTAAACATAATCAAAGGTGAAACTACCAATTGTCTTTAGTTCCAGCGAGGAAGATGAGAGCAATTTTTCTTATGCAAAAAGTGACGACCGTCTAAACTTCTATCTTCTTCTATTGTCATTCTATTTTGCCTTAAAAGCTGTTAAAAACCGATTCAAAATTATTATTCCATTATAGTGCAGCTTTTAATAACAATAATATGTGCCAGGCAGTACTTGAATGAGATGGCTAAACAATCCCACCTTCTAGGCCAACCTGCCCCACATAGGGGGTTAATTGGCATACTCTGGATTGACGAATTCTTCAATTTTATATGATCTTAGTATTAAATATTATGTTGTGAAAAAAATACTTGAAGTACTCTAATACTTGGAGTTTACAGTTGTATCAGCCCCATTGGGATTATATTAACAGGAACGACTCAACAATCAAAAAAGTGAAGACTGTTGCCAACCTACCCCGCTCTCCCCTACACAATTACAGTAATAAGGTCCCTTAGAACATTTCTACCTGCCATTTTACACTTTGTATTTTTTGAGAAGGTACTGATTTGAAGATAGCCATGAGTGTCAGGAATAATAAATATGGGCTCCTGTTTCTGTCCCATGTTTTATATTTTGTACTAGTACGGTGATGTGGTGGGGGCACATATCCGGCAATGGACATTTGGTCCGATCACAACAAATAATACCAATGGTAGTTAACTTCTCAAACCTTACCTTTCTTCTAATGATGTCCAGGAGGGTTGATCAATTAATAGGGAAAACCTTCGATTCAGGGACTCTCTTAAAGCCCATAAATGTTTATAAAGTAATATAAATCATCAACATTCTGTTATAAAATGTAAAGCAGTTTCTGGAGTTTGTCTTCACAGATGACAGGTTTCAACATCAACTCTTCATTTCACTCAAGTAGCCTTTGAGGACTCTGATAATTACCTGCATTTCCTCCCTACTTGAGTTTAGCTACCACTTGATCTACAATGAGGGAGAGAGGGATTTCTGATAAACTGCTTGTAAAACTTACGCCTATTTGTCTAACTTAACCCAAAACAAATATTCCATCCTACAGTAGCGGACTCAGAAATTTTCCGAATGGGGTGGTACTTTTTTATTTACAATGGATGATTAATGATGGACATAATTTAAAATATATATTAGTACGTACTGCCGTAGTAAATTATTATTCTACTTATGCTAGCTTGTCAGTCCTCTCATTGCGCTCAGGTCCCTTTCAGAACCTTCACCAGTTCCAGTTTCTAAAACAGGCAAATGTCTCCAATGCCTCCTTGAACAAGTAGTTTAAGAAAGCAAGACACTTTAGGTGATTTTAGAGCTTGGATGGCTGATTGGCTATACCAGCTTTTTCACTTTAGTGATTCCCAAACATCTGGTAACAGTTAAGATAGCAGATACTTCCACCTGAAACACAGAGGAATGTTTGCCTATGGGATACTTACAAGGGGAGGGCACAGCTATGGGGTCGTCGATCGGGCCCATTTTTTTTCTGGTGATTCTACATCGAAAAATAGTCGACACGTGTCCGAGCATTCCGTCCAATGGGCCTTAGGTTTTGAGAAATAAAATAAAATACCTTGAAAATCATTTATTTTTTATCTTGAGTTTGGAAAATGATATCACCATGATTCTTTCACTAATTCATTTATTTTAGAGAGTAGATTAAAGGAAAAATACAATCGTTAATGAATTATTCATATTTCTTCAATTTAATTTAAAAAAAGCTTCAAGTTTTCAAGTAAACTAGCTTTATAATTTTTTTCACATAAGAAAGAATAGCAGAATTGAGTTAAGCACCTCAAGAAACCCTGATGTCTTAAATATCATCCAAAACAAAAAATAAATTGTTTTTCCTGTCAGGAGCAGCTTAAAAATGTTTCAGCAAAATTGTATGTGTAGTTTCAAAAGTCTGCATCTCGTGTTGAGCTGATCCGATTTTTACGTTCTTGAGCTCGTTGCATAGAAGAAAGCTTCCTTTTTCAAACCATATAAACAACTGTTGTATTATCTCGGGAAGCTCTTGTAAAAAATGGTCCTCAAAATAAAAATTAAATTCAAACTTTTCTTTATATTATGTTGATTCCTGAACACGTAAAAAAATCTCGATTAGGTAAAAATGTGTAACTCTGGAGCCTTTATTTACCCTATAAATTTGATGAGAATCGGTAGAATTTTCCCCGAAATATGGTCGGATTTTTGGATGTTTAACGAAATTGTAAGGGTCTAGCCTTAGCGAAACTTTTAATGCAATTTTTAATTTTTTTTTTTTTTTTTAATGTTCCCAAAATTTACTTATAGGTTTTTTTGATTGTCCTCAAAACGAATCTGAAAACTGTTGCATGCACAAAATGATTTTTTAATGTCAGTATTTTGTCAGAATATTCCATCAACATAACTCTAAAAAGTAATTATTTCCATCCTTTTCACGATGTTTTTATCACTAGATAATTCATTTTACGGAGCCTATTTTGTTCTTCTTGGTCGGCTAGGAGAAAATGGGTTAATCCCTATTGTTTCACGTTCGCCTTACAAAAAATGATTTTGAACTTCAAACGAACTAAAATTTAAAACTACTTTTTCTCAATGATCTATATGCAATGTGTTTTTTCTATGCCCTCGCCATCAACTAGTAATACTTTTTTCTTATGGATATACTTCCAATGTGAAGGTGGTATAATGAAACAAGTGCGAACTAAAATAGAAAAACGTACTTTGTACTCGTCCTCATATACTCTTTGTTTTCTTACTGGTGAGGGTAGGTGGGGGATTTTAAAACTGATACGATGTGAATCATTCCTAATTGTTATTTTTTATTGAAAACTCTTACAAACCTCTCCCTGAAAGTGATCGACTAACTTTTTATTTTCATTCATTCTTGGATTTTTTTTTAAATTATTAGTATTGTTTTTGGTTGTTACTCGGTTCATTAGTTTCATAACAGTTTTCAGATTCGTTAAGAGGACAATCAAAAAAACCTATAAGTAAATTTTGGGAAAATTAAAAAAAAAAAAAAAAATTGCATTAAAAGTTTCGCTAAGGCTAGACCCTTACAATTTCGTTAAACATCCAAAAATCCGACCATATTTCGGGGAAAATTCTACCGATTCTCATCAAATTTATAGGGTAAATAAAGGCACTAGAGTTACACATTTTTACCTAATCGAGATATTTTTATGTGTTCAGGAATCAACATAATATAAAGAAAAGTTTGAATTTAATTTTTATTTTGAGGACCATTTTTTACAAAAGCTTCCCGAGATAACACAACAGTTATTTATATGGTTAGATAAAGGAAGCTTTCTTCTATGCAACGAGCTCAAGAAAGTAAAAATCGGATCAGCTCAACACGAGATGTAGACTTTTGAAACTACACATACAATTTTGCTGAAACATTTTTAAGCTGCTCCTGACAGGAAAAACAATTTATTTTTTGTTTTGGATGATATTTAAGACATCAGGGTTTCTTGAGGTGCTAAACTCAATTCTGCTATTCTTTCTTATGTGAAAAAAATTATAAAGCTAGTTTACTTGAAAACTTGAAGCTTTTTTTAAATTAAATTGAAGAAATATGAATAATTCTTTAACGATTGTATTTTTACTTTAATCTACTCTCTAACATAAATGAATTAGTGAAAGAATCATGGCGATATCATTTTCCAAACTCAAGATAAAAAATAAATGATTTTCAAGGTATTTTATTTTATTTCTCAAAACCTAAGGCCCATTGGACGGAACGCTCGGACACGTGTCGACTATTTTTCGATGTAGAATCACCAGAAAAAAAATGGGCCCGATCGACGACCCCATAGCTGTGCCCTCCCCTTGTTAGTTCTATGTCTAAATCTTATTACATGAAGGCTCCTGTTCTTGTTAGACCAATAAAATCTCTCTTTGAGCCATCAATAGAAACAGTTTCAGTTTCATGAGATTCTAAAGGAACATGTGACCATTCTTTTATTTTTGGTTATAGGTTGCTAATTTTACTATAAAAAATTAGAACTTCATTCAAGTCCTTCCCTTCCTAGCCAGTAAAGCTGTCTGGCCACCCTATTCCGCAGATAATCGTGAGTTTACTGTATTATAATTATCCTATTGTCATAATTATAACAATTTTTAGTATCTTCTATTGTTTTAGACTCTCCTAAATCTTTGAGTCCTAATACTTTTAGTTTTGAAAATTCACTGAAGAGTCAATTCCTAGGCAGATCTACTTCATCTGTTTATCTTCATCTGTTGTGATATAAAAATGTGATTTATTACCCTAAAGGGATGTCTTATTGGGAAAACACATTAGGAAATATGAAGGGGTCGGGGCAAAATAGTGCCAAGCAACATTTTTAATAAAAATAAACTGTAGCTGCAGTCTGCTGTATAGTACGTGGGACTATATGTCTATGATTGAAATGCCACCTAAATATGACTATGTAGTCTCTATAATCATATTAAGGTGGTATTACCATCATAGACATATAGTCCTACGTAATATACAGCAGACTGCAGCTACAGTTTATTTTTGTTAAAAATGTTGCTTGGCACTATTTTGCCCCGACACCTTCATATGTGTTGCCACTGGCAATATGTGTTTGATAAACCAAAGTTCAATATGGAGCTATGGGACCTTTAATAATACTCGACATTAATCCCCCACCCTCTTCCCTGGCCTGGAAAAACCTCATGTAACCTAAACGGCGAGGAAGGAATTTTTTTAAAATTTGTTCCTCTCCTTCCTTGTCTTTTAGGATATATGGAATTTCCCAGGTAAGGTGAGTTGGTGGGGAATTGATGCTGAGTATTATTAAATTTCCCCTGGCTATGGGTTTTGAACTTCCTAGTTTGGGTTCCAAACTTATGCTGGTTGTGAGGGGCAACGCTATTTCACATTTTCTCACTCGGCCATCCCACCACCCAGGTGGTTGAGATGTATATGTGTACAATTTATGCTTCCTTGTAATAACAATAAACGCATTTACTTAATTGCACTAAAACACTTTTGGAGAATGTCACACGCTACTGGCATATTATGTTAGATAAATCAGACATATTTCATTTATAAACTTCCCCATTAATGAGGATAGCACTGTCAATCCAAAATGCTTGGGCATAAATAAGTAGATTCGTTGTGTGACTGGCCTTATCTGTTTTCCCTGCTAGGGAATGTAAGGCAGTGTCAGTAGACTTTTCCTGGAGATAAGTGTGTTGATCTGGATGCTAACAGTTTCTCCAGTGTCTTGAAAAGAAAGGAGGCTAAGTAATTGGCAGGATGCCTTAGCTACACCATAATACTCTTTGCAATTATTAGTGATGAAGGCTGTTAATGATTTCCTCATGGATTATGGAATATGTCCCAAAGCAAAAGAGGCCTTGAAAATTGCCATAATGTTTCTGAAAATTCCCATGTGTCTGAAAATTACCATAATGTAGGGAGTAGAACCTTCATCCTCATTCCAGCAAGCAAGGCAGAATACCTTCGAAAATGATTTTTCATCGAATGGCAACCTGCATGGCTGGATTTAAGGAAGAGGGATAGCATCTCGAGGGTAGCTATGATGTCGTGGGCGCAAGCCTCAGCTGTAGCTAGACCTGTCACGGACAAGATGGGAATTCCACCTCGAAGGTACCTGTGGTGTCACAGGCATTGGCCTGGACCGCAGCTAGACTCGTCACGGGTGATAGAGGAGTGCAGGAGGAGAGTGCCTCGGGGGTAGCAGTGAAGTCACGGTCTCACGCCTCGTTCGCTGCTAGACTCGTCATAGGTGATAAAGGAAAGTTGCCTGGGAGGTACTTGTGGCGTGACGGACACTGGCCTCGACCGCAGCTAGACTCGTCACTGGTGGTAGAGGAGAGTTAGAGGGAGTTGCAGGAGGAGAATGCCTTGGGGGTAACAGTGAAGTCACAGTCTAACAACTCGATCGCTGCTAGGCCCGTCATAGGCAATAAAAGAGAGTTACCTCAGAGATTACTGGTGACATCATTGACAAGTTTCTCGGACGCCAGTAGGCTCGTCAGGGGTAAAATGGGAAGGAAGGGAAGTGTCACAAATAATAAGAAAATAAGCGTAGGAAAATAAATTATTTAATAGTAAGAGAGTAAAAGGTGGGAAATGAGTAGTAGGAGCAAGAGGGAAAGTGAGAGAGGTAAGTCAAGGTGGAAAGGAAGGTAAGGTACCTTCTCTGGCTTGAGATTTTTATTTTTTTTTTTTTTTTTTTTTTCTGATCCCTCTAAAACAGAAAAACAGGATTAAAATGTGAAATTCGAACCATTAATACTAATGGAACGATGCTGATTTACCTTATTACCTTATACTACCTGTGGTATTTGAAGGTGCGATGAGTTGATAAGTTATGTTATTTTCGCTGTGGTGCAGCTCTTCATGGTATATTAGGAGTTGAGGGGCCTCCGCGTGTTATCATTCTGGCTTGAGATTTTTTTTTTTTTTTTTTTTTTTTTTTTTTTACCCTCCTAAATTATTTTTATTTACAAATTACAATATATTTACATTATAATAAATATATACATGCTTGTTCGACTCTTGTATTGCCCATAGGCATTTTAAGGTGTGGGATCAGGGTTTGCTGGATGCAATGGGTGCAAGAGGATTCCTGTGGCATAAGCCTTGTTTCCAACACTGAGCGTGGAGGGTTCGCTCTGCTGGTCTGGCTTGAGAGCAGACGGCCGCTGTTTATATACCCTCTGACCGCCCCCACTCTGCCTAGTGCAGGTGGCGCATCAAGTGGCAATATTAAGAGAGTACTTCTCTCTTGCTGCTACAATGATATAGTTCGGTAATGATATCTTCACTAATGCACAATCCACTTAATTTATTTGGGCCTTATCATTTTGAACTATACCTGCATATATAATAGTAATTATATATAGACTCATGGGTTTATTTTCATAATTTTACAACCAGGGAAATGAGTCTCCATTGCTTGTTCAAGATCTCCTCATGACTGTAGATATGTGTTTCATCGGCTTTCTTCAGTGCTCCCAGTGAAAGTTGAGCATGACTTGCAATTACTTTTACTGATTGTGAGGGATTTATCATTACAGAATTTAAACCAATCTTCCAGTTCATATCTTATAGTTTCTTTTTTATAGATATTAGGGATAGCACATCACAAATTCCAATCCACCCCCAACATAGATGTGGGGTATTTCTGGTGGTTTTTTGCTCGAAAAAAAATCATAGGCCACCCCATTCATTTTAAAATTTCATAAGAAATCTTCAACTTTTTATCTTTTTCATTGTATGTAAGAATCATTATAGAAGTTTGACAAATAAATATAGGCTAATAATCCAATAATTAAAAATATTTACATGAAAACAAGAAAATAAACGAAAATTGATTGCGACAAAATTATAGGCCACTTTTAAAATTATATGTATTTTTATCATTATTAATATTTATTGAGCCCCCTTATTTTTCTAAAACGTTAATCATTCTATTTTGAAGGGATTTAAAGAGGTTTGTATATATCTGTGCTTAAATTAAACTACTAAGTTTGAATGCTGAGCTCTGAGTTCGTCCAGAGAAGTGAATTGGCTTCCTGCAGCGAATACTGCCCTACTCAATTGTACCAAACAGTTTTCGATGCAGTTGAGATCAAAAGAACAAGCTTTCCGAGGCAAAAGTGAAATATTATTCTATTCAAAATATTTTTTTACCAACCAAGCCGTGTGGGCTGGAGCGTTGTCTTGTCAGGAAACGGACCTTTCTTTGATGAACTTGTTTATATGCTCCATTACTGACTCTCTTATGTTTCCCAATACTTTTTAGCATTAGTTTCTAAAGTAAAAATTTTATCTGACTTCGCCACGATAATTATTACTGATCCAAATCATGACGCCACCATCACCCATTTGCCAGCGACTTAAAATGCTTTGGTTTCTTGGTGATCATGAAAATAGTATTTGAGGTCATCTATAAACAATCTAAATTTACCGGTTTTCGGTAGTGAATATAACTTTTCTAACAACCAATATGATCCTGCACAAACTTTTTTATACTTGACTTAGCGTTGTTGTGAAACTGATGTTTTTTTTTCTGAATCCTTTGCCGTTTCAAGTGTTCTGCACTCAGAAGGATTTTTAGCACGTTTCGGATGTTAGTGATCACTGCAGCTAACAAAGCGATGTGTCTTGAAGCTCCTGCAGAGTTGGATGCTTCGCAAAATATTCTCCTTTTTTCTAGCATAGGGTAACCCCTTAGACTGTCAGAGCGTTTCTTTGTGTCATCTTTACCTCCCATATTTAAATAATTTGTTATCATGTGCCTGCACCGGTATTGAGCTCTAATAATTATTGAAATTGTTCAATTTTTCCGCGTAAGGATTTAATTTCACCTATTTCACAGCACATTATCTCTAGGAATTTCAATTGTTTTAAATTTATTTCTAAACAGTACTTCATTCATACTTCAGTAATTAAAAAACAAAAAATTAATTCAATAGCACGAATAGTTTGACTGGGGATTTAATAAAACACTGAGTGGCCTATGTTTTTGTCGCACATGAAAAAGACTTATAAGAAGATAAAGGATTAAAATGATAACTTAGGGGGAATTTATACATTGATATAATAATCTACTTGCTAAAGACGTAAAATAAGTATAATTACATTCTTTTCAATTATTTACTAGTTCTTGTAACTGAAAAATTGTGGGGTCGCCTATCATTTTGTCGCAGTGTAGCTTGGTCAGCTATGTAGACAACTATTATACATTTTTTTTTTTTTTTTTTTTTTTTTGAGATTCTCTCAAGGGGCATGCCAGCTAAAGGCTGTCAATATAGCTTTCTCAAGGGTTTTAGCCTTTTCTTCTATTTATTTTCTTATTATAAGCCTGTCCACACCATGGTATGTAAGATTTTTCAGCTTATCCCTGAAGAGTTCCCGGGCATCGTTCCTTGGATACCTCCTCAGTGGAACTAATGCCTCAGTGGTCTAAAGTCAATCTTAAATGTGATCATACAATGATCAGACAAAGTAATGTCCGAGGTGACCTTTTAGCCTTTGCATAAATCCCTGTTGCGGTTTGAAGAGTGAGTCCCAAAACTTCTTGCCATAGTCATGGAGGTGGCATTGCAGTCCCTATTAAATATTTCTAACTTAGGATGCAATATATTCCATTTGTGTCTGAACTAATCCATGCTAAGTGGTGTGCATTTAGAATTAAGTTAAAAGAATCTGTTTGTGTATTGATGTGATGTGCACTTTGCTTTTTTCCCGTCAAGAATTGCAGGGTTTTCAAAAACCTCTTGCTATTTTCCCCTTTGATTTTCATCTAGGCTTTTCCTAAATTTTCCCCATGATATCTATTTTGCTGCTTTTGTCTTATTTCTAGCTCACCTGCATTCATCTAAGTTTCATATATCGTATTCCATTGGTAGTACTTCTATTTTTCATTTTGCTTAAAACTAATTTTATATTGTGTCCCACCATATACTATCTTAGCCTTTTATTATTGAATTTTCATAGGCAATAAGTCTCCTTGAGAGTTTCCAAACTGTCTTTCTCTCCCAGACTCCTAACATTCTTTTGTTTTCAAGTTTTCATATCAACTAAAAATAAAAATAAAATTAGAATCCATGTTTTATTATGTTTTGTATTGTCACATTGTCAAAAATAAAAATAAAAATTATTTTATTATTTCTTTAGTGAGAGAATAAGATAAATGTCCAATGGTGGTGATTAAAAACTTATACCATTCAACTCCAAAATCAATCATTTTTGAAGCCTTAAAGGAACATGGTTATGAGGTGACGAATATCACCAATGGTATTTTGAGGTACAAACTTAGCCACTACCTATGTTTTTTATAGACATAATGCAAAAACATTTAACGAAAATATTTTTCAGATAAATGTGATTTATTACATCCATATGGTAATTGAAGAACCTAGATGATACCTAAGTGCATTAGGAGTCAACAGTATGGTCACACGAAGACCTACTGCAATCACACTCCCAGAGGTGCAGACAAAAACAAAAGCTTATCCAGTCAAAAGACACGGGATACACCCGCCAAGTGTGCTAAGTGCCAAGGAGATCACCTGGCAAACTATAGGGGCTGCCAGACCCTAAAGCAGCTAGGAGCACTGAGAAGTTCAAGAACTCAAGCCCACTCAAGAACCCTAGGCCGCAACCCACATCTCCTCCATTGGGACCGGAAGATTTTCCTCCACTGCCTCAACATCCGCAGCAAGTTCAATCTACACGAAGAGGACACGTGACCAGACTACAGCAGCAGGGACCTCTCCTATCTGATGGAAGACTGCATCATAATGTAGGTATGTCAGGTGATCAGGCAGAATTTTCGGCTGAAAATGTCACTCATGTTTTTACTTTATTAAATGGATTAAATAACCTTATTTAGCCCCTCTTCACCCTTCAAGCCTTGTGTCTTGTTTATGGGTAATAAATGCTTAACTCAGGGTTTTTTGTCCATCCTTCTATGGAACACAAACAGACTACTCAAAAATAAAACTGAACTTGACTTTTATTTGCATGAAAAATGAACTAACGTTGCCTTGATTACATAAACAAACCTCACTTCACATAACAAAGTGTACATACCAGACATACAATTTAACGCCATAATACTGCACACAACACAACACACGATAATATTAGCAGCAGTATATTGTCCCCCTCAGTATACGCTGACATCTGCCTTGTTTTGTAGCTTCTTTGAAAGATTAGGAAAATGTTCTATCGCCGGTGGCAATTACAATGCTAAACACCAGTCATGTGGCTCCCGATTATGTTCTCTAAGAGGAAAGAATCTTCATGCTACTATCTATAAGCTTTCGTTAAATACCACAGAACACATCACCAAATTCACCAACTTACTGGCATACATCGAGACTTAAGACACCAGAGCTTCTTACAAACAACTTCTTTGATACAAAAGGACTACAAGCCATATCTCATGAAGCGAGGTCAAATTCTGATCTTTGCTCTGATCACTCCCTTGTACAATTGTGAGCAGACTATGATACACTCCTTCAGACTACGAGAAAGCATTCGATAGAATAAATAAAAAAGCTTGAATAAAAATAAAGACACGCAGAAGCTTTGCCAATCAATAGGAATGATGTTAAATAATGTATGCTCTTAAGTTATGGTCGCTTAAACTGTTGGTGAAGCATTAGAAGTCTGCTCCGACATTCGATTAGGCAATCCATAGTCTGCAACTTTGGTCAACGTACCCTTTACGGATAGTCATTAAAGAGGCAGTGAAAACTGGTACGATAACGATCAAGATGTAGCAAATATATGCTTATGTTGATGATCTTGTGATTGCCACAAGGAGTGAAAATAGTTGAATGGAGGCGCTACAAATTATATTTATCCAAGACAACAAATTGGGGTATTAATCAATGAGGATAAAACTAAATATGTGAATGTCGGCAGATACAAAGAGTGTCAGGCGACCTCTCCATTAATGGTTTAAATCTTAAAAACGTCACATATTTCACTTATATTGTTTTTTTTATTTAATGTCATGTTATGCTGCTTGCACTTTGGCACAAAAATAAAAATAAAATAAAATTATGTCAGAGATTGAAAGGAGAATCATGCTTAGGAACAGTGGATATTTTGGAAATTTAAAGTTGTTTCGCTTGAATGTATTCACCAAATAAACATGGAGCAGAAACATGGTGCATCTGCAAATAGCAATAAAATAATGAATTTAAAAAAAAAAAAGGTAATAAGGAGAATTCACACTGCGAATTTTGTAAATGGGATCTGGACATTGACAGATAGAGAGCCATAATAAAATTCAGAACATTCTGAAAAATGAATACCTTGTAAATTTTATAAAAGCTTGTAGATTAAGGTGGGCTGGACATGTGAAGGTAGTGTGCAGCAAAAAATCCTGAAGCCATGATTGGTGCGAAATGAAGAAGAGAAAGACCCCAAAGCAGGTGGGAAGATGAGGTGAGCAAGGATGCCAGATGCCTTAATCTTCATCTCATTAAGCTGCTTGTGTCGCTTTTGGCCAATTCTAGAAATGTGATCAATCCATTGCCTTCTTGGTCGACCTCTTGGGCGTTTTCCCATTGGCACAGCTTTGAAGAATTTTCAGGGATCACTGTTCTTGTCCATTCGGCAAAGGTGTCCACAAACCATTGACGTTGTCTTTTTTCAAGGGTATTTTTCAGGGGAGCAGCTCCGAGACCTTCTCTTGTACCTTCTATTTCTGTACTCATTTCTGATACGATTTCTCATTGTTCGAACAGCCACTCTTCGGAGATACTTCATTTCAGTAGTTGTTACATGACTAAGGTGTTTCTCTAATGGAGCCCAACTTTTACTTTCGTATAATAGGGTAGGCAGTTAGACAGCTTTAAAAATGTGTATCTTAACATCTTTCTCTACTTCTCTTTTACCTATTATGGTGTTACAGAGTTTATAGTAAATACTATTTGCCTTTTTTATTCCATTGCAGATTTCCTGGTCCAATCTTCCATTCCTGCTTAAGTGTAGTCCACTTATTCCTGCTTAAGTGTAGTCCACTTATTCCTGCTTAAGTGTAGTACACTTATTCCTGCTTAAGTGTAGTCCACTTATTCCTGCTTAAGTGTAGTCTAATTATTCCTGCTTAAGTGTAGTGTGTTCCATTCCTGTGCCTAGGTGAGTGTAGTGTTCCACCATTTCCATTACTTCCCCTTTGCATCGTATTTCGACAACTTCCTGCTCCCTACCTTTATGCATTATTTTGCTCTTTCCGACATTGATAGTCATCCCTTTCCTTTCCAACTCCACCTCCCATTTTATCACTGCCCCTTGTAATGGCACTTCAGAATCAGCTATGAGGACAATGTCGTCTGCAAACACCATCACTTGCGCCAGTATCTTCCTCATATTCCATTTGCCTACAATTGGGTGAGCTGTCCTTTGTTTGCTATCTTCAGGATTCCGTCTATGAATAAAATGAATGGGAATGGACTTAAAATGTTGCCTTGTTTCACACCTTTGTTCTTGTCAAACATATCCGACTCCCTAAGTAGTCATAATAAGTAGGTCAATTTAAAAAAGTTCTCTAAATTTCTTTAGTTCTTTGCTTTGGTTCTTTTGTCTTCATGAAAAAGAGAATATTTTCTTCATCATCAAAAGTTTTGTTACAAGATTATAAATTATTTCAGCTATGAGTGTATATGATATGGGTGCGCCGGAAGTATATTGACACAACTACATGAGAATAATAATACCAAGTTGTCTGAGTAGAATGAATAAAAGGTTCAGTGACGAATTTCATAAGAACACTTTTGCTGAATTCAAACTACAAGTAAAAGCATTTTTGAGCCCACAAACATATCAAGATTAATTTTACAAAATTTTGAAGTACAAATGTAATATTTTTCAGTAGCATCATTATACTTCTAGAGCAACAGTACATAAATAGTTATTTACCAAAATGGAGTTAAGAAGTTTTCACTGTCTGCCGTTATACAGTTTAAAATAAATGAAAAAAATAGTTTATGTATTTTAACATATAGGACTAAATATTAAAATTAATGTTTGGTAGATGAGTGTATCATTTTTTCCTTCCCAAGAGAAAAATGCCACCATCATAAGACATATATTAAAAAATATTTTGCATGTATTTTATAGTAGTATTCCCTACTACAGAAATTTTTTAAACCACAGTTATATTATATTAAGTTATAGTTATACAGTAAGTTATAAGTTATACAGTTATATTATATAATAGCAGGAATAATATGCCAGCAAGTAAGAGAGTGTCACCCTCGAGCTGCTAGGCACTATTATACCTCTGCCAGAGGATCAGGTTGGCATGGATAGCAAATAAACTTGTTAGGACACTCGCTCCTACGAAGTGGAAGTGCTGGAGGTGACAAGAGAAATGAAACAGGTAATGTAGTGAGGGATAGACAGAAAATAATGGTGGTTTACTTACAATAATTGTTATACTAAATAATAAATGTACCTAAATATTCACATCAAGAAAACAAAGTTTGCTAAAATTTAATTTTAAAAAATAACATTCATAGTGAAAAAGGAGAGGAGGTACTGCTAGAGAAGAGACCTATATTAATTTTTAGGTCAATGGTCTATGGTCAATCATGAAATCAACAGTGATCAATCAAGAAAGAAATTTGACATATACTTAAATTGAAGATAAAGTTTTACTATTAACATTTAATTACACATTTTATAACACAACTTATTTTATGGATTATTAATGGGACAACAGCATAGTAACGTAGATTAATGAAAAAATATTAAGAGAGGCCAAATTAATAAAGAGAACTAATTGTACTTTTCAGGCGAAAATCATCAATAATCGCAAAGAATAAGCAGTCTCATAAATTTGAATCAATAATAAAACACATATAATATTACAAGGACTTAAAGGGTACTTTCATTTAAAAAAACAAACAAGAAAAGGGCGAATTATTATTTTTATATCCTAAAATTTTAAAACGTCAACAGAAGAAACTAGAAATACCATTGTTAGTAACAATTGTGACCCCCCCCCCAATGCTCTTGGTAAAAATTACAGATTTCAAATCAAAGTTTAAGAGCAGTGGCCTATTAATAGCTGTGATCATATTAATAGAACCTTAAAAGGGTACAACAAAAGAATTTTCATTTCTAATTTCCTAATAATCAACTAAGTAAAAATAAAATACCAATAAATATTAAATATGTACATTTGTATACAAAAACAAAAATAGAGCAATAGAAATCAGAATCACAGCATGAAGTACAAAGGCAATATTAAATGCTCAAACCTAATACCTAATTGTTGCATAGCATGAAAGACATACTTTGATCAAAGCAATTTTAAGTACTTACTACAACATTTAAAATGACAATTAATCATAACAATATTATTAAAAAATATTAATAATAAAGTTATTTAGTCAGTAAAAGGTTGTTACAAGCTCATTATGTTAAAGTTAATTCTAACTAAAATACAATATGATTCATTATAAATATAAATTTTTCAATTTCTTAAAAAATCCAAATTTAGGTCAAGGTGAATCTACATTAAGTTCTAAGTATTAATATAATTTATGAGCAATATATGCTTATGTATTGTTTGGAAAAATATAAAATTAACATAATCATGTCTAATGTGACATGTTGTAATGAACTTAGAAGTTCGCAGTAAATTCATATTTGAACTAACCGACATTGTAAAGTCCCAGTAAATACAGATCAACAACATAGCGGTCAAAATATACCACAGTTTCTTTTTTAAGTTTTTTAAATTATTGGAGGCAAAATGCACGACAAATAAACCAAGCTTGAAGTGAAATCGGATAATATTTACAACTGACGTGAAGCTTTCAAAATATTTAAGTCAATTCAAACTCAAAATATGACAGCAGTAACCTTTAACATTCAAAATTAATTATGTTGATATTATAATATTATTAATTACATTATTTTCATTTTTTAAATAAAATTAGAGGCTTAATTTTAACACTGTTTTAAATATGTGAACTTATACGTGAATTGATATTTAAGATAAAAGGATTGCCAATTGAGTATATGGGGAAATTAATTTGATATCTGTTCTCATTTTTAGTTGATATGTTGGTAGTGGTGTGCTTTAAAAGCCGCATATGTTTCCTGTTGTGCTGTTTGTTGATCGAAGGTCAGTGGCACGGTCTCGTAGTAAATATTTTGAAATGTATAAAGTGACCAAAAATGTAAGTGCACAAATTGAATAATAGTTAAAAAGTAACATTAAAATGACCGAACAGTTCTTATCAGTCATCACTCAACAGAGCTATAGAGCCGAACCTAAAACTGTCACATCAACTCAACAACTTCGTATCTTTATCCTTAATTGTCAAGGATCAGAAATGTAGTTAGTTACTTCTAAGGTCCAAAACTTGCTTTGATTAATCATTCAAGCCTATTTTTAAGGGCAATATCATCATTTAATGTTATTAATTCTCGCTTTTGTCTCCTTGTACTATTGAGTAGTGATAAATAGGTTACGCTCTTTAGTGTTGAAAGTGAAAGAATTTCAGTGAAAATCTTTTTTCTCCTGTACTTAGTTTACGTTGATTTATCTATATAGAGTTATATAAACTCAATATTACTAGAAATTGTGTTATATTCTGTATCTAACCTATATCTAGTGTTATTAATGACTTACCTTCTATTTATGGGTTTGTTGTTTACGTTTTCTCTTAAGTTATCCTTGTTCTTGTTAATTACTCATGTCAATTTTTTTTTGTTTTAGGTAACTGTTAAGGTTGCAATTAAACCTCCAAATTCCAATTGTGTATTATCGTGTAGTAAACAAACAATGAGTGGGAATGAAACATAGATGATGGATGATAGGAACGGTTGCTTTGACCACGATGACTTGTTTGCTCGGCTTGGTGCCGAAACGGACTGCCTTAAGGATTTCATCTTGGAGCCTATGCAGCCGCTTAGTGTTCCGCCTCTTCTTCCTACCCAACCACCACCCATTCCGCAGATCTCATGGAACAATGGGCAGATCCACTACCCACCTCCAATTCCCAGTGTGGATCCATTAGGCCTTCCTCATGAAGATGTACTTTCTCTTCCTCATGATGGTGGCCTCAGCTTGCCTCATGATCCAGGATTAATTCTTCCTCATGAACATTGTATGAACCAACCGCAGGATCATGTCTACCCAACCGAAATGGAAACAGTTCCTGTTACCAACGGGGACTGTTGGTCCCCGGCTGGTTTTGTGGGTGCAAGTCCGGCGGGATTCACAACTGCTAGTGCTAGTGAAAGAACTGTGAGTAGTGACTGTGTTAGCTCTGAAACGATGTGTTCCCCGAGTGAAGGGACCAGTGATAGTCCGAGTGGCAGTAAAAATGTAGGAAATTTTGAGACTTTAGAAACACAAAAGAAACGAGGTCGAAAGAAAAGAAGTTCTGAAAAGAAGAGACATACAACAGTTGCTACCTATCATTCACAAATTTCACCTGAACAAAATGGCATAATTTTAAAAATAAGAAAGTCAGTGACTGAAGTGCCACAGAAAAATAGGAAACGGAGACAAAAAGATTCCGAAAGATATGAAGAAGAGTATGAAGAACCCGAAGTGCAAAGTGGCTGGGGAAGTCATTTACCCAAACTTGTGCTTCACAAAATTTTTCAAATGGTTACAAGGACTGAAGGCTGTGTTCCATTTTTAGTAAGGTAAATGTTTTAATATTTCATTCATTAGTTGATTAATGACACATATTTCTGCTATTGGTTTGGCAGTTATTTATAACCTGATCATTATGTTTACAATCAATTAAGTTTAAAACTGTTTATTTAGAAAGAGTAACAATAATTTATTCTAAGTTAATCTGAAACTTTTCTTTTAAAAATTTAAGTAATTTTATCTGTGAAAATATTCTTTGCCATATAATTACTGTTGTTGTTTACTACCAAACAGTTTAACTTTTATTTAACATCATTCAAACTTAATAAAGGTTATAAATAAAAGATTTTGTATTCTGCTATTGATTGTTCTATTTTATTTTGATTGACTTCTATGGTACCAACATTTGTATACTTAGTTCTTGCAGTTTGTTTTTGCAATGCAAGTACTAAGTAATTCGTCGGGCATTGTTTTGTTTGAATCTATTAATAAACATGTTAGTTTTTTTTTTTTTTTTTTACTATTAGGACTTAGCTTTAGTGAAACTATTTGATTTGTTCTTGTTTCTCCAATAGTGAAGTCAATTTAACATATTCTATGGATTTAAACTATTTTGACAGGAATAATATTTGATATAGGTTATGTAATTGTTGATAGTTTTCGATTGAAGGGTATAGCTTCTGTTTATTCAAAATCTTTTTGGAAATAGATGTAATTATCATTGCATTCATTGCTTTGTTTTTGATAAGTTTTAATATTATTCTGAAAATTAAAAGTATTTTATCTAATGTTATGAAGCACTTATTAGTTCTAACTTGAATAAATACTCTCCGCTCCGGCATTTTATTAATTAGATGTGAATTATTGTTTTGGAGGTTCAGCCATGTTATAGAATTGAGTTATTCCTTTCTTTTTTTTTTTTGACAAATATGTTCCAATGTTTCCATTAATCTGCTATTAATGCTTTTTCAAATCTTTTGTTACATTTATATATATTTTTCGTTTGTTAAATTGCTCATTATCATATATTTTACTTTATTATACATTTCAAAGGCAAACAATTCTTAGAACTTGCTTGATATCTTATGTAACATTAGGAATTTTAAGTTGACATTTGAATTTTTTACATGCTGAATTTCTCATGATTAGTTTAATATTTCATTTATTTTTTACAATTAGAGACGACGGGACATTTTTAAACATATTTCTATTTTATTGATTTAAATGTTAATGATTATTCAATTTTTTTTTTCTTCATTTCAGTATTAAATTCCTTTAATAGAGGTTTTGGTTAATATATATTTTGTTGTTTGGATGTTTATGGATGTTAATTTTATTTCAATAATTAGTTCATATAGCTTCCCATTTCACTTTAGACTCACTCTCCTCAAGTAAAAGAAAGTAGATTTCAAGGCCAAACCCTCATTTTTAGAATCTTTTGAAATCAAGTGTTAAAAAGTCCTTCTGTTAAATTTTTGAAGTCGATAATTTTACATGTTGATTTTTAATAAATAATTATACTTTAGTCTATTTTATTTTATTAAATATTTTTTACTATTAATTTTTGTTTTTTTATATAATAAATCTTTGCTTTTTTGTATAAATAACTTGGTTATGTTAATTTTGTAACCTTAGGTGATCTGTGACCTTTAGGTTAAATGGACTAAAAAATAAAACCATAAAACTGATTATTCATTATGATTAACCATAAAACTGATCTGTGACCTTTAGTTTAGGTTAAATGGACTAAAAAATAAAACCATAAAACTGATTATTCATTATGATTAACCATAAAACTGATCTGTGACCTTTAGTTTAGGTTAAATGGACTAAAAAATAAAACCATAAAACTGATTATTCATCTAAATACAAACTGTTTAAAACTTTGGTTTTGAAGATTTGAAACAATAAAATATTTTTGAATTGTTTATTATAAACAATTTGAAATGATAATGCTTGGGTTACTGTCATTAACTGTTGTCTCTCTGTCAAACTAAAAAATTAGGTTTGCATGAAAGTTCTCAAATCATATTTTTCTATAATTGGGTTAGATTATCATGTATACATTTAAACCTCATTGCTTGTTGGTGCAACTAATATTTAAATATCAGGATATTTTCCTTTTTTTTTTTTTCACTTTAGATTTTAGCAAAATCTTATTTTTATTTTTTTTTGCTAATGAATTTCTTTATTTGATTATGCCATTTTCGATCTTGCCCTTATTTTTATCAAGTTCAAATATTTATTGTTAATGCCATACTATGTTCTCAATCTAATTAGGTTTGTCACCTCAATTTTTTCTAAAGTTATTCCAACAGAGGTGAACCAAGGTTTAAATCAAGAATTTATACGAAATGTTATCGGCCATTGGGAACCTATGTGCATTTTGTATGCATTGGCAAACAGAGGCTGCGATTACAAACATTGATCTGTGATAACAACAATTTTTATAAATAATTTTATTAAAAGAGAAGAAATTGGCCATATTCGATTGGGATTCGAATCTGGTTCTCTGCATCTCTATTTCAGCCCTATTAACAATTCCATTGCTTTCCGGCATAATTAAGTGCAGTTTATGGTTCCTATAAGATGTAACCTGGTTAAGGGAGCTGCAACAGTGGTGCTGACACTCGGGTTCGAATTCCCAGCCGAGTAGGCTTTCTTTTCTCTTCAAATAAAATGATTTTGTTATTATTTAAAAATAAAAAGTAAAATATACATTCAACATAATACTATTTTTAAAGTTGATTTTAATATGTTCCCCAGTCCTTAAAACAGCAAGATATGGAAGATACTGAATTTTTTTGAGATCGAATAAGACAAGTAGATGTTTTTTTTTTTTTTTTATAAGCCATAAACAATTAAATATGTATTACATTTTAAGAGGGTTGTGGGATTTACCATTTATTTCACTGTGGGTGTGAATATTTAGCATATATGGTTATAATGATTTTTTATGGTTCGATTTGTGATTTATCATGTGTAATGAAAAAAAAAAATTATAACTTCGTACTAGTATATCTGTTACTTTTAGGCGTGGCCAATATGGCACCTTTTTGTGAAGCCCTGAACTTTTTTTGAAAAAAACAAAAAAAACATTTGGGGGCTCATTTATCTGAGAAGAGCGACCAGGAGTCGAAAGCTGGGGTGTAATAAAGCTGATCAAACTCCTTAACTGAAAAGGGCACAACGGGAGTAAAGTTATATTATGGTCCATGACCTCCTGAAATTGACCATGTCCAAAGGTTGCATAGAGATAGCTTTACCAGTTTTTTTTTTTTTTTTTATAACGTACATTTTACTTTAATATACGTTTTGATTTCCGAACCATTTGTTCCTATCTCCTGGGCCAGGATCGAGTCCAGCTATGGCCAATAATTATTTATTCTGTTCTGAATCAGTCGTGGTTTGATTGTAGGGATGGGAACATATCTTGGGACACACCCACCAGCCTTTATGAGCTCAAGTGTAAAAATAATACTTCCTCAAAAGTTACCAAAGCTAAACCCCGTGGCACTACTGCCCAGTATGGACCTTGGTCTCTTCAATAATCCTTCGCCAGGTGGCTTGGCCTTGCGCTGTCGCTCTCCAATTGAGGTTGTGGAGAAGCTCCGCGGCGTCCTCCCATCTAAGCCGTTCCCTGCCTCTTCCTCTGGTCATGTACAGTCTCCCATCAAGCAGCTTCCTTGGGATCTCATTTTCCGGCATTTGGGCCACATTGCCAGCCCAACGCAATCTGCCCAACTTTATGAATCTTACCACATCCTCTTCACCATAAAGCTGGTACACCTCCCTGTCGGTCCTTCTTCTCCAACATTCACCAACTCTTACTGCCCCAAATATACGGTGAAGAATTTTCCGTTCGAACACCAACAGTTCTTTTTCTTCCGCACCAATCAGGGTCCAGGCTTCTGATCCGTAGGTAGGGCCTGTTTTGTCAATCAATGTTTTGTACAGAAGGCACTTTGTTTGTAGGGGCTCGTCCATAGTCTCCTTGTTAATCCAAAGACTTCTTTCATTCACCCCCTCCATTTCTAGAAGATATTATGTGTGTAGGATGGGTGCTTGTTACTGCTCATACATCAAAACTATGTGTAAAGGAGGAGCACTTATTACTATCTACATGTCATTCTGTCGCTGTATTTTCCTAAAAACAGATCGTGAGTGTGAACTTTTCCTGTCCATAGTACTATCACAATTAACAAGAAAGCACATATTAAGGGGTCGGGGCAAAATAGTGCCAAGCAGCATTTTTATTTAAAAATAAAATTTAGCTGCAGTCTGCTGTATATTAAGTATGAATATATATCTATGATGGAAGTGCCACCTAAATATGACTATATACACTCTATATAGTCATATTTAGGTGGCATTTCCATCATAGACATGTAGTCCTACGTAATATACAGCAGACTGCAGCTACAGTTTATTTTTGTTAAAAATGTTGCTTGGCACTATTTTGCCCCGACCCCTTCATATTTAGACAGCCAAGTCGAAACGATGTCCCTGGTGGAAGATATCGGAAATTTAAAACGTCAAAATGACGTAGGAGTGGTTATCGAGGGTCAAGGAAGTGGATATAAAAATTATAAAGGCACAAATGTTACAAATTAAGTGTCATATATTTTTCTTATATGATGTAACCTGTTTTCTGTTTTTCTCATCACTATCAGTTTTCTTCCATGACTAACTGAGGTTAAAATTATTTCATTAACTACAAAGGTGTTAATTTAATCTCTACCGGTAGGCAACATACCGAATAATTCATTCCAAAAATTCCAAATCTTAGCCGTGCAAATTGGTCACACCAACAGATTATGTGATAGGCTGTTTCGTTCTCTTTGCCACAGTATCTACGTATTGGTTTTTCTACCAGCTTAAGTTTATACGTGTGTTTATTCAGTTTACAGTGTTCCGTGTAGATCGCTGTAATTTATTTAAGTGCCTTTCTGTCAAGATTGAGTAGCATATTGTTTCTTTTGACTGAATAGCCATCTAGGAAGAATTTGGAGTGATAATGATTTTTATCCCTCCAACATTGTTTTTTGATTGCTCCATATATATTTCTTTTGGCATAGCTTCTGCTTATTCCCATTACTGGTTTGGGGGTTATGGGTTTATTAGATGTGCCTTCCCTTGCTAGGTAATCAGCCTTTTCGTTACCTTGGATACCGAAATGTCCTGGTACCCATTCTACTCTTACATTATTGTTTTCAGTTAATTTATTGAGGGTGTTTTTTTTTTTTTTTTTTTTTTTACCAACCTTCGATTTAGTATTGTGGTTACTATTTGCACCAATAGCTGCTTGACTGTCTGTAAATATGGTTACTTTCTTGTTTGATATCTTTTCAGTCAGCAGTTCTGAAGCACACTATATCATATAATAGTTTGTACTTTATAATATTGTATTATAATATATAATATAATAGTACTAGGCAAATAGCTAGTACTTGTGATTGGAAGACAGCATATTTTCCCAGTGAAATTGACGTCCCATTATAGGGCTTGTCCTGCCCCAGACCCTGTTTTGGTCAGTGAGCCATCCGTGTAACAGTTAATCGCTTTATAGGGTTTATGTGGTTCTATTTTTTTAATTATGGTTTTATATTTAGTGTCCAGGAATTCTCGAACCTGAGGTCAGAGTGCATGGAGAGCCACCCGATCTTTTTCGATTTTCCTGATTATTGTCCCATGTACCCCCCTCCCCCCTCCCCACCACCGTATTGATTTTGGAGAAGTTAAGCTTTGACTTGCTATGACTTTTTAAAGTTGGAGTATTAATAGCACTTAAGTTGTTTTATTGTGTTTATCAAAGTTGCAGTTTGAATTTAAGAATTGAAATCGGGTTTTCTCACTTTTCAAATTCCATTGCTTTCAAAATGATGAGTACTAGGGAAGGATGTTTTAGTAAATGATCTGATCTCTTAAAATTACTTTAGAATTTTAGAGTTATCCTAATACCCTTATTGATGTAATCTGATTAGTCAATCTTTCTCCCCTTACTATTATTGTGCCAATAATCCGGTAAAATGGGCTCCTTCATTTTTCCCCTAATGTAATTAATAACCAAAATTTTCAGATTCAATATTTAGTTCCAATATTTATAGACAGTCCTAGTCAGGACCGGTTCCAGAAAAAAATTTCGAGGGGGATTGGTCGGTAGGAAAAAAACAGCGTAAAAATAGCACAGTTTATTTGCTTATGCTTATACATTAAGTTCATATAAAAAATTCTGTATGAAAAATTCTAGTCAAAATTAAACTACCCTTCCGTAGAAAACTCGTAAAAGTTAGATGCGTAATTAATTGTTTTAATTCATCCCACTAATTTTTTTTCTTCGAAATTTCGGGGGGGGATTGATCCCCAATATCCCTCCCCTGGGACCGCCACTGGTCCTAGTAATCACTTCCAGATTAAATATCCGGGAATGTTACCAGTTGAAATCGACTTAAGTCCAGTACTTTCGTAATCAAATAATTATGATTATCTTTATGTTTGTCCAACAAAGTTAGAATTCGAGGAACTCCTGACAAAGTAAAAAATACTTTATGAACGGTTTTCTGGAAAGATTCATGTGCAAAAGTCTTAAAACACATTTTCAACTCAAACTAGTTAAATTTGTTTTGTCGCATGTTGTTTTCTGACGTTTAGACCTACATTAATAAAAATAACTTCTATTTATTTATTTATTATTTTATTTATTATATGGTGTAAATTTCGAATCATTGTTAGCCGGATCGACATAATTTCCGGGACTGCCTATAACATAGCGGATCCAGGGGAGAGGTGCCCCCCCCCCCCCCAAGGCGAGGACACTGATAAAGTATTACTTATTTCTATATAAAATATGACAGATTTAGTCATTTATTAAGTCCACAAACTGAAAATAGATTGTATTTAAACATTTAATTGCAATTTACATCACTATGTACTAGTTACGGTGGTATCGGACATAAAACTATCAATACTATCGATAATCTGAGGTGAAGATGGGCGGTGGGGGGGGGGGGGATAGAATATAATTTTTCATTTGAAACGATAGGAGCTATAATGCACGTTTCCATTTGCATTTCCCCCCTCTTTTATTAGGGGATAGATGAACTTTTCTGTAAATACTTATTAATAAATAAGGATGGTTTCCATAATACCTTGAAATAATTTTTATCAGTTTCAAGCTTAGTCGTAAACGCAAAGATTAAAAACTTTATTAAAAGGTCAAAGAAATTGTATGTAGAGGAAAGCTATACCAAACCTCTTCAAGTAACAATGAAACCAGGATTCCCAATTGTCGAAGTAGTTGATTTGACATGACAACATTCGGAACGCAATCCTCGAATGTGTCGGAGTTTTTGAAGAAAAAAGGACGTTTCCGTGACATTTGTCTAGATATACCTTACTTTGGAACGTGTATACTTAAAATAAATGTTCTCAAGTAATTGAGAAACAGACGTTGAAAGTATTTTTTTACAAAAACTGTGATTTTGTTTTTATGCGGTAAACCAAGTAATTTTCAAGTTTCAAGTCAAGACTCATCGAGGATCGTAGTGTGGTTTTCCAGGATGTCAAGTCAAGGGACTGGCAGGCAATCATTTTTTTTTTTTTTTTTTTTTTTTTTTGTATATTATTCCATCACGTTGGAAGACGTACAAGCAAACCATTCAATTTTTCATTCCTATATTTTTGCGTGAAGTTAATATTTTTATTTTATCAGTAGATAAGCATTTTTAGTTAAAACAAAAATAAAATTACATTGTTACATTTTGTTTATTTTTCATTTCCATGAATTATATATCCCTTTGGTGCTTAGAGGTAGACATCATCACTTTTTCCTTTAAAAACAAAGTTTTTGATTTTTACAGCACTGCTTTGTACTAATATACATTTTATATTAGGCCTTCATTAATCATGAAATGTAAAAAAAAAAGAAGTGTGCCCCCCTCAGAAAATTTCGGGATCCGCTACTGTGCCTGTAATTAGTTTTCTTTACACTAATTCTTCCTTTTCCATAAGCATTTATTGTGTGTAATTTTATTTTTAAATTTTAATTTGTAATTTTTCCTTATTATTAGGGTGTCCCGCGTTTGTCGGCTGTGGCGAGAGGTGGCTATTTCTCCTCGTCTGTGGCAGCATGTAGACCTTGCCAGCACATGGGTTAAAGACAGGGCAAAGAACGACCTAAAGTTCCGTTGGCTGTGTGAAAATAGGCTTGCGCTTGTCCACGATCTTAATATTGGTAAGTATTATCATTTACTATTGTTTTATGTCAGTATAGGCTGATATCTTAGGATCAAAACTTGGTACACATTTTTCTAATGATAATCAATGGAAGGGGTCAGGGCAAAATAGTGCAGAGCAACATTTTTAACAAAAATAAACTGTCGCTGCCATGGCATATTATAGAGTGCTCTATAGTCATATTTCAGGTAGCATTTCCATCATAGACATATAGTACTATCTAATATACAAGAGATGGCAGCTACAGTTTATTTTCGTTAAAAATGTTGCTTGGCACTATTTTGCCCTGACCCCTTCAATTGCTATTGAAATCACTTTCAATTAACAAATTGATTAAGTCATACTGAACAAAATAATTGAGGTTAGTACTTTTGGCATGATAATTCCTTACACCTATTTAAAGGAACCATTGGCCTAATTTCTGCCTGGGGAGATTTGCCAAACAATGAAAATTTGTATTGCTTAACTCTCCGGGCATAGGAGTTATGAACCTTCCCCGTGTATCTCATCGAGGATCGTAGTGTGGTTTTCCAGGATGTCACTAACCGCCCGGAGATCTGGTTCAAGGACGGTATGCTTCAGGGAAAAAAATATAGATCCTCGGGGCCTGCTGACTCTGAGCTACCATAATCCTTGGACCTAGACCAGTTTGTCACTGTCCTTGAACCCGAGAGGGCTGATGCCATCGGTAGGAAGGACACTGCCAAATTGGCCCCAATGGGATTGGTATGGAGCTATGGGCAGTCTGCCGCTGCACCATGGTGACCATGGCTTGCAGCAACGTGAGGTTTGGGCTACCCCCTCTAGGCTGTCTGTGCTCCCGCAAGCAACACAAATGTCTGTAAGAAGACCACCAAAGGTCTCATTAGGCCTAATGTGCCAACTGGAAAAAAAAAAAAAAAAATTGCTTAATTCTATATTTTAGTTTCAGATTTTTTTTTATTTATTTTGTTATTATTACTTTTTTTTCTCCTCCCTTTCAAGATCAGTATTATTTTTTCTAATATCCAAACTCTCATTTGGATTTTCTTGAAATGTAAAGAGAAAAAATGATGGTGGAAGATAGTTGACCGTAGATATAATGAACAGTAAACGGTTGAGGGTGCGGTCAAAAGTAGAACAAATATGTGGGATTTAAAAATTTTTATTGTAGCCTGAAGTTTCGACCGAAATTTTAGGTCATCATCAGGGCTCTTTAGTCAGTTGGGAGATGAAAGCTGGCTTGTTCTCAAAGGTACCTTTACACTTTGAGAACCTCACCTGTTGAACAGGTAATCCTCCGAACCTTGCCGTACCGGCATATCAAGAACAGCTATTTACACTGAAACGTGAATTAGAGCGATAAATGATGTCTGACCGCACTTTAGCTCCCTAATACAATAGTTTTCATTACAAAGATGGCTGTCTTAGAACTATCAGCTGTGCTGACTTTTGCTCTAACTTATTATAGATAAAAGCAACATCATAAAAATATGAAAAGAAGGTCTTGAAGTCGAGTCATCAACTCACTTAAAAGCGATACTAGTGCTATCCCTGAACTGATAAAGTATTGAGTTCGTTTCTTATTTAAATTAGCCGAATAGTGTTCGGGACAGGCTTTTCGAGAGTGAGCCTTTACACGGTTCGCACAGTGTAAAGACATTTTTACATTTATGACCAAATTACTAAAATTAGGTTATAATATTCTGTGATTGGTTCTTTCATTAACACGTTTAGTGCGGACGGCAAAAAGGTTGCCTGTCCACAAGTGCAGCACAGGGTCAATTGACCCCAAAGTGCAACTATCCACAAGTGAGTCATGGGGCTAATTGACCCCGTACTTAAGTCTCCATTTCAAACGCTAAAACCTCTCGAAAAATGAACTAAATTGGTATAATTAAATATTTTCCTACTCTTTGGACATCAACAAATATATGACAGCCGCACCGCAGGCCGTGTTTTCATCCTTATTTCATACATGACGTAGAATTGAATAATTATCTTACACTTCTTACCTTATATAAGTGTACTTATTACCTTATAGGAACTTTTTCAGCTTTGTGCGGTAATTTTAATGGTCAGCGAAGGATTAGAATTTTTGATATGTATAAATGAAGTGGGTGAGTATGAATTATCATTAAATTACGACACAGAACAATCAAAGAAAAACAAATTAGAACCGACAGCAAAAAGTAAACTGAAATGGGAGGTTTGTGTTTAGTTAATTACAGAAGTTGGGAGTATGTGATTCATAGATAGAATAATTATCTTACACTTCTTACCTTATATAAGTGTACTTATTACCTTATAGGAACTTTTTCAGCTTTGTGCGGTAATTTTAATGGTCAGCGAAGGATTAGAATTTTTGATATGTATAAATGAAGTGGGTGAGTATGAATTATCATTAAATTACGACACAGAACAATCAAAGAAAAACAAATTAGAACCGGCAGCAAAAAGTAAACTGAAATGGGAGGTTTGTGTATAGTTAATTACAGAAGTTGGGAGTATGTGATTCATAGATTAAACACCGTGAATAATACGGGGCATTATGATTTCGTGCCAGACTGCAGCCCCAATGTCACTCTCCAGGACGTCAAGTTCATTTGACCCCATACCGCACTGAACGTGTTTATGGCTGCCCATAAAGTTGCACCTTCATAAAGATATCATTTGTTTAAAAAAATTTTTTTGAGAAATGTTTATAAAATGGTTCCCTTAACATAGGATCCAGTCAAGGTATTCTTTAGGCATCCTTAGCAATGTCCACACATATGGCCCTAACTGTCCTTTAACTAACTACTTGACTTCTCGAAAGCTTTTGATTCCATTAACCATTTAATCTTTTTTTTTTTTTTAAATTAAAATCATTATTTTTATCTTATGCTCTAAATTTTGACTTTAATTTTCCTCTCTCAACCTATCTAAACAGTTGCTTTACTTAATAAACCCTCATCTTCTCCCTTTAACTCCTATATCTGTGACCTTCATTAATTTATACATCACTATAGGGTCAATCCATATCAAGAGATCCTGAGGTGGGTTGCTTCAGATTTTTTATTTTTTTACATATTTCTACCAAAGAAATTACAACACATTAGGAGTACAAAAATGCAATTAACTAATTTTTACTTTGCCAATGGCGGCCATTTTGCTGCCAACCAAACGCGTATTTTTAGCTATTTTAGTGCTCTTTTTCAAATCAAATATCTCCTCTGTTTCTCATCTTAGAACATTTAAATAAAGACTAATCTCTTTATAAAGATCTGGACTTTAATAAAGGTTAGGACAACTAATTAAGTATAACGGGCCATATCCCTCTTTAAAAAATAGAAATGTTGAAGCAACCACCTCTGGGCCTCTTGATATGGATTGACCCTACACCCATCATCTTTATGTACATTATAGATAATAGATTTTTATTTTATAATTTTTACTTTTCTTATATTTAAAATTGCCTATTACATCACTGTTGTATTAGTTATAATTTAGCTTTTGTGTTTAGTTTATTTTTATTTTGTATAATTAATTATTGATGAATTACAGGTGGTTGGGAGTTCGATGGCATTCCAACTATTCTTGATAAATTGGCTTCCTCATGTGGAGAGCTGCGTGGCCTAAGCCTAACAGGATGGCAAGGACTGTCGGCTGAGCATGTCAAGTTCCTAATCTCGCACTGCCCAAAACTCCAGCGTCTCGACCTGTCCTCCATCAATGTAAGTGTTTATTGTGCTTTTATCTTTAAATTATTTATTGACTTATTATTAAAAACAATTTTCATAATTTAATAGACCTGCATATCAGTGTAATATTAAAAGGCCAAACCATGTGATTAATATCAGCTTTAAATATCATTTATTATTTTATCATTTAACAGCCCGAAATGGGAAATCCAAGGAGTGCAGTTTCGATGCTGTCTCTAGTCTCCTTGGCCCAAGAAATGGGGGAGCGCCTCACCCAGCTTGTCCTCTCTGACAACAAGCTGTCCGGCATTCCTCAGATTGTTTCAGCACTAGCGGTAAGTATCATCAATTCAGCTGGTATAATATAAATTTAAATACTTGTCCAGACTTCTTACTTGTAGATTAATAATTTTTTTTTTTTTTTCATTTCATTAAGAATAGTAAATATGAAAAGTTACAGTAAACTCTCGCTGATCTGTCCTTGTCAGGACCAAAACATTACTGGTTAAGCGGGAGGGCAGTCTTAAACTAAACTCGAATATCATTTTAACTCCTATTTTAGGAAACATAAAAATGCAACACAAATTAATGCGTGCGTGCGTGCGTGCGTGCGTGCGTGCGTGCGTGCTTGCGTGCGTGCGTGCGTGCGTGCGTGCGTGCGTGCGTGCGTGCGTGCGTGCGTGCGTGCGTGCGTGCGTGCGTGCGTGTGTGTACAGACTAGCTCAAAAACTATAAACCGTGGGAACCTGAAATTGGGTATTTAGTGTAGGTATATGCCCGCGATGTGACAGCAAAAATTTCATCAAAATTGCTCAAAGGGAGGGGGTACTTTATTTAATAACTTTTTACGTTTTTTTTCGATTTTCTCAAAAACGGCTCTAACGATTTTGATTAAACTGAGTATTTGATCGATTTATATGCCCGAAATATGACTGTAAAAATTTCATCAAAATTGATTAACCGGAGGGGGGACTTTACTAAATAAATTTTGTATCATTTTCACGTGTTTTTTTTATTTACTCAAAAACGGTTTTAACGATTTTGATCAAACTTGGTATTTGATGTATTTATATGCCCGAGATGTGACTGTAAAAATTTCATCAAAATTGATCTACGGGAGGGGGGACTTTACTTAATAAATTTTGTACCATTTTCACATGTTTTTTTTATTTACTCAAAAACGGTTTTAACGATTTTGATCAAACTTGGTATTTGATGTATTTATATGCCCGAGATGTGACTGTAAAAATTTCATAAAAATTGATCTACGGGAGGGGGGACTTTACTTAATAAATTTTGTACCATTTTCACATGTTTTTTTTATTTACTCAAAAACGGTTTTAACGATTTTGATCAAACTTGGTATTTGATGTATTTATATGCCCGAGATGTGACTGTAAAAATTTCATCAAAATTGATCTACGAGAGGGGGGACTTTACTTAATAAATTTCGTACCATTTTCACATGTTTTTTTTATTTACTCAAAAACGGTTTTAACGATTTTGATCAAACTTGGTATTTGATGTATTTATATGCCCGAGATATGACTGTAAAAATTTCATCAAAATTGATCTACGGGAGGGGGGACATTACTTAATAAATTTTGTATCATTTTCTCGGGGTTTTTTATTTACTCAAAAACGGCTTTAACGATTAACAAAAAAAAGATATGAATGTAGAAAAATGTGTGACTTTGGGAAATGATAATTAGCAAAACACGTCAATTTCTAATCTAAGTAAGTTGGTAAGTGAAAGTTGTGTGTTGCGCGCACGCACCAGATTTTTTTTCTTATGGAAATTTTAAATAACTACTCATTCATAGTAAAATTAAAGTACGCTTTGCTGTGGCTCAGCAGCTGTAATTCGTTGAATTTATAATATCCTATTCTTTTTAATACAGTCATATCAAAATTCACTGATGAAGATAAAAAAGTTTCAGCTAATCTAAAAACCAATGGGATTTAGAATAGAACTTTACTCCAAATTTAATATTGTTTGGTTAAGAATTTAAAAGGGTTAAAGTTTTTATTTTTTACATCTCTTATTTAATTCTAGTAATTATTAATGATCCATTCATGCAGTACTTCCTCAATTATTTCAGCAGAGGCGAGATTAAATATATATAACACAAATGTAAAAGGAACTAATACAGAACATATATAATTGGAATAGGATTTAGTACAATCACAATAGACAGCAAAAAAGTACCAAATTAATCTTTTGCCATATTACATATTAATTAAATTCAAAATATATCACATGACAATATGAGATCAGTAGCCTTGTACCCGAAAAAGGTTATCAAAAGCAAGTTCGGAGCGTTAGAAATCTAAAACCATGCTGCATGTACCAGGTCTGCAAGTTTAAAATGTCGTTTATTTCTTAAAATATATACACAGTAATTAAAAAAAAAAGTATAATATATTTTATTCAAAGTACTGGCCCTCGCTTTCTACACATTTTGTCCATCTCTCGGGCAATTTATGGATACCATTCCAAAAGAATGCTTCATCTTTATTTGAAATCCATTCATCGAGCCATTTTCTTACATCCTCCAAATTGTTAAAGTGTTGCTCAGCCAATGAGTGTCCCATCGATGAGAAGAGATGATAAGCAGAAGGCGCCAGGTCAGGTGAATACGGCGGGTGGGGTAGGAGTTCCCAACCAAGCGAAGAAATCGTTTCCTTAGTCAATCTGGCTGAATGTGCAGGAGCGTTATCATGCTGAAGAATGACTTTGGCGTGCCTGTGAGCCCATTCTGGGCGTTTTTCGATCAATGCGTGACTCAAATTGATCATTTGTTGTCAGTAGCGGTTGGTATTGACTGTTTCGCCGGGTTTGAGAAGCTCGTAGTAGACTACTCCCTTCTGATCCCACCACACACACAGCATTGTCTTCTTCCCAAAACGATCCAGTCTTGCACTCGATGTGGATGGTTGTCCTGGCGTTACCCATGATTTTATTCGTTTGTGAAAATAAATCCATTTTTCATCGCCAGTTACAACTCGATGCAAAAAACCCTTTCTTTCGTGGCGTAAAAGCAGCATTTCGCACACAGTTTTTCGTTTTTCCATCTGTCGTTCGTCCAATTCATGTGGAACCCATTTTCCAACCTTTTGAATTTTTCCCATAGCTCTCAGGCGATCGTAAATGGCTTGCCTAGTGACATTCAACTGTTCTGCCATCATTTGTTGGGTTTGGGTATTGTCTTCGTCTAATAAAGATTGCAATTCGACGTCCTCAACCTTTTTTGGTCGCTTTTCTCGTTTTTTATCAGTAACATCAAAATCACCACGTTTGAAACTTTGAAACCAACGTTCACATGTCTTGACGGTTGGAGCAAGATCGCCATAAGTCTCAACAAGAATTCGATGACATTCAGATGCCTTTTTCTTTTGATTAAATAAGAAAATCATGACATGCCGCAAATGCTATTTATTTGGCTTAAAATTAGACATTTTTAACACCAAAGAAAGGTATGATACGTTCACGTAAACGACTTAAAAACAACTGACTTTTGTAAACAAATGACTAACAAACAAAATAGCGTTTAGAGATAAGCAAATCCTTCAATAGGCTAAGAGCACATTCTATTGGAATTAAAACGACATTTTAAACTTGCAGACCTGGTACTTAAAGTACTACTTATTAAAATACAAAAAATTAATTTTATTTATGAAATAGATAACTTTAATTTATAACTTTATTATAATAATAATTTCCAAGTTTTTTATTCGATTTATATTTATTGTAGTGCTAACAGGTGCGCAATGATTTTGGTTTACCTGTCTGAAACAAATAGATTCGATGTTTTCTCCACACTTGAAAATAAAACACACAATCGCCCATGGAAAAAAACACGGATTTTCCCTAGTCCAAGCCGGAAAAAATGGATTTTGCTACTGGATGCTTACCTTTCCTAAATATCGAAAGAAAATGAAGTGTTGTATCAATTATCAACATACACTGCCATCTGTTGGAAATTTATAGAACTTACAAATAATCAAACTCGATTGTAATAACATAATAAGTATTTAATTTGCAATAAAATTAATATTGAGGCCTATAATCGAGATAAAAACTATCCTATCTCTTAAGTTGGACAAAACTATACACAATGAGCCAAAGTTTATAAAGATCAGTCGAGTAGTTTCTGATTTTACCAATGACAAACATCATGACACGAGATTTTTATATGTATACTAAATGAGAGCCAACAGTGCTTCAAGCTGGAACAGATATATATATCACGGTGCTCTCAGCGTCTAGCATTTTGTGAACATTTTTTTCTGCATTCTGGGGGCTGTTGGTTTTAGTGGTTAGTGTAAGATGTTATAAGTGGTTATTGTGGATGGCATTAGTTTTGTATGATACTCTAATAACCACTTCTTGCAAAGGAGTGGACTAACGGATTGGATGTGAACTGACGGACGAATTGTCACTATTAATATTAATTAAAATATCCTCAATATATAGGTTTAGCAACTCATCTTCCACTATTTTCTTTAATATGTCATAAATTTAACGTTTTAGAGCTTTGTCCTTATTCTCTAAAAAGACGAGCTCTCTAAAAAGACAACTAGTTCACTTACTTTACATAGATTTCATTTTTCATTTTTTTCATGTTTATACAAACTCTGCGGAGCTCTTGAGAGCGGCAGTTGCCCCCTCCATAGAATTAGTGGAGCTCGGACTGATGTTGGTTAAGGATGGGATATATATATATATCACAAGCAGATCATACCTCTTATTGCTGTGGCTAAGTAGCTATAATGCGTTGAATTAATTATATCCTATAATTTTTAATACAGTTAAATCAAAATTCTCTATTAAAGATAAAAAAAGTTTCAGCTAATCCATAAACCAACAGGATTTAAAATAGAACTTTACGAAAATTTAAAATTGTTTGATAAAGAATTTTGAAGGGAAAATTCTTTATTGTTTACATCTTATATTTGACCATTATGTGTTAATGAATGGTACAGGTAAAAGGAACTAATAAAGAATATAATTGGAACAGGGTTTAGTAGAATTACAATAGACAGTTAGCAAAAAAGTACCAAAGTAATCTTTAGCCATAATACATATTAATGAAATTCTGAATATCATACATGATGATATGAGATATCGTATCAAGAGGTTATACTAATAGGTGCAGAATGATTTGGTTAACCTGTCTTTTGTTAAAACAAATATTTCATTGTTTTCTCCACACGTTAAAAGGCTGCATATAAATTGTCATGGGAAAAACAATTTTTTTATGCTTATCCTCCCTAAATATCAAAAGAAAATGAAGTTTTGTGTCAATAAGTAAACTTACACCGCCATCTGTTGGCAATGGATAGAACTTACAAATAATCACACTCAATTGTAGCATATAATAAGCATTTTATTTGCAAAAATGAAATATTTAGGCCAATAATCAAGATAAAAACTATCCCATCTTTTAAGTTGGACAAAACAACACACAATGAGCCAAATTTTATAAACATCGGGACACGAGATTTTTATATATATAAAGATATGAGTCAATCGATTTGCCGAGTTTTGGGTCAATGTTATAGTCTCGGAATAAAAAGAAGTAACAGTTTCCAGCTGGAAAATCACTTTCATATAATTTTAGGATAGTTCATTATCAGGTTAAAATTTGTGAGATTTACATGCAGTTCAGTATTGGAGGTTCAAAGAGGCTAGGTCATTCAATATTTTAATTGAACATGTAACAGTGGTGGATAAGCAATTGTTATAATTTTATATGTATACAATTATAGGTATTTAAATTTTGTTTATAATTATATAACTTATATTTCAGTTTTACGATTTCGTATATTGTTTGATTACACTGATTTTGAAGTTTGATTACACAAAAATGAGTTTATTAATTTTTTTTTGTTTTTTTAGAGTTGCTGTCCAAATCTGCAGGTTTTAGACCTGTCCAATGTTCGGACAGTATCACATACCACAGTTCATCTCCATATAGAGAAGCTGCAAAAAGGTTGTCCAAAGTTGCGTGTACTTAGGATAACCAATAGCGAATTGGCCATAGCTACTGTTTCACTGAAAGAACAGGTATAGATATCATTACTTTTTCTTTAAATTATATTTTATAACAATATTTGTAACAATTTTTAAAATTTGACTTCATATACCATGCTAAGAAGGAAAGCAATAGCTTATTATTCAGTACTCTTACTTACTCCATAATGCTTGTGATAATTTTATTGCTACAGGTTGACTATTCTCTTTTGTCTAACATAAAGCATCTAATAAGAATACAGAGACTGGCTGTATGTAGGTACAGAAAATATACTTCAGAGGCAGTCCCTTTATTCTCTGCATCCCATTATCACATACTTTTGGTTGTGGGATGCGGAGAACGTTAAACAATCTTGGAGGAAAATCAAAGCTTTAAGAGGATGTCAAAGCAACCAATAAGAAATGTGAAGAATGAGCGGGGAAAGGTGGTCACAGAAGATACAGCCATTCCAGAAGTTTGTCGGCAATATTATAATAAGCAATTTGGTTGGGATGAT
Organism: Aelia acuminata; assembly: GCA_911387785.2. Lineage (NCBI taxonomy): Eukaryota > Metazoa > Arthropoda > Insecta > Hemiptera > Pentatomidae > Aelia > Aelia acuminata. Next base: position 216,206,443 of record OU426978.1, on the reverse strand, counting down.
AATTATCCAGTGAACTCTGAAGGACAGTGGAATGAAGATAAGTTTGTGACGTGGTGATAAAAGAAGAGGAAGTAGAGAGAGCTATCTTGAAAATGAAGAATGGGAAAGCGCCACTTACTTACTTAATGCGGCTCTACAACCCGTTGACGGGTCTTGGCCTCCACCAGCAGCTTCTGCCATTCGTCGCGGTTCTGTGAGGCTGCCATCCAGTTTCCTGTGCCCAGAAGATTTCTGGCATCGGATGTCACTCCGTCTCTCCATCGAAGTCGGGGTCGTCCTTGTCTTCTAGTACCATAAATGGGCTCGGTTAACAATTTCTTCGGCAACTCTGTTTCCATCATACGGGCTAATTTCATACTTCCTCTTCTTTTTACGGTGCAGCTTCTTCTCTTCTCTACGCAGTCTTCTATGCTCCTCTACGTTTCCTCTCGTTTCTCGCTGCAACATCGCTTTGTATGCCTTATTCTTCCGGTCAGAGGCGGACTCACATTCATCATCGAACCAGGGGGAACGAGGCATCCTTTGCTCATGTCCCAGGATAGACTCGCTGTTGCGCCTAGAGCTCTCGTACATACTGTCCAGCTAACCTCAACTGGGTCAATTGGGGCAGGGTCACTAGAAAGCTTAGTATTAAGCTCTCCAGAGTACTGGTCTTTCACATCGGGATCCTTAAGTTTCTGTATGTTGTACCACGGATATTTTTGCAATGATGCGAGCAATTGTAAGGTAGTGATCTGAGTCAATATTAGCGCTACGGAAGACTCGAACATTCTGGAGGCTTGATCTATGTCTCTTCCCGATTAGTATGTGATCAATCTGGTTGATCACGCTCCGGTCGGGGGAGACCCAGGTACCTTTGTGTATAGTTTTGTGAGGGAATAGAGTACTGCCGACGGTGAGATCTCTGGATGCAGCAAAGTTGATGAGTCTCAAGCCATTCGAATTGGTCTCATTGTGAAGGCTATACTTGCCAATAGTAGGTTGAAAGACGTCTTCCTTGCCAATTTTTGCATTGAAATCACCTCCGATTATTTTGATATCGTAGCTTGGGCATGCATCTACTGTTCTCTCAACGAAGTCGTAGAATTGATCCTTTGCATCGTCATCCGCAACCTCAGTAGGCGCGTGTACACTTAGCAAGCCTTAATTGTAGAATCTGCCACGAATTCGAATCAGGCATATTCGTGGGCTTACGGCTTTAAATCCAATTACAAGCTGTCTATATGGCCCTCTGACGATAAATCCTGTCCTTAATGCATGCTGAGCCTCGCTACAACTATAGTATATAGAGTGCCTTCTCTTTTTTAAGACGCCACATTCTGTCCAATGCACTTCCTGGATGGCAGTTATGTCAATTTTAAAACGGTCAACTTGATCTAGGAGAACTTTAAGAGCTCCAGATCTGTAAAGGGACAACACATTCCAATATCCAAAGTTAAAAGTCCTTGTAGGGGAGCCGGGTCTATTACCATTATTTCTGATCACGCCCGAGGCTTTAGTATGGGGTTTCATAATAATTTGATTTCGGGTTGCGGGGCTATTAACCCTCACTGCGTACCCTAGTCCCGTGATGGGGCTGCCGCCTTCGGCTCGGGACCGCCAGCCGTGTAATCCTACAGCGGGGGCCCTCACAGGGTGCTACCAGCCGGGCCAGCTGGACCCTGGTTTATTAGAGAGGTGTTACTCATCGATCCCTCATCCTTGATCCTGGCTTGGGACAGGCCGTTGGTCGGGACACGAGGCCACTGCCGCACAGGCTGAGATAATACAATGGCTGAGTTTTTGAAGTATGGTGGCCCCGAGCAGAAAGGACGTTCCTGGGGAGAAGAAACCTTCGACCAGTGGTGATATAGCTATACAATCTTCTACTCTATGCCGATGACGTTGGTCTTATCACTGATTCAGTTGAAAAGTTACAGCAAGCAGTGACTGAATGTTGTGAGGAAATTTGAAAGGGGATGGAAATCAATAACAGCACAAGCAAGATGGTGTAAGTTGGAAGACAGATTGAAGACCTACATGTATATTGCAATGGAGAAGAACTGGAAGTGGACTCGAAAATATTAAACAGATATATAGCAAACGCAGTCTACTACGAAATCTGCTTGTTGTAAGTTGTAGAAAAGCGAAAGGTAACTAAGGACGTCAAGCTCCATTTGTTTAAATTAGTGTACCTTCCAATACTTTTGTATGGTGTAGAAAGCTCGATATTGACAGACAAGCAGGAGAGCAAAGTCACTGTTGCTGAAATGAAATTTTTGCGCAGAGCCACTGGTGAAACTAAGACGGACCGTGTTCGAAACGAGAGAATATGACATGAACTTGAGATCGCCCCATTGAAAGAGGTTCTGCAAACCAGCCAATTGTAATGGTTCGGCCATGTAGTTAGGATGGAGGAACATAGGGACCCATTAAAGATGATGGAACATGTTCCAGATGGAAGAAGTCCTAGAGGATGCCCAAGATTGTCGTATCTCGAATACATTGATAGACTTTGCCGAGGAAGAGGCAAAGATCTCTGACAGGCCAAGAATCTGGCAAGAAACCTGGTTATGCACTACGCTGAAGGGCACAAAAGGGAAAAGCGAAAGAAGAAGGTTGGATCCACAGAAATGGAGACCTAAGTCGAATTATTTCATAATCAAATAATTATGAACCCCCACGCTCATACAAACTTACATTTATGTATGCAAATATTAGTTATAATATATCCTAAGATTAGAGGCTAAATCAATAAATAGTTAAAGTGTGCCTAATAAGATAAGAAACAACTTCTGTAGTTTTACATGCTTATTTTACATGAATTTATGAAGGACAATACACAAAAATTTTCTATGAAGAATATATTCGTCATGATACACAGATTAAATATGTCATTGAACAAATTACTTTTAGAAAATTTATCAAATTTTATCTGTTAAATAAAAGGATGAATAAATTTTCTGTATCGGCATTAAGTCCAGCCTGTCATTTTATTAATCTGGTGGTCACTGTGCCCTGTGTAAGTTATAGTTCAGAGTTTTATTTCATGGTTTGATAAATTCTCGGAAGATTTTAGTATCTATTGACATCAATCTTCAAAACAGCTTCTTCCAACAGTTCAGAAGCAAAACCGAGCTAAAACATAATATCTCACCATGTTTGGGAATAAATGGGAAATAAGTGCCAAATATATTTGTCTTGTCATCCTATGGATATAAATTTTTATTTGGAAATTAAGCCTGATGTCTCTGACTTGGACAGTGTTTTCTTATTAGGGTAGATCCCTTCACAGTTCAGCATCCTTACTAGGTTTAAAACAACACAGAACCAAGGGCTCAGAATAATTAATGGGGCAATAAAATCCACTCTACCCAATACTATAGATACAGCTAATGGAATGGAGCTATCCAGTTCTTAAATTTAAAATCAAAAGCCGTAAAAAAAAAAAAAAAAAATAAATAAAAAAAATAAAAAAAACTATCAAAAACCTTGATGTTTGTAAATAATAAATAATTATGATAATTAGGATCATTTATATATCGATATTGAATCATATCAATGTGTTTAGGAAACAATTAACTTATTGGAATAAATACTATAGAGATATGTACTTTTTTATTTTTCAGAGCTTGTCAGAGGGATTTCCAATGCTGGAAGAGTTGAGCGTGGCGGACACAGCTGGAACTATGTGCGCCCAACCGGTGATCGATGATGATTCCCTTCAGAGGATATTGAAGAGTTCTCATAAGCTGAGGCTTCTTGACGTCAGGGGATGTTCTAGAGTCACTGGTAACTCTCTCGTCCGTTTGCCTGCTTGGGATCTGGAACACCTGTTTTTATCAGGTAGCTATTTTTTTTTTATGATTGAAATTCAATTTGTCTTATATTCAAAATAGAGATGGAAATAGAATATACCTAAATAATAGAGAATGTATTAATTATTAATATAGGGGAGTTGTCTTTGAACCGCCGTAGAGAACGGTCGCATTTGTGTCCAGCTTCAGAAAGTGCTTTGTGTTTAGGGTTTTAAAGTATAGAAATTTACCCAAAAAACTGTTTGTGAACTTCATTTAGTTTTTAGAGGTTTTAAGAATTGATTTGGAAAGAATAAAAATACAAAAGGCTCAGGTTATAAATGTAAAATATGACTAAACTTAAAATTATTCTTGGAATAAGCAAAAATAATCTGTTTGAATATAACAGTAAAATAATTATTAATGAAAACAAAAATGAAAATAACCATATATATATATAATAAGGTAAAGAAAAAAATAAAATAAAGAAACTGTTTAAATTACAAAAAAAAAAACAAAAAAAAAATGCCTAATGACGGAAACAAAATTAACAAAATAAGTCTTAAGGAGGGTCTAAAATGTCTTGGAACCTCGTGGAACGGCGTGGATGGTTGTCAAACGACGATGTCACAAACATATGCTATGACAGTTCGCTCCAACTGTTAGTTCGTTGCTATAAAAGGTCTGGGACTTTTAAACCATATGCTTTTGTCTAACACTGCCCCTTCCTTAGAGACATTCCTCCTGGATGTCTTTTTTTCCATATGGGTTTGCTGTCAACCAACGAAAAGTCTCTCCGTAATCCGCTGCGCCTGTTCTCTTTCATTGTGGTTCCCCGCATATGGTGCCAAGCAATTATTATAATGGACGATCATGGACTTTCCTTTTGGATACTTGAAAACCCTGTAGACCACATCGTTAATGTGCTTCTTAATCTCTAAGGCCTCCCAGTTCTTCTTCGACTTTAGAGGTAGAATCCCCGCTTTCCTCGTGGTTTGTAGCGCCAAACAAGTTCTCCTTCTTCGTAGTCACCCTGATTGCCCTGCTCCCGCTTGGTCTCCTCATCCTGTCGCTGGCGAAGTGTCTCATCAATATCGATAGGGTGATATCGATTCTCCTTATCCAGACATCGAGCCTCTTCTCGAGGCACTGATGGATCAACGTGTTCCATCACACTGTCCTGCTTCTTGGATTTCCGAGGTTATCGGCTCTGAAGTCCCTGCCTTAGTTCCATGACTAATGGTAACTGAGTGCTTATACCTCGAAGGAAGTTCCACTTTCCTGTCCATGGTGACCCCCAACCCAGCAGTTTCCTACTACGGAAAAACAGCGCCTATCCACTGATCTTGACAACTCTCCGTACTCCTTGTTCCAAGGAGATTACCATTATTGGGGAAGGTTCTTTATGGCTGTGCCTTATTTTATTATTATAGCTCGGTTATTGGCGTGCCTTATTTTTCCTGTGTCAGGAGCGACCTTTCCTTTGCAGGAACTCCTAATGTGACCGAGCTCCCCACAGATCTAGCACGGTACTGGTCTCCTTTTCCGAGACTCTAGGGCCTTTAAAACTTGTAAAACAATGTTTTCTAGGTCGTCAGGTATTACCAGTTCCCCACTGTTTCTACACCGGAGTGGTCTCCTTTTCTGCGAGTCTAAAGGCATCACAACCCCTGAGATCATACCTAAGTCTCTGTGGTTTCGGTTGGTGGTACACGTGGTCCGGACACATCCATGGCTACGAGAAGCCTCGGTAGCCGTCGCAAACTCCAATGCTATAGAATAATGCATCACTAGCAATTTCGGGCAAGTAAGCCACACCGCTCTCTGAAGCTTCAAGTCCCGCTAGCCATCGATAAAAGCTTGAACCGCCAAACACTGTAACAAACTTTCTGGGGCTGTCGGATAAGCCAGTCTTACCATCCTTGCAACGTCCGCCTCGAACTTTTGGATACACTGGGCTGCCTTCTGCTTCCTGCTCTTCAGGTGGGACTGGTATATCTGTTCGCGGTGGGCGTGGCCAAATCTCATCTCAAGTCGGCTCACTAATGTGTGAAAATTGTAGGGATCGTCGGCGTATACTGTTTGAAGAACACCTATTGCATCGCCTCTGATAGCCACCATTAGTGCTACTGCTTTTTCTTTCGGAGACTAACCATTAGCTCTAGCCGCTGCATTGAATTGCTTGAGGTAATTCGTCCAGGACGACTTACCATCAAAAGTCGGTGGTTTTATTCTGGCTCAGCTCTCTATAACTGCAGGTTCTCGTCCTTTCCCTTCTATTAATGGCTGTTGGGTGAGCTGCTTTCTCTCGACTGCCTGAACTTTTTTTTTCCAGCCTCCTTTCTAATTTTTGAAACTCCTCTTCGAGTGCGGCAGCTCTCTCTTCTTGTTGAGCCTGCCTGTCTTTCAACTGAATCACGTCACCTGACAAGTTGTCCAACCTGTCATTCATCTCACCTGACATATTGATTAGCTTGTCATTTATTTTGCAAGATAAGTTAGTCAAACTGTCATTTATCTCAGTAGACTGGCTGGTCCATTTGTCGGATATTTCAGCAGCCTGGTTGGCCAACTTGCCATTAAGCGCATTTACTTCACCAGACTAGGTGGTAAACCTGTCATTCAATCCGTTCATATCACCTGACAAATTTGTCAATTTATCATTTATTTCAACCAACTGGCTTGCTAATTTATCATTTATTTCAGCTGGCAAATTATTTAAAGCGGCCTTTAAAGAGCTATCTTCGAACTCTACAGTTTCAGGATCTAGGCCTTGATTCAAGTAATACTCACCTAACCGAGCCAACAAGATCGTCTTCTTACCTGTAGTGTCTAAATCAAGCTCTTCTAATTTTCTTCTCAACTCCGCTACTTTATGATCTCCAATTCGTTTGCCTGGCATTTTTTTTTTCTTCTTTAAATCCCACTTCTGACACCAGTTGTGACACTTTCGTGCTAGCTTCACAATCAAGACTAAGACTAAAGACTTTCCAGTCAATCGCTCCTTTTAAGGAGGGTCTAGAATGTCTTACAACCTTGTGGAACAGTGTGGATGGTTCTCGAACACCGATGTCACAAACACGTGCTATGACAGTTCACTCCAACTATCAGTTCGTTCCAACAAAAGGTCTGGGACTTTCAAACTGTATGTTTTTGTTTAACATTACAATTTTGTAACGCTTATGTGTGTTTAAATAATTTTTATTAAGCAAAAATAATAATTTACAATGTTCTCTATTGATCTCTTTTTGATCATATGTTTTGTATTTCATGTTATAATATTTTATTATTTAGTTCAAAGAGATTATTGTTATATGATTTTATTTGCAGGTTGTTACGTCACCCGAATCAACGATTCTGGCTTAGAGCTTATCTGCCAGAAGTGGGCTCACAGCCTCATCGAGGTGGACCTCGCTTGGTCCACTGCCACTCTTCCGTTGGACCAGGCCGTCGCCGCTCTTGCCAGTCCCGACCACAGCTCTCCACTAAGGTATTTACTTCTTTACTTTTTATTGTTTCATTAATTATTTTTCTACCCATGATTTGTTTCATTGTGCCCCATGCCCATGTACCTTGAACAAATGAAAAAAAACAACACCATCATTAATGAAAAAACTTTATTCGGTTGCTGGTTGGTTTTTTTTTTTCTACTTTAGGATAGCCACGAAATTCTTCAAGAGAGAGGAAAGTTTGACTTGGTTGTCAGAGAGGAAAGTTGTCTTAAATTAGTAGAGTGTTTTTTGGTGTTTCCCTCACTATTTCGCATCATGTAAGAAAATGAAAAAACCGACTGTTTATTGCACAATGAAACACTCGTGAGGCTCCATAAAACATTTTATTGTGAATTTAACATTTTTCGTACAAATTCTAATGTATCTTCTATATTTTTACAACTTTTACATATAAATTTACGAAAGTTTATAACAAATAACCATATACATATTTTCTCTTTATTCTAACTTCTTCGATCCGATATTTTTCTTCAGATTTCATGTTTTTTTTATAATTTTATAAGATTTTGATAAATTTAGGATGAATTCGATTGCGTTTTTCTTAATTTTTTTACAATTATTATTACAAATGAATATCTGCTATGCCAAATGAACAACATTTTGTAACTAATAAACATATAATTTCTTTATTTTCAGTTCCTGTCTTTTTCTTATTATTTCACATATCTGTTATATTTTTTTTATTTTAACGTTTTAGGGTAAAATCTGCTTCATTTTAATCGTTTCATGATAATCTTCAATGCACACAAACCGCATTTACAACGATTAATACTCTCTTTATTACGATATTTTTCTTTTTATTTCATATTTCTGTCATATGGAAAATTCAACAAATTAATAGCGCACTTCAATGAAAGAAAAAACTATGTTGTTCATTATACAACCCTTCTTCAAGCATTGTCACACGGTATAGAGCTTGTAAAAGTAAACAGACTTTTTTATTCATTTGTATTGAACTTACCAAATGATTTTTCAAGCGAATCATATTCATTGGAACTCTAAGGACAGATTTATCATGATTTTCATCTTTGTCAATATTATCAGGTATTATTTGATTGCAAAATAAAATATTTTTATAAGATTCCTGATTTTATAAATTTATTTAAAGAGCGTTTGGAAACCCCTTTAGCCCTCTTTATTTTATTAAGACTTGAACTTTTCTCATCTTCACTTCAAAGTCATTTTTTCTTGGATCGTGTAGTCATTTTGTTAGAATTTAACGATTTTCGTACAAATTCTAATGTATCTTCAATATTTTTACAACTTTTATATTTTATATGGAGTATTTAAGGTACTCCATATGAGCCATTTTGATGTCTTTCACATCCTACGACGAACGTGAAGAGGTAGGAAAGTCAAAGTCAGCCAAAATCTTAAAGAGATACATGCATAATGAAATGTTGTTAGAGCAAATTGAATAAAATAATTACTCTTACCCAGGGACAAAAATTTTTAGTTTTACCACACCAAACAGCAACTTTTGCAAGTGGAGTCTGTCACGCAACAAGTTGAAAAGGGACAAATAGCTGACTTTATTTGGGGTCACCCTTACCGCTTGCTGTCTGAATTTGGTTACACTAGACCTTTTGGTTCGACCCGTGCACTGACTGTTTCATTGTGCCCCACCCTCCTCTATATCTTGAAAAAAAAAATGATTCAAACCTCCAAATAAAAGCATCCAAAAATGAATTTAGTCAATTCTTAAATTGATATTGTGGGAAAGTGTTCATACTGATGAGTCAGTAGATTTTTTTTATTATGTTAACATTATATTTTATAATTTTACATAGTTAATTATTCTTTTTAACCCCCCTTCTCTTTTTTGTGTGCATTATTCTAGTTTCAATATGTAGTTCTAAACATTCAGTTGTTTTCACTTATAGCTCTTAATTTTCCTTGAAGCATTTTCATTCTATATGTGTTGAAAACTCACATTCTAGCATCTTGTGGTCGTAGTCTTGAAATTGAAGAAATAAAGCGTGCTCAGCCATCAGCATGTATTTATTAGTTTCAATACTTTTTTTTGTTCAATTTTGACAGCCCAACTAATAATTTTCTAATATATCACTACAGTAATTTATTTTCTAGATGATAAAGTTATTAATATTTGATATTTAAAAAAAAAAATGAAATAATAAGTTACTCAAACATATCTATGATCGATTTTGAAAAATGAATAAATAGTGCTTTTTTCCTACTTTTAGCAAGAAATATCATGAAGTTCAAAGAAATTAAATTTTAGTTCCTGGTATTTAAGTATTTATGCTGATTGTTTTCAAATTTATTTTACTGATTATCATTTCAGCTTTCAGAACTATTGTTTGAGAATTTTATAGTTATTTATTATCCATAGTAATTCTGAATAGTTTATTTTTGAAGAGAAAAGATTGGGCTTTCCCGGGAGTCGAACCCAGGTCTCCCACGTGACATGTGCGGTACGCTAACCACTGCGTTACCGAGCTTGCTTCCAAGCAGAGCCAATCTCTCCTCTTTAATTAGGGAAAAGGAGGTATCAGTGAAGAGAAGATACTGGCTCTACTTGGAAGCGAGCTCGATTCCACAGTGGTTAGCGTACCGTGCATGTCACGCGGGAGAACCAAGTTCGACTCCCGGCCGAGCCCAATCTTTCCTCTTCAATAATGAACTATTTAAAATTAATATAAAATTAAAATAAGGTGCTTACCCACAAAAAATGATTAAATTAATATATAATAGTAATTCTGCAATTAGAAATCTTTTGTTAACATCGGCATGAATCTTTTTTGATAGTGTTAGTATAATAATTGTGCCAATTACTTATAAAATTATAATAAAAGCAAAATTTTTTTCATCTGTCTGTTCCTTGATTGTTAGTGATGATTATGTTGAACCCCATTTAAACTTTAAATTTAATTTAAGATTTGTATAAATTAATTTATGAAGTATTTAATGACTTTACTCATCTAATTTTAGATTACCCATTTTAATCGGATTTTGGTTATTTATAAGAAGAAAGAAAATTAAGAATGAAGATGAATTATTTTCTTAATATTGGGTTACCTTGAAGTAAAGTTTTTTGTTTTATTTGTTTACTATTTTTTATCGTGATTTATAAATCTTTATCAAAGCATATGACAAACATTTGGAATGAAAATAGATATAAACAATATACTAGTGTTGGGAGGAAAGTAAATTTACAGACTGACACTTCTGTGGTTTTAGTGATTTCTCTCCGATTAAGAAATCTAATTCTAATAGCATTGAACAGTCTTCCTGTTGCACTATCTTCCCCTTCACTTCTGCATCTATATACCCACTTTCAACCTGGTTGGTTACCAGATATTTAAAATTAAGTTAACTTTTATTGTACAAATATTTTTTATAATTACTTGTAATTAGTTGTGTATCATACATTTTTTAACCAATTTTATACCAAGTACCTTTTTTCAACAACTCTTAAGTATCATTTTTCTCTGATCAACCCACAAAATGTTGCTCACTGTACATCCTTCATTTAAATTAACGATTATAGTCAATTTTAGACCTGTACTGGACACATGGCGCCCGAACTCAGGAGGCGCCTGGCGGAAGGTTAAGTGTGAAATTAGGAGAGAGTGGTGCTATACTGCTTGTTATGGATCACAGAAAAAATAAATGAATAATGAAGAAAGTAAAATGATAGGTTTTTGTTCTCAGATCATGAGTAGCGATTAATAATAAAGTAGATAACAATTTTTTACATCATTCAAATATTTCCTCCTTACTGACTATAGTGGATATTAATTGTTTTGCTAATATTTAAAAAAAAAATAATTATTTCATGTTATTAATATGATTTTAATTATATTGGTCAATAAGATTTTATTATTATTTGATATTTAGGGTGCTGAACTTGTGCGGATCTTCAGTCAGTTTGGATCCGGTGAAGTCAGTGCTGGCGCGATGCCCTATGCTCAGCTCTCTGAATCTGAGCTCGTGTAGGGCAATGCCGAGGGGCATCAAGCGCCTCTACACTGGTCAGGCTCTGTCGCAGCTTCGGGCCAACATGGCAAAGGAGCAGGAGTGAACAACAGAAGCAAAACTGTGTTCTTATTTATATATATATATATTCATAAGTTTATAGAGAGAAAGTTATCTTTTATATAATAGTTCTTGGTTTAGTCAAACTGTGTATGTCGTCGGGACTTGAGATTTTAATTTCGAAATGAGTTATGAATTTTAAACGGGTTTGATTAAGTCATGGGACAAAAGATGTTAAGAGAAAGAGTGAAGAACCTACGCTTGAGGCGTTTTTTTTCATGCTTTTATCAACATGTAAAATACTAAGACAATAGTTACCTTCTGATGAGATTTTTATAAGCATTCTGTCTGGTCACCGTGTTTGTTTAGAGTGGAATAAGTAAGTTCTTGGGATTATAAATACTTAACAATAAAACATTGAGCTCCTTATTTTGATTGCATTCATGGATCTTTTGTATGTAATGACAGAGTATTACGAAAAGCAACTTTTCGTAGTTAATTATTGGTCATATCTACCAAACCTTGCACGGGTCGAGTGATAGATAGTCTGTTGTATAAAAAGGAAACAAAAGCAGTGATTGTGAACTCACATTGTCCATTAACTAAAAGTATAACTTTAAGTTTAAATCCCCCCTCCCCTTCTTTTATATTTCAAGTTTTTTAACACACTGAGAAGTGGCCAGAAGATCACCTCATTATTTTATTTTTATTTTGTTATTCTTAGGCAAATGGTCTACATCCCTTATTGTAAATAAGTCTTACAACAATATCTAGAACAGGGGTGCCCAATCTTTCTTGATGTTTGCCAAAACCAGTGGTTACACATAGAGGTGTGCCACTTATGTACATTGATGTATATATTTATCAGTGATTTTATTTTAGTAGTCATGTTGCTAATTTAAATCATGATTATTGTTTTTTTTTTTTAATGTTTTGGTTAATGGATCAAATCCATCCTTCCCACTAATTATTTGAAAATAATTGCCTATAAGAAATTATCTATCGCTCTTTTTGTGCAGGGTTCTATTAATCACCTGAGTCTATATTTACGATTATTATTTATTTTATACACATAAATATATATTTAATTTATTAATTTTATTTTATTGTGGATTTGATGGAGAAAATAATTTTTTATTTGAATAATTCTTATCGAACTCTTAGCATTGGATTTAGTGACTCATGACTTCATCAGTCGTACGTTGATTCGCATACTTCCATTCGTGTAAATATTTTTTACATTATAATAATATCTAAGTAATTTTTTTTTTAAAGTAAAGAAATGTTGCTGAGTCGTAATAACTGCTAGATAATGTGTTTTCAATTATTTTAGTTTATGAATTCTTGTGATATGTGTTGAGTGAGAGTTACTAATCTATTTATCATTTTTTCAAATGTGTTATAATTTTTTTTTCATTATATATATACCTATTTCTTTTTTTTTTTTTTTTTTTACCTAATTTTAATAAGTTATTTTTTGTGCCTATAAATGTGTGCCTGCGAGTAAATATTTTCTCGAATCTCTCCAGCAAAGCCACAATAGATAAGCTTATGCATGATTTATCATTTGTAGTAATGTAATTTTTACATTCGTCGGATATGTTGTTCACTAGTAAGATTGCTCATGATTATTTGTAAAATGTTATAGAACGTTATTCATTATTTGATTGACAATTTTCTATTTTATTAGTTTTCCATCGGTAAGACGATTAAAAAAAAAATTGTTTTGTTAAGTATTTTATTTAGTAATGTTACTTGTGTATAAAGGTGAAAGAAACATAATTTTTGTTACATTCAGTTTTTTTTTAAACATTTTAGTTTCATTCTATATAAATTTAGGCTAATTTAGCACGTTTCATCAACACCAAATAAGTAATTTTATGTAAATATATATATGTATAAATATTAATTGTAAAACTTATGGAAACAATAAGTATGATTGAGATTTTGTTATAATGTTGTAAAATATCCTGTTATTTATTTCTTGTTAGATGTTACAATTTTTTTATATTTTCATTTCAGAACCGTACAAACATTTTTACCATATAAATATATCGTGTATGACGGATTTGTTTAAAAAAAAGTAAATTGAAGACTGCAATTTATTATTCAAATAAAAACGTGTTGTTGTTATATTTAACTGAAATTATTATTTGTTACCAAAACAGAAATATAGCTCACCCTCTTCCCTTTTTGTATTGTAAAATAAAAAGAAATAAAAATAATAATAATAATAATAATAATAATAAAATAAAATAAATAGATGAAAATAGTGCAATAGTTATAATACAATTTGTTGCATTAATTGTTTCTTTAAAAGAAATTTTGTCAAGCATCAGATTTGGTATTTTAAATTTTTTTATTATTAATGTCCCTGCCTTGTTGAATATTAGTTAATTATCTCTTATGAAACAATGATCGTTTACAAAATTACTTCCTTGAAGCAATTATAGCTGTAATTTGTAGTTTAAATTTAAAATAGGTTTTTAAAATTAATTTTTTTTGTTGTATTTTTTGCTTATTTTTATTTACATTCCAACCTAAATATTACCAATGAAATGACAGTAGAGAAAAATAAATTTAAAATGAATAGACGAAGTTGGTTCAGTATTAAAAAAAACAGAGATGAGTCAATTCGGTTCGACTACAAATCCTCTTACCAGTTTCTCTAGTTTGTAAATAAAGTATATCGCTAATTTTAATTAATGTTTGTACAGAATCTCATTATTATATTGTTTGAAATTTTATTAACTTATAATTAGAAGAATCGAGAGGGCTTTATATTATATTATATCATCGCTTATTATTAATTATTATTGTAAAGTGACTTTGTAAATATATAAATATATATAGGGAGAGAAGGAAAAGAAGAAAATAAAGAGAAAAAGAAGAAAAAGAGAGATACAGATTTTTAATATTTAAATTTATTTTTTATGAAGTAATAATTTTAGTATAATTGTAAATTATTTATTATGCGAGCAGGGTACCCCATTATTGTTTTAGCCAGCAACTGTGTCATAAGAAAGCTATTAAAAATGTTGAGGGGTTGAAAGATTACAAAATATCAATGTCAAGAAATTAAAAAAGAAATTGTTTTCTCTGTAACTCTAAGTTAAATCAGTTTGTTTCAATATAAAACCACTCGTTAGAGTTGATTTTAACAGGTCGAGAGGGGTAGTTATAAATAGTAAATAAACTATTTGGGCCGTTACTGGTATCCTGGATAGATATTAGGCCTCATAGTCTCGTATTATTTTGAAAAACTTACCTAATTATGCAGATTACATGCCAAATTTTCGCCTATTCAGGACTACAAGGGTTCTATAAGGAAGATAGAAACAGACTGAAACCTTCCCATATGGAAGGGGGCTAACCAGGAAATGTACAATGTTGCCGACATTCAAATAAATTTAGATAACAGAAACAATAATTCAATCAGTTCAATAGAAATTTAAATATGATACAAAAGTTGAAAATAGTTTACATAAATTATTTTCAACTTTTATATTATATTTAAATTTCTATTGAACTGATTTAAATATTATTTCTGTTACTAAATTTATTTGAATGTCAGCAACACTGTACTTTTCCATATGGGAAGGTTTCAGTCTGTTTCTATCTAGCATATAGAACCCTTATAGGCCTGAAGTTGCCTGAATAGGCGAAAATTTGGCTTGTAAACTGCATGATTAGGTGAGTTTTTGAAATAATACGAGATTTTGAGGCCTCACATCTATATCTATAATTAAATAGTCTCTTCCTATCTATTGGGAATGAATGAGGTATGTGATCAAGAAAGCACTTTAACACTAACTAGAGATTTGTTCCAACAAGCAGGTCAAACATATTCACAACTGGCATGTATGGTAAGGCTTGAATAACAGCCCAGTGTTGCAACTAGAGCCAAACCATTTTTTAAACAGTAAACGATCAAAACTTCCAATAAAAAAAATAATGGGAAAAGAAATACATAGTAGTCGAACTATTGTACCGTGACCAGGACTGTTTGTTGGAACAAACCATAATTGGGCAAAGTTTCAATTCCTATATGACAACTGATTATTTTTCAATTATATCGGATTAATTGGGGTGTTGATGCTGACCTCATTACCTATATTAACTGACGGTCATTACGTTTGGAAAAACCAGTTTTTAATGGATAGTTGTTTGGAGTTATAGATTTTAATTTTTATAAATACTACAATAATAAGAAATCATTTTTTTTTAACCCATCTTCGATCAGGCTGCTAATTCGAAACAATGACAATTTTTGACTTGTCTTGGTTTTTGTAATCAACCCTTTAACAATATTCAGTTATTTCATTGTTAGTATTTTTATTCAATATTTGATTTAATTTGATATTATGTTGGTCAGTTATACATAATTTCATTATATTCGAACAGGATATTTGTATAACTTTTAAATATTATTATTATTAAATTTGCTAGCAATTTTTGGTTTGGTTGGTACTCTGCTGGATTTATTTTAATAAATCGTACCAGACTGTTAAAAGATTTGTTTAATTTTTATCAGAGGCACAATTTAAATACTACAAAATTTAAAATATAATCTAGTTTTAATGTTAATATGATTAATGTTACATATTTGTGATAAATACTTATAAGTATTTATTTGATGTGCCATTTAAAAAAAAAAATTATTATTTTTTTGGGTGCCCTCTTTTATGTTCTTCTTGAAGTGGGAGGTATATATATATATGAAGTTTTGAATTTGTAATGTAATTTCCGTTACAAACTAAATTATACTAATTAAATATCCTATTACTTACTTCTGTTTTTCAAGTATTTTTTTTTTTTTTCAAACAATAACATAGGCTTGTTTATGTTGATACCTGCACAGTAGTTGTATTTATACATCGTAAATTATATATATATACGTATATATATAAATATTAAATAAATGGTATTATTGTTATTTTTAAATGTTGTTGAAGTATTGATTTATGCCTTTTCTCAATCTAATTTTTACAAAATTAGTCTTCCAGCTGACTGGGTGACCGACTGAAAATGCCAGCCTCTATATTCAGACTGTCAAACCACTCAAAGAGCTCTGATGTCTTTGTCGTTACAGGTATTTGATTCATTTTTATTTATTCACTTAACCCTTTTCCCCATCTTTCTACCTCCATAATTCCCCCTGTCCCTAAGAACCATTATAATCTCTGATGGAAATGAAATTTTTAAACTGTTAACAGCATTTTTTACTGAGTGAAGTGATGCTAGGGAATTAGAGTGATTTATTCAATTCAAGGATATATACCTTTGGACCCTATTACTAACGAGGTGCAGTGTGTGTGATATAAACAAATATTAGGGTTTCATGTTTTACTATATTATAATACCAATTTTCAGAATTCTACTAATGTATTTTAGAGAATTCTACTAATGTCTTTTCACAACTGGTTTGAGAGAATAATTAAAGGTAATTCTTTATAACAAATTTGAAAAACCATTTATTAAGTTTCCATAAAAGTTTTTTTGACGAATTATATGACTGTAATAGGGACTTGAAGTTTAACAAGGACAAATTAAAACCCGCATCAGTAAAAATAAGAAAAAAAATGTTATTAGATGCCTGTGTAAAATGGGGGCTACTTTAAAATTTATATTTGATGATTATAGGTGTAAATTAGAATGTTTTGGAAGATGTTTTACTTTTTAAATTGAATGATGATTGTTGAATAATAATCTAAATATTTTTATATTGAGTAACAATATTATACATTATGATAATTACGTATAAATACGTATTTCCATGATAATTAACAAACTGATTTCATAATATTGTTAAAGATAATTTTGTCTTTTAAAAATAATACACATATTTACAAAATATTAAAAATTGTAATCTAATAATATAAATTTTTGAATTTCTGAAATTATTTTCTTTGACTAAAACTTTTTATGAATAAGTTTCAGAATAACTTTTTGAAATGAACTATTATGGAAAAAGTTATTTGGTTAAAAATTTTAAGATAACTTTATCAAAAAGTTTTCGCAATGAAAAAGTTAATGTTCAAATAAAAACTTCAAGTAGGATAAAAAAAATTATAAGTTTAACTTAAACTTTTTTAAAATAAAAGCTAACTTATATTTTCGACCCCTGATAATAGCAACATATCCTGCTATTTGGATGAATAATCCAACCCCTGTATGAACAGTGAAAGAGGGTTGACTTGGCTTGGATGTGATAGTTGTAATACAGTGGAAGTGTACCACGCTTGATATACAGGAGACCAGGGTTCAATGATCTATATTCATTGAATTTAATGTGAGTTTATGAAAATTGATGCTATTAGCAATTGGGTAAAATTAGCAATGTTGGTTTATTAATCACTATTGGTGGCATAAAAAAAAAAAAATTGGTTTGTTTTTATAAAAAAAAAAAAAAAAAAAAAATCTTCATCTTCCTTTTATAGCTACGTTTCGGGGTCTCTTTCCCTATCTCCAGGACCCTGTTTTAAAATTATTTTACTGTTTGATTGTTTTTTTAACTTCCCTTTATCCTACTAAGGCTAATCGGACGATGCTACTGTGGGAGTCCTAAATTTTGCCTATCCAGGTATAATTAGGATAGGGATCTTTAACGAGTACTTGACACCGTACAGGCTCGGGACCTCCATTTTATGTCCTATCCGAGGGATGGCATAGGCAAGGATTTTTTACTCCCATTAAAAAATTATAGGGCCACCTCGGGACCCGAACCCGCGACCATTAATATTGTAGGTTGCCATGCTAACCACTACACAACAGGTTACCCCTAATTATTTTACTTTTTCTTACATTATTATAATTTTAATTCCTGATTTTATTTACGTAGTCTTATCGCATTCATATCCATGTAATCTAACATTTTTCTATAAATATTCAGACAAAAAGGTAATTATTTCATTGTCTTTATTCTCATTGTCTCAAAGTTTTTCTGAAAACTTCTTTCATTTTATATTGTTTATGTTATTCTATCCTCTTATTTTCTAAATTTTATTTAATTTTAGAAAAAAGGATTATATAATAGTGGAAGATAGTTGACCGTAGGTATAATGAAGAGGAATTAGTTGGGAGTGTGGTCAAAATAAATAGCACTAAATTGTAAGAATCACATATTTTATTTTTGCCAACGTTTTGACTCAAATTTTGGTTTAAAATTTGTTTAAAAAAATCAGAGCTAAATGAGGAAAACCAGAAAACAACCAATCAGAGAAGTTACATAAACAAATATCTATTGTATATGAAACATTAAACAAAATTAAATATATTAGATAAAAACAAACATAAAAATTATAGAATTTTAATAAATATAAGAGTGAAGTTATTGAAGTAAGACTTATAAAAGTAATAAATGAATATGAGATAAAACTCTAAATAGCTTATCTGAGGTAATGTGAAGCATGGGCGTCACCAGAAACAAATTATCTGGGGGGGGATGGCTCAATATTTTCCTAGATAGGGTAGGTAGAAATTCCTCCTATATTAGACTTTAGAAATTTATCATAAATACCATTATGGTAATATGAAAGAAATTAGAATGGCAAATTAAGAAAGATAGGGTAGGAAATAAAAAAAAATCTGGTGCGTGCGCGCAACACACAACTTTCACTTACCAACTTACTTAGATTAGAAATTGACGTGTTTTGCTAATTATCATTTCCCAAAGTCACACATTTTTCTACATTCATATCTTATTTTTGTTAATCGTTAAAGCCGTTTTTGAGTAAATAAAAAAACCCCGTGAAAATGATACAAAATTTATTAAGTAAAGTCCCCCCTCCCGTAGATAAATTTTGATGAAATTTTTACAGTCATATCTCGGGCATATACATACATCAAATACCCAGTTTGATCAAAATCTTCAAAGCGGTTTTTGAGTAAATAAAAAAAACACCTGAAAATGATACTAAATTTATCAAGTAAACTCCCCCTTACGGTTGATCAATTTTGATCAAATTTTTACAGTCATATCTCGGGCATATAAATAGATCAAATACTCAGTTTAATCAAAATCGTTAAAGCCGATTTAGAGTAAATAAAAAAACCACGTGAAAATGTTACAAAATTTATTAAGTAAAGTCCCCCCTCCGGTTAATCAATTTTGATGAAATTTTTACAGTCATATCTCGGGCATATAAATAGATGAAATACTCAGTTTAATCAAAATCGTTAGAGCCGTTTTTGAGAAAATCGAAAAAAACCTAAAAAGTTATTAAGTAAAGTCCCCCCTCCCTTTAAGTAATTTTGATGAAACTTATGCTGTCACATCGCGGGCATATACATACACTAAATACCCAATTTCAGGTTCCCACGGTTTATAGTTTTTGAGCTAGTCTGTTCACACACACACACACAGACACACACACACACACACACACAGACCATTTCGCGGGACTTGGTCATTTCGACTCAGGGGGCCCCAAAACGTGTATTTCCGTTGAAAACCGGAAGTCGAAATTTTTCACGATCGCAATACTTCCACTTACTATATATTTCATATATAGTAAGTGAAAGTAAAAAATCAAGAAAACGTTAAAAGCAATTTTAATGAATCAAATTCACAAAAAAGAATCGATATTAAAAAATGTCACCTTATAGAGTCAGTATCTTGTAACACCTCCTCTTCTTTTCTTCTTGCTTCCAGTCATCTTGGCATTGACCGGATGAGTCGGGCAATGTCCTCTTGAGGGATGTTATCCCATCCTTCCAATATTGTGGTTTCAAGCTCAATAATTGTTGTTGGGGGATGAGACCGAGCTCTTATACGCCTCTTCAGCATATCCCACACGTGCTCTATAGGATTAAGATCCGGACTTCTTAAGGAATAGGTAGAACATTAATTCCTACTTCCTGGAAGTAATCAGTTACGACAGCAGCAGTAGGCGGTCTCGCATTATCTTGGAGATAAAGAACATTTTCCCCAACAAATGGTGCAAAGAAGGCATTAAGAATTGCTCCAGGATATCTGTCACATACCTTTCTGCAGTCAGTGAACCCCTTCGTATTATGTGTATCTCTGTGCAGGCTTCCAAACTGATGCCAGCCCATACCATTTCAGAACCTCCTCCAAACGCAATTCTGGAAGAAATGGTACAGGCAGCAAAGCGTTCTCCTTTAGCGTCTTAGTACTCTCATCCGACCATCTGGAGAATGTAAAGCAATCCTCGCCTCATCACTGAACAAAACCGCTCCCCAATCATCGATTGTCCAATTTGCATATTGTTGTGAAAACTGAAGTCTGGCTACTCGATGCTGTCTGGTGAGCAATGGGCCAGTAGCAGGGCGTCTGGAGGTCAGATTCGCTTCACTGAGGCATTTCCTTATTGTTCGACTTGAAATCATTACGTTTCTGGAAGAATGAAGGTCATTATGAATTTGAAGACTTGTTTGGAATCTCTGCCTTAAGGCCGTGAGCGTTATGAAATGGTCATCTCTATCTGAAGTAACCCTTGGCCCACCTTGTCCAGGTCTCCTACTATTGCTCCCAGTCTCCCAGAATTGATGGAATATGCGACCAACCGACGATTGGTTTATTCCCAAGCATAATGCCACTTGCCTTTGGGATAAGCCTTCATCCAACAGTGTCAATGCTCTAACTGCAATTTCTTCAGATCTATCCATATTAAAATTTCCATAAACGTAATAAAAACTTGAAAAGACAATGGAAAATGAAAAATGATAGTAAGCCACAACCTCGAAAGACTCGGTCAGAATAAATACTTAGTAATACTATTGAGCTAATTTCTTCTTTTACCTTACAAACATGAAAATAAGGATTAAGTAGGGATAATAACTAACACAAACAACAACAGCAACAAATAATTGTTGATTAGAGCGATTTCATTTAATTCCAATGAATAAGTAAACAAATAAATATGAAATAAAAAGTGATGCGCTAATTTTGTCCAGGAGTTTATATGGAAAATGGGCTAAATTATCTGAGTTAGTGTGAAGTAATGTTAAACGTTGGTGAAAATATTATAATACGGATTACAATGGTTAGTAACAATGAAGCCTACATTAATAAGATAAAATATAATATAGAAAATAAGTATAGTAGTGCACAAATCGAAAAATGTAAAAAAGGAACCTTAATACGATGGAAAATATAAAAAATAAATCACTGAAAGGGTAAGATAATATGTGATTATTAAATATTAGTGCTATTTATTTTGACTGCACTCTCAACCATTTCCTCTTCAAAAATATAATGCAAAAAAAAAAAGGCCATGTTCTCCCTCCTTTTAGTAATTTTTAATGTGTGAGGAAGAAAATGTATAGGAATGAGTTTATGATTTGTTGGCAAATGCATCTGCATTCTTCACTTTCCTGAAAACAAAATGATGATGAAATTGAAAAAAAAATGAAATATATCAAATTAATTGATTAATTAACAAATTGAGTGAAAGAGTTAATTAATTGAATTCATTAACAAATTGAGTGAAAGAGTTAATTAATTGAATTCATTAACAAATTGAGTTGGGTCGGTGGATTTTGATGTCAGCTCCTGGTTCTTTAAGCCTTCATTATTATTATTTTTATTAATTGTGAAGAACAATCATTGTATTTTCAAAAGGGCAAGTTTTTATATTTCTTCTACTATGTTTAATATTCTTTCAGATGGCACTAACAGTAAAGAGTTTCACATCCTGCTCTATGCAATAGCAAATTATTGAATCTAAAATACCCTTTATTTCATATTCGATGGACCTCTTTTAAGATGCTACATCAAGGGATTTCAAATAAGGGGCATATAATCTGTGTCAAGAGAAGTCTTGACTATGGTGTAGTGGTTAGCATGGTAGACCTGTGGTGTAGTGATTACCATAGCAACCTACAATAATAAAGGTCGCGGGTTTGAGTAGGATTTTTAAGGGCTATGCCTTCCCTCGGATAGGACGTATGGAGGTCCTGAGCCTGTACGATGTTAGATACTCGTTAAAGATCCCGGGCTTTTTCGAAAGTATCATTTTTTTCAATTTGTCTTGACATACACTACGATTGTAGAGCGGATCAGGGCGGGTACAAAAAAGGAGACGTCGTTTGGCTCTACAACCCCAGAAGAAAGCGAGGATTCTGCCCAAAGTTGCAGAAGAACTGGGAGGGACCATACGTGATAAAGAAGCGCATCAACGATGTGATCTACAGGGTTTTCAAGTATCCCAATGGAAGGCCTATGATCGTCCATTACAATCGCTTGGCGCCATTTGGAAGGAACCGCGAAGAAGAACAGGTGCAGCGGATTACGGAAGAGACCTTTCGTTCGACCAAGGGAGCAGGCACGTATGGAAAAGAAGAGATCCAGGAGGAATGCCTCTAAGGAGGGGTCAGTGTAGCGTTAAATCGTCAAATAAAACGTATGGTTTAAAATCCCAAACATTTTGTTGAAACGAACTATCGGTCGGAACAAACCGTCGGACCACGTGGATGGGCCTAGATCTTTTCGACGGAGACCTGGAACCTTCCAGGAAGATCTCAAACCTTCTAGCAGGGTACTTTTACGACTACATATACACTCACTAACAAAAGTCTCTGCGCACCCTCCAGCTTTTTTTTTTATTTTACCTAAAGATAGGTTATGAGCCAGATATTGACAATGAAACTCACACATTTTTTACATAATTTAATCTATTTTAATTAACAATAATAAAATTTATTTAACTTATAATTTATGAAGAAAATTACATAAAATGTCAGAATATTGATGCGCCAAAAGTCCCTGCACACTTCATTTTTCTTCAATTTGAAGCTTATTTATTGATGCCAAATCAACTTTAATAGGCAGTCGTTCCTACCTTATTTCTTATCCCTTCTCATAATCTATTTGGCATGGTGTAAACTATTTTTTGTAGTTTCTGGAGTAATTTTACCCCATAATTCCTTTAGTACTCTTTTTAAGTGGTCTTTGTTCTTTATTTTAATTTTTACTTTCTGACGGCCTAGTTGATCCCACAGATGTTGTATTGGATTAAGATTAGGTGGTTTGGGAGGTGTTTTAAGTTGCTGTGGAGCATTGTAGAGCAACTATTCTTGAACATTCCGCGCTGTCGTTATCTTGTTGAAAAATGAATTTTTCCTGGAGATCAAACTTCATTAAACTTTCCCGTAAATTACTCCTCAAAATATTTATATAAACGTGTTGGTCCATTGTTCCGTCGATAAATTTCAAATTACCAACTCCAGCAACACACATACACCCCCAAACCAAAACACTCCCTCCACCATGTTTCACAGTACCAACTATGTTTTTTTCCAGGGGCTCTTTGTTAGGTTTTCTCAAAACTTCCCCCTTTCCATCTGATCCATGAATGTTAAATTTACTCTCGTCAATAAATAAAACACGTTCCCAGAACTATATGGGCTTGGTTACATGTTCCTTTGCGAACTTCAGTTTCAATATCCGGTTCGTTTACTAATGAATGGCTTACACCTAGGCATACGCACATTATAACCAGCTTTCTTTAGGGTTCTTTTAGTCGTTTGTGCAGATACCCCAATCTTGTAATTTTCTTACACCATACCTGCTAAATTTAGTGGGGTTCTTCGGCCACAGTCCTTATGATAGCCCTCTTGTGGTGAGCTTGGAGTACTGGGGGCGGCCAGAGCGGTATCTACTTTCCCTTGTACCCAGTTCTTCATACCGTTTTAGGACATACCTTACTGTATTATAACCCTCTTGACGATTTGTCCTATTTACCTGTATGAGTCGTATGAGTTTCCTCAAATTTACAATTTGGTCGGGAATCGGTGTTGGAACCTCCATTTTTTATCACACTCTGTTTGATGCCTTGACTGTTTGAGCCCAAATTAACACTGACAAGTTAGGATTAGCCGGAGGATGAATGGGATAATCGGATCAGTTATTATTAGTTAAATAATATTTTAATTTGTGATGTAAAATGGTTGGGGGTGCGGTCAAATAAAACACAATATGTGCAATAACATATATTGTGCCGACGTTTCGACCCTATATACAGGTCAGGGCTAAATATGAAACAAGATAGCAACCAATGAAATATATGAAAAAAATAAATAAACAAATAATATATATATGTATATAATGTCTTGATAATAACCTGAATATGGGGTCGAAACGTCGGCACAATATATGTTATTGCACATATAGTGTTTTATTTGACCGCACCTCCAACCATTTTCCACCAAATAAACTTCTACGGTCAACTACTTACCTTCAATATTTTAATTTATATTGTTTTAAATTTGATTGGATAAATTCGTAAAGTCGTAATTTTATTTATTTTTTTACGTTGAGGGGGACAGCCCCCTTCTGCCTAAATATTGGAGGGGCGTCCCACCTATCCCCCCGGCGGTGACGCTAGTGTTTATTAGTTTAAGGAGATACAATATTATTTTGTTAAATAAAGTGCTTTCAATAAATAATTATAAAAACAAATTTCAAATTTTTATTTTTATTAATTTTCAACTAGCAGACCAGAACTCAGCGTTCCTGCTAGTCCGGGAGCCGAGGGCCAAAAAGGTGCCTGACTTGATCGAAAATTTTCGATCATATAGGCTGAAATTACTCGTATCATAGACAACAAATGTGAACGTCTGCCACCTCAGATCGGTTGCCACCGAATATAGGCGAACAAAATCGACATTTTCAAACGTTTTTCAATTTTTCGCTAATAACTCTATATCGGGTAAGTAACACAGTTAATATCGGGTAAGTCTTTTCGCCGAAACCGATTGTCAATATAGCCACTTTAGCGGAAAAATAAAATACGCTCATGTTCAAAAGCCTACAATTTAAAGAGGGTTACTCCAAATAAAAAATGTTACCTATAATAGTTGTAGAATATAGAATTCTGTGTAAAACGATCTCATTAATTTTAAAAGTAGCCCACTCCTGTGAAGACAAAGTAATTAAAACGTGAACGTATTTAGCGCCTTGTGGTCTAAAATCCATGAAATATTTTGGAATTTTTTTTCAGTTTCTCGCATATAATTCGTCAAATACAGATCACAAAGTATTGCTTTCTTCTTATTATAAGAGGATAACTATTGCAAATAGAATGATATATTTGAGGTTTAAATCGATTTAGTGGTTTAGCCGGATTCGGTACATCAAAAATCTATAATCTTTACGATTTTGGTGGAAACCGTGTTTAAACGCCTCTAACTCAAAAACACTTAGTTTTAAATAAACAATGTTTTAGTTACTGAGCATCAAATTTAGCAGGAAATAAGCTCCGTACATACAACATTAACTAAATCCTGGGGGAAATACAAATCAAAATGTGAAATTATTCGTAGTGCTTACTTCCTGCTAAGACTTCGGTTTTTGAAGTATTAACCATTTTGAACTAATTAAACAACCATCTTCCATGTGTTAAAATAAAAGATAAATTTTGGCAAGTACCTACCTGTCTAAGTAGTTATTTCCATGAATATTTTATCTAATCCTCTGATACTTCTACAACCGAAGTCTTAGCAGGAAGTAAGCACTACGAATAATTTCACGTTTTGATTTGTATTTCCCCGAGGATTTAGCTAATGTATGTACGGAGCTTACGAGTATTTCCTGCTAACTTTGGTGCTCAGCAACTTTTATCTAAAACATTTTTCATTTAAACTAGGTGTTTTTGAATTAGAGGCGTTGGAACAATTGTAAAAGTTACAGATTTTTGATGTACCGAACCCGGCTAAACCACTAAACCGATTTAAACTTCAAATATATCATTATATTTGCAATAGTTTAGCCTCTTATAATAAGAAGAAAGCAATACTTTGTGATCTGTATTTGCCGAAAAATATGCGAGAAACTGAAAAAAAAATCCCAAAAAATTTCATGGATTTTATACCACAAGGCGCTAAATACGTTCACGTTTTAATTACTTTGTCTTCACAGGAGTGGGCTAATTTTAAAATTGATGAGATTGTTCTACACAGAATTCTATATTCTACAACTATTGTAAGTAACATTTTTTATTTGGAGTGACCCTCTTTAAATTGTAGGCTTTTGAACATGAGCGTATTTCATTTTTCCGCTAAAGTGGCTAAATTGACAATCGGTTTTGGCGAAAAGACTTACCTGATTTTAACTGTGAGGACCTCAGTCGACGCGAAATTTAATGCTCTTTTATTTTAGAAAGAACAAAATTTTTTTCTGCGATGAATCGTTTTCGAGTTATTAGCGAAAAATTGAAAAAAGTTCGAAAATGTCGATTTTGTTCGCCTATAAAATATGATGGCAACCGATCAGAGGTGGCAGACGTTCACATTTGTTGTCTATGAAATGAGTACTTTCAGCCTATATGATCAAAAATTTTCTTCAAATCAGGCACCTTTTTGGCCCTCAGCTCCATTTTCTCTATTTCTCTGGCCTCACTATCCTTTCGGTGAATTATACAACAATTAATATTATTAAGATTCTTTTCCATAAAATAATAATTTAAAGCCACGTCCCTGGTGAAGGAAGTATGTATAAAGAAGAAGCAGGCAGAGCTTGTGAGGCGAAGAGTGGAGGGGGAAGTTGTAAATAGGCCAGTTGGTTAGCGTCTGCTCGACGGACTGGTCGCGGTCCTGTTCGCTTGTATTTTTATTTCACGTCTTCGTTTTGTTCCGTTCGTTTTGTTTATTATTTATTTTTTGTTGTACATTTTTTTAAACATATCAGAGTGGCTCATTCATGAACATATCATCGGAGCTTCGAGTCAGGAGGGAGATCTAAATGTGAGTATCAAATATTTTATCATCATAGCTTCTTTATTTCCGTCAATTATGTTCGCAATTATCTAATATAGTGTATATTATTCTGATTCGTGTACAGTTAACATAAGATTTTTTCATTAGTTCAAAATATTAACAACACAAAATACAAAACTTATTTTAAGATAAATGTTAATTGATATCTATTTTTAATTCATAGTTCAAAAACTAATGCAGGTTTACTACAAAAGTTTGCCTTTTACCTTATTTTATTTTTTCTATTTAAACGTCACATTTCTATAAAATTTTGATTTATAAATTTTATAAAATATACAAATGCTAAATTAAGAAAAAAATATACTATTCACGTCTGAATTTAAAGGTCCTTGCAAACACAGGCTGTTTGGAGGCCGTTTACTCCGGGCAGGTATGCTAATAGCTGTAAGTGAATGGAGTTTGTAATTGAAACCATCGCGATGAAAATAGTTAATTTTATTTTAGATTCTATATTTTATCATTCGTGAATGATCCGTTTAATTATTCATTCGTATTATCTCTAAAAGACGATTCAAATACATTTGAATTTAGCGGTTAGAATGTCAGCTGATCGCTTGGAGCCGGAAGACCGTGGGATTTTAATGCTCGCTCTTTCGACATTTTCCTCGCTTCAACTTGACATAGAACTAATTTTTTTTTTTGTAATTATTCAATTTTAAAATATGGACATGTTTTTTTTACGTCTCCTAAATAAATTCCCCTTTTGTTTTATTCAAAATATGGGCCATTACTGAATACCGATGAGATTCTATTTGAGGTAACCATTCGTTTCACCCTCCAAATTTTTACTGTAATGGTTAAAAAAACTCGTCTACAAATCATACAAAAATGCAAAGGTTGAAATGTACGGTATATTGAATAAGCATGTCCCTAATTTTGCTATTTAAGTTGAATATTGTATTTGCCGTGGTACGGTAAACCAGACAGTTATTGACACCCCAACCTTAACTTAATGAAATATGTAAACAAGTCCTAATTTTATTTCAAAATTTGATTTATTTCATTTTGGTACGTGTTATGAACAATATTTCTCATCATACTGTTCATACTTGAGTACCTTAAAACACTTGTATATTTCATTAATAACTTAGAGATACAATATAAGAAATTAAATTGATACTTTTTTTTTTTTTAAAGCATCTGTTTATTAACATATAAAAGAAGAAAAGTACTTACTTATATATTTACATTAATATTTATAGTACAATTCAGATTATTCATTAAATTAAAACCTTTGTTTGGCATTTCCTTTTGCATTGCCATGTTATTTTGCACTTCAAACATAACTACTTATATTAGAATGAAGCATAGTATAGCTACAAGTAACCTCCTTCAAACACATGTTTATTAATATATATTATTAGCAGGTAAGGTTAGAGCACCAAATAGTATATTTCATTACTAGTACCGAAAGTGGCCTTTTCCCGTGCTCTACGGAATTTCACGTGTGAGGCGTAGCCGAACACGGGAATTCGAGTTCCACGTACGAGGCGAAGTCGAGTACGGGAATAGTTTGAGTAAGCTCGGGAAAAGCACTTTTGGTACGTGCTATGAACGATATTTTTCATTACACTGCAAACTGGCAGTATAACAGAAATCTCAAACTAACATAATTAATTAACTTAAATTATAATTTCAAACACTAGTATACTGTTTGATTAGTTTATTGATCAACAAACAAAAGCTGAATTAAATACAAACAAATTAAATAAAATACTGCAATAAATAAGGGTTCTAAGAATTTTAGAAATTGAAATTAATATTTACTGTACAGTTTTGATTGTTGCTTATATTTATGATTTTATTTGCTAATTTATTTTGTAGTAAGTGTAAATTTTTAGTTGTATTTTTGTGTATTTCTTGACACTTTCCTGCTCTTTCATTGTGCGGATTTTCAATATTTTCGTTATTTGTTTTCATCATTCCATGGTTTCTTCATTAATTCATCGGGCAATGCCATTTCTTCAAAGCACTAAGTAAACTGGCAACTTTTGAAAATATTCATGACACAAAAACTAATTGTAATCGGTGGATTTTCAGTTTTCTTGATTTCAATTTTTCATTAAACAGCTGTTCTTAATACAATCAGCAAGCGCTACTGGTGGCCGGGAAACGAAATAACAAGTACACAGAAAATTTACGGCGCACTTATAAATTTTCCGTGCGCGTGCAAATTTTCGGTGCACTTTTAGAAGTAAACGGGAAACAGCTGTTTTCTGTACTGTTTGCATGCATCGAAAGTAGTTACTTTCCGTGCAGTGTAATGAAAAAGATTATTCAGGCCTAGGCCCGAAATGTACAACTTTACGGACTCAAACCGAGTATTGAAAACACATGTTTTTAATGCAGTATGATGAAAAATAATTTTTGAAATGAAAATATGAGTATCTTTAGATGCATCTGGACAAATAACTTGACATTAAGTTGTAACATTTAGAAATGTCACCAAGTGTAGATGGGGATGGTAACTGAGCACAAGCAGGATTTTCCCCAGTTCAATAAACCCTCCTAACTCTCTAACTTCCTCTCACGAATCTCTTGACCGAGCAATAGTCATTATAAGTTTAAATGAAACGAAAAACAGAAATAAATACATAAAAAATATTTCTTATATTTGTAATCAATATATATTATAAAGCAAAGTGTACAATGTGCACTACAATGTATAAAAAAGGCTCAAAAACGACTCCACGTAGGATTAAGGAAGTTATGTCATATTTTAGCCACACAACCCCTAACGGAGAAGAAGGTTTCCGTTTTTCTCTTAAGAGTGCAACATTGAAGAGAAAAGGACTGGAATTTTACGCCTCTCGCACCATTTAATTGATTGAGATACGAGTTTAGGAATGAAAAATTTAGTTCGAGCTCCAGACTACCAGGAAGCGCTAGGGTGCGTTTCACTCAATGTTTATTGTTCATTCATCCTCATGTTTATTGTAAAGGTTATATATTTGTTCAACTGTTCTTTTTAAATTACTAAAATACTAAGCGAAAATAATTAGTTTCTCCTTTGCTTTCAAAACAAATTTATGATTTTACATCTCTGCAATCAATTAAAAAACCAACTGGATTCCATAAAAAATTAGTTTTCTCACAAGAAGGCAGTATAGAAGTATTCACTGATCAGCACATTACATTTAATCTGTATATAATATATACCTAAGTAAATTTAATGCAATATGAGTGAACATTTCTTAGTAGTACAGTGAGCGATAAAATCAGACATAAAAAAAGAGGTGAATTGACTGAATATAAATCGAAAATGAAAAGTTTGAAGTGTTTTTATTGTATTTATGAAAAAGAAGTTGGTTTGGTTACTACGTATGATGAGCATTCCAGTTGACAAAACGTCTAACTCCAATAACAGCATTCAAGATTTTATCATCCCTCATAGTTCAAGATAAAAAGAAATATGATGAAAAAATTGTGCCTTCAAGAAATTTTGGTTTTCACTTTGTAATAGTAGTGAGATTCAAGATATGCAGAAACCGTCCAAATTACGGGTGGATAACTTAAGGGAGGTTGAAATGGAAGAAAGGTCTTAAAACAAAGTTTCCATGAATCTTCGGTAGTTTCTATACTTCTGGATCAAATAGGACCATCATAGTAGTCGGCGCTGAGTTTTACTCAAAATATAGTTTTTTTAACTGAGATACCAGGTTTTTCAACTATAATCTCATAACTTATTATCTGTTGACTACTTGGAATGGGCTTATAGGATTCAGAATCACAGAAACCATAAAAAACGATGCATAACTCGACAAAGTTGCAGCAAAATTAATTGTTCACTTACCATTTTCAACCCCCCTGTAAATTATACATGGTTCCTTATTTGGGCGGACTCTGCAGATCTCAAGTCTGCAGAATATTGATACCCAAGTTAAAACCGAATTTTCAAGAAGGTGCTAATTTTGTTCCCTATTTCATTTAATTTCAATGTTTTTCTGGTATTAAAACTACCACACAACTACCGGAGCGAAGCCGGGCACCCTAGCTAGTATAATTATAAAAGTCAGATCCAAGCCAGTAAAACAACCCTGTACTAAAATCAATGAAGAAATAAAGGGTTAGGTATAGTCACTACCAGTGGAATTCCGCGCATTCTTCTAGGCATAAATTGAAGGGGACTATTGATAACACATGTTTTTGATGCAGTATGATGAAATAAATATTTTATTAACCCATTTCTTACCACATTATTTGTTTTCGAAATTAATAATTTTGCCTTTAGTTTCTTGTTTAAAACGCCTTACTAAAATGTATTCCAAAAAGAAAAAAATTAGCAAATATGTATTTGACCTGAAATGATTAAGATTATAAAAAAAATATTTAAATTGCAAACAAATATAATGGGAAACAGGGAAAAAATGGAACACCTGGCGTCCTATATATAGGACAGTGGTAAGAAATCTTATTTACCCGGTCATATGTTAATTAAAGCAATTACTTTTAAATTAATCATTTGTTGATAAAAAGTAACTGGCAGCCTTAATGTAGAAAAAGACCCGAAAAAATCAAACTATATAACTACCTAACTACTAAACTATATAACAAAAAACTATCAAAATAAATAAAACTATTTTAAATTAGCGTTATTATTTTAAATTCTAAAAAATAGAAATAAAAAAAGAAGGATTTTCTGAAACATTCTGCAGTGGTTGGTGTTAATTACAAACCAGAAGGTTTATAGGGGTTGGAATAAGTCGAAGGACAATAAAAATAAAAGTTATGGAGGAATAAAAATAAATTGCACACTTTCATATTTTTATTGCTTCATAACGTTTTAAAAAGGAAAATAAATACCTATCTATAGTTTTCGTGTTATAATAAACCTAAAAAAAATTGAGTTACTTGTTTTGAGGAAGATATTATTTAGAAACTACAAGAATTAGAATTTTCCGATATTTACTCGAGATATGCTGATTCTTTGAACCAAAGCATTAATAACAGTCATTATTTAATGGAAGCATTAATTAGGGATTATAAAATTCCTTAGAAAAAGAAAAACAATTAAAATATGATTTGATATTTTATATGATTCATGAAATAATTTTAAATGATTTTTTCGTGCACTTTATTTTTATTTATATGCATCATATATATGTATATATACTAAAAAATGCGCGCAATACACAACTTTCACTTACCAACTTACTTTGATTAGAAATTGACGTGTTTTGTTAAATGCCATTTCTCAAAGTCACACAGTTTTCCATTCATTTACCTATTTTACCATTCATTTATCTGTGGTGTTGTGGTTAGCATGGCAACCTACAATACTAAAGATCGCGGGTTCGATTCCAGCGGTGGCCATAGGATTTTTTAATGGGAGTAAAAAATCCTTAGCTATGCCGTCCCTCGTATTGGACGTAAAATGGAGGTCCCGTGCCTGCACGATGTCAGGTACTCGTTAAAGATCCTTATCCTAATTGTACCTGGATAGGCAAAATTTAGGAGTCCCACTGTAGCATCGTCCGATTAGCCTTAGTAGCATAAAAATGGACGTTAAACAAAACAAACAAACAATTTACCTATTTTTGTTTGTATTTGCTCTTTAAAGTACACTACACTTTTTTATTATTAAATAAAAGTTTTTACTTGTGATAATTCGGCAATGCAAGCATAATACTTCAAGTCGTCTTATTTTATAATTATCTAAGTAATCGTTGAAAACTTTATATAGTTACCATGAAACAAATAATTTCCATTAAATGAACAGAACATCTTTAATTATAAAGCATTGGTTTGTCATTAAAGGAGTACTGCGCATGCGTGACCTCAACGTGTTTTATGAGTTGACGGAATATTTTTCTTTTTTTCTACTTTATATGTTTACTTGTTGTTTTTTTTCATATTTCATATTTAGCCATTTCTTATTTATAGGCGAAACGAGAGACAGATAATTTCTCGATATAAATTATAATATATAAATATACTTAATTCTCATTAAACATGACAAGTTTAATCAAAATCGTTAAAGCTGTTTTTGAGAAAAACGTAAAAATGGGAAAAAAATTATTAAATAAAGTGCCCCCTCCGTTTGATCAATTTCGATGGAATTTCGTCTGTGTTATCAGGGGCATACATACATCAAATACCCAATTTGAGGTTCTTACGGTTTATAGTTTTTGAGCTAGTCTGTTAATACACACACACAGACCATTTCGCGGGACTTGGTTATTTGTACTCTGGGGACTCCAAAACGTGTATTTCCGTTGAAAACCGGAAGTCGAAATTTTTCACGATCGCAATACTTTCCCTTGCTATATATTTCATATATAGGTAAGTTAAAGTAAAACTATACAATAACCGTTTTTTTTTGTTTTTTTTGATACTTAAAATATTTCAATCTTGTAAAAAAAATTGTATATTACTTTCAATTAAAAAGACTTGACTTCAATTGAATGACGATATTGCTACAGTTTCGCCATTCCATTTAACTGGAATTAAATGTAGTTGTTTTTTATTCCTATCATTTCTAAAGCTTGCTTTAATGGAAGACAATTGTGGTAATTGAAGCTATCATGGATGGGCTTGTTAGTGATTCAAAGAGAACAGGCCTTAAACGATTACATAGATCTCTTTATATTTTACCATTATCCCTTTAGGAGACAGAAATTCATGAAACCCTTGTCAATTTTATACATGGGCTTTCAAAATTACCTTAGTCGTATTACTGTTGACCTATCACCAAGAATATACTATAAAGCATGGCTTGATAAATCTTCGACCGATAAGCCCTCAAATAGTTCTATAACCTCAGGCTAAAGAATTCCTGGCTTTTTTTTTTTTCCGCGTTGGCAGTCCTAGAACAAGTTTATTAATAGATTACTAATATAAACTCGGCAAAAATGAATGGATTGTGTATTTGTCAAATTATGAATAGTCATATGAGCCCTATTCTATTCATGTGTGTGACTGACGTATTGTACTTGAGTAAAAAAAATTCAAAAATCAGGTGCGGTGCGCGCAACACAGAACTTTCACTTACAAACCTACTTAGAGTAGAACTCAACGTGTTTTGATAAATATGTAAACGCGTCGTGTTACTAAGATTTTTATTTATTTATTTTACATAAGCCCACCAACAGGCATATGCCCAATTACAGGTGGTAATGTGTACAACTTGATTTGATTACATCGTAAATCATAAAGAAAAGAGAAAAAAAAAAAAAAAAAGACAAAAGAAATAGAAAAAAGAAAAGAAGAAAAAAAAAGAAAACAAGTCAAAGTTCTGAACCTATTATTTGAATTCCTTCTAGAAAATATCCCTTACTCATGAAAATATCACTCATACTTAAACAATAAAAAATATAATATCAGGTAGTGCACTTATAAATGAAATGCATTAGGAATACTATAATCTAATAAAACAATATCTAAAAAACAAAACAAAAAAAACATAGATATATATACATACATATATAAACAAAGTAATCTTTAGTTAGGGATATGAAGTGAAGTAAAAAAAAAAAAAAAAAAAAAAGCTTAGAAAACCTATCAATATACATATAAATATATACATACGTTTATAATTATACACACACAAGCGCTAATATACATAATATACGCATACAATATATGCATGGATCCAACTGAAATGCATATATTTCAGTTATGTATACATTAGGCACTAATATGCGAGAAATGCTTCCACAGAATACTTTTGATCTTTCCCAATCCAAAACTGAAATAAAGTTTAAGTACCTCACATAGAGACTTCCAGAGGTTAGTGAGTTTATTTAGTGGAGAATTGTAACAAGGCTTACACACAGGCATATAAAAGTCCTCCTTCAACCTTCTATTAATCCTACCAACTCTAAAGTCTAGTTTTCCAAGCATAGTAGGATCATCAAGACCTCCCTGGACTAGCTTAACTAAGTGAGATATTGACAGTAAGATCTCATACACAATGTTAATAAGATATGGGGAGTGACTCACTATAAAAATATTGTTTAGCTTTACACCTTCCTCCTTGTCCTGAAAGGAACTGAGATAATTTTAGGAAAAATTATCTGATTCGACGTATAGTCGGGTTCATAACAAAGTTACAGCATATTATCTCAGCACGAAATTTCCTTTTCTGAGGAATTGGTGGGCATAAACATAAATAGCTAGGGTGTGACCTCACAACTGTGTGACAAAGGGTGTGGTACTTTGCCTGTACTCTTTGGAGTTCTGGCTCAATTTTATTTCGAATCCTGAAAGTTTGCTGATAAGATTGGTGCCTGATTTTTTAGAATTATTGTGATGGAAAAGGGTTTAATTATTTTTCAGAGTACATGATCGCTACTTTGTGACAAAAAGAGCTTTGTTGTTAATTTTAGTGAATGTTATCCTGTCATTAGGCGGTTGTACTCGTAAATAAGATAGCAGTATCCTTTACCAATGATGTAATAAAAGAAAAAAAATTAAAAATCATTCAGGCGGTTATCGATTTATCAAGTTGCGACACTAATCAATATATGTTATAAAGTAAAGTGTACAATGTGCGTGCCGATAAGGCTCAAAAATTACCACGTACGATTAAGTAAGATATGTCGTCTTGTAGCCATATAACCCCTAATGGAGAAGAAGGTTTCCGTTTTTATGTTAAGGGTGTAAAATTGAATTGAAAAGGGCTGGAAATGTAAGCCTCTCGCACCATGCTATTAGCTTATTTGATGAATGAAAATTTAGTTCGAGCTCCAGGCTACCAGGAAGCGCTAGGGTGCGTTTCACTTAATGTTTATTGTTCATTCATCCAGTTCAGTTTGTAAAGGTTATATATCTGTTCAGCTGCTCTTTTTAAATTACTAAAAAATTAAGCGAAAATAATTAGTTTACCTTTTGCTTTCAAAATAAAATAATGATTTTACATCTCTGCAATCTATTAGAAAACCAACTGGATTCCTTAAAAAAATTAATTTTCTCATAAGAAGGCTAATTGATCAATTACTTAGATAAATTGACTGAATATAAATCGAAAATAAAAAGTTTGAAGTGTTCTTATTGTAGTTCTGAAAGAGAAGTTGCTTTTGATTACTATGTATGATGGGCATTCCAGTTGAAAAATGACTAACTCCGATTACAGCATTTTTTCAATAAGATTTTATCATCCCTCATAGTTCAGGATAAAAAGAAATATGGTGAAAAAATTTTGCCTTCATGAAAATTTGGTTTTAGAATCTGCAGAGTCCGCTCAAATTACGGGGAATATCTTAAGGGAAGTTGAAATGGAAGAAAGGTCTTAAAAAAAAGTTTCTATGAATCTTCGGTAGTTTCTATACTTCTGGATCTAATACGACCATCACAGTAATCGGCGCTTAAGTTGTACTCGAAATATAATATTTTAAACTGAGATATCAGATTTTTAAACTATAATCTAATAACTTATTATATGCTTGGAATGGGCTTATACGATTCAGAATCATAGAACCATAAAAAACGATGCATAACTCGACAAAGTTGCATTAAAATTAATTGTTCATTTACCATTTTCAACCCCCCATAAATTCTGTGGGGTTCCTTATTTGGGCGGACTCTGCAGTTCTCGAATCTTAATATTGATACCAAGTTAAAACCGAAGTTTCAAGAAGGTGCTAATTTTGTTCTATATTTCCTTTAATTTTAAAGTTTTTCTGTTATTAATACTACCACACAACTATTGTAGCGAAGCTGGGTACCCTAGCTAGTACCACAATAATTATAGAATCCCCCATTTACGCACATATTTATAACTGACCGAAGTTGTTGTCTGTTAAATGCTTGTATGTATATACATGTAGTTTTACAGTAATTCAGTTTTCATTATTACAGCCTTCTGAATCTATAAATGTTTGATATTAAAATAAATTATAGAGGTTCAGAGGCCCCTTTGATTTTATTCAATCAAATTTTCTGTATTTTGTAATTGTTGGTTGCATTGTTACATTTATTTGTTTGTTAAGTTTTATCGCATGCCTTTTGTTTTTCTCTATATTGTAACGTTAAATCGATAAAAAAAACATATGGCGTATACTCCCAGACTGTTCGTTGGAACAAAATAAGCGGTTGGAACGAACTGTTTGGGTCTAGATCTTTCCGTGGCCTAATCCACGAAGGCGTAGGACTGCCCATGTTGTTCTGGAACATTCCAGGCCTGATCATTTACGATCATATACATATAAGGAGCAAGTGACTGAACGAGTTAGTCTAAGGGTCTGGCCACACATATCCGCACCGCAGCATTAATATAGGTTATGTTAAGAATATTTTTAATTTAACTTACATATTACCTTTAGTGATGCCTAAAGGTCAGGCCACACATGTCAGACACAGGCCACTTTAGGCACGACTAAAGGTAATATGTAAGTTAAATTAAAAATATTCTGAACATAACCTATATTAATACTGCGGTGCGGACATGTGTGGCCAGTCCCTAAGT
Organism: Aelia acuminata; assembly: GCA_911387785.2. Classification (NCBI taxonomy): domain Eukaryota; kingdom Metazoa; phylum Arthropoda; class Insecta; order Hemiptera; family Pentatomidae; genus Aelia; species Aelia acuminata. The sequence goes on along the minus strand of OU426978.1, from coordinate 216,169,013 downwards.
CGAAGTCTGTGTCTTGACTGTGTAGCTTAAGTCATATGATTGTGTGTTATAACGTTATAATTTTTGTAACCTGCTCAAATATTTAAGTTTTATAAATTCGTTGGCGTTGATAACTGTATCTTTTTGTTGAATAAATATTTGTTACCCACATAAGTGTTACAATATGTTAAATAAGAGAGTTAGGATTTAGCACTCAAACTTTCTCACCTGAAGGTATATTTATGATTTTAGTGCTATATATAGCGATGGGAGTTTAATTACATTGCGGTCGCCGCTGCAGTTCATCAGTATTTATCCGAACATATTTCATGTCAGCTATATTCGCGTTTATCATGATTTATGCGCTGTGTAGTTAAAAAATAACAACAAGAAAAAACCTAATTGCGTGTTAATAGCCTTGACCATAGCCTGCCTCTGATATCAACGATACTGTGATTATTTCGGCTGTTTCCGCTCTTAACGGATATTGCTCACATTATTTTGCGGTAATTCATTATTATTCCTCAAACAAGCACAAAAAATATTCAAACATTCAAGTATATATATAGCACTAGCTGTGGGGCCCGGCTTCGCTCAGGGAGTTGTGGAATAGGTGGAATGAAAGAATAACTTCAAAATGTAATAGTACATAAAAATAGACCAAAATTAATCATGATTAAAACAAAATTTGTACCATCCTGAAACTTCAGTTTAGTATTAGTGGTAAGTTTCGAAACCTCAGAATCCGCCCATATATGGTTTGGGTATAAGAGACCCTATTAATGAGGTTCTCTCAATGCGTTCTCTTCCCTTTTCTTGATGTAGAAAAAATATTTTGGCAGCAATATGGCCTGGTATGTAACATTTTTTATGGTTTCTACGTTCTTATTCCATTGAAACCATTCTCATGACGAGACCGCATCCTTATCAAGTTGAGTAACTTCTCCTTTTTCGAATTCGGTTGAAAATTTACGAACAGAACAGAACTATTAAAATAAAGAAGTATTATATTAACACTTTATTTCCGGTATATATTCCATTAGGTTTATCTTTTATTCATATTATCTATAGGTTATCTGTTTTATTCAGTGTTAGTTTTTATTCGCTCACTACACTAATTAGCAATTTTTCTTTTGTTGTAAATTTACTCTTATAATGTATATTGATTAAAGGCAATGTTTCGACCAATTCTTTCTTCTTCTGTAAAACTTAATTCGCTTAGGAATCCAGTTGGTTTTGTTTATTTTTAATTTCAATTCATTGCAGAGATGTAATGACCTTACTGAAAAATAAAAATGAAGAAATAATTATTTATACATAATCTCGTGTAATTTAAAGAAAACAGCTGAAGCTAAAACCAGAACAAACCGAACTAATGAACGATGAATTGAGCTTAGCTAGCGCTCCTGGCTTCCAAATGTCGAACTAAATTTTTTCATTCATTAACTCGCCTGGGCTTATTAGAGGGGCTAATTACATGTAGCGAGAGGCTTAAAATTACAGCCCTTGTCCCTTCAACATTACACACTTAAAATGAAAACTGAAACCTTCTTCATCATTAGGGGCAATAGAGCAATATGACGACATAACATTCTTGATAGTACGTGTAGTCGTTTTTGAGCCTTTTTGGCACGCACATTGTACACTTTGCTTTATAATATATATATTGATTTCCAAGTCAGATTCAACCACTTTATGTTCGCCCGGTCTACCCCCTTACCTAAGCATATTATATCATGACTAGGTATCCATTAGCATTAATATTTAAGTTCAAACGGAGGTCCATTACTATGTTATTGGGGACGTTGTTTTTGAAAAAATATTCATTTTGTATTTTCGTAGCGGGGCGGGGGGCACGGTATAAAAAAGTTAAAATTTTGGATTTCTTTCATCCCGGGATCCAATCTTATCTTACGCTGTTTTCTAAAAAAATATTTATTTTTTATTTTAGTGGCTGTGGGGGGGGGGGGGGCACTAGATAATAGTTGGATTTTCCAATTTCTTTTACACGGGGATCCAATTTTTTAAAGGGGCCTCACTTTAAATAAGTGAAAATCCGAAAATGTTACCATTTTCAATACCATAGCGCTCCCCCCCCCCCCTCACTCGCACTACAAAATAAATATTAATATTAATGGATACCGGGTCATGATATAATATGCTTAGGTATGGGGTTAGGGTAGACCGGTGGAACATGAAGAAGTGAATTTGGCTTGGAAAAAGTTGAAGTTGAAATGGAAAGGTCGAACTTGACTTGGAAATGCTATATAATGTTATAATAGGTGTCTTGAGGATCAGTCAATAATAAACTACTATTTTTTGGCGACGTTTCGAGATTATATTGTACTCATAATCATGTCCTATTAGTCCGGGAGCTGAGGGCCAAAAAGGTGCCTGATTTGAAGAAAATTTTTGATCATATAGGCTGAAAGTACTCATTTCATAGACAACAAATGTAAACGTCTGCCACCTCAGATCAGTTGCCATCAAATTTTATAGGCGAACAAAATAGAGATTTTCGAACTTAGCAGAAAGTAACCACTCCGATTTCTTTCACGTTTTGATTTGTATTTCCATGCAGGGATTAGCTAATGTTGTGTGTAAGGAGCTTGTTTCATGCTAAATTTGATGCTCTGCAACTTTTATCTAAATATTTTTCATTTAAACTAGATGTTTTTAAGTTAGAGGCGTTTCTAGAGACTATATAAACCACATAGATGTAGAGAGACTTACTAACTACATTATTCTAATATACAACGACAAGTTCAGGACGGTTTTCCAATTAAAGTTTCATATTCCTATTCAGCGATAGCACTGTAATAAGAAAAACTCTTTAAAAAAACAATAACAATAAGTCAAATTTATTTTTACCAGTATAATTAATTTTTGTCAGGAAACTTTAGCTGTCCAGAGGCCAAGGTATATTTACCTGGCTTAGAAGGATTTGATAATTATTTACTCCATATAACAGTTATTAAGTATATTTCATTTTCAATATTTATTTATTGTTAAAATTCGACCATAAAAAATAAATAAATAAAAGCTTAAAGAAGAGCTCAAGGCAGCGCTGGGTGCCAAGTGCCTATCGATTCAACTTCACTTCTAGTAGGTACCCTGTCTAGTGCTCTCCACCTGATAGTTTTAGGTCGATGTTCAATAACCTTTTATTTATATATATTCTACTTTATATATAATTTTTAAATTATTAATTTCTTAACAATTAATATCAGGACTGTATTTCTTCTTCTACTTCTATCGAAGGAATCTCTATATATGTAAGAGGCTTTGTCCTGACTGACAGAATCAACGCAGAGCAAAAACTACTAATGATAGAAACTTGAAGTTCGGAATTTAGACTTTAAACGCGATGTAGGTAACCACTAAGAAAGGAATTTCAAAAATGTAACCCCTAAGGGGCTTAAATGGCGAAATTGTTGTTTAACTCTAACGGAAATCTATTGTTGAGATTTTAAACCATATGGTTTTATTTGAATATCGATTTAGCGTTACAATATTATTAAAATAGACATTCACATAAAATATGGCTACTGATTATTTAAATATTAGTGGTAATCAAATTATGCACACTGTGATTCTCATGATTGGGGATGGTGCGTGTTTATTTAGATCTCTTCTCCATATATATATATATATACTTCTCCATATATATACTACTACATATGTATATACTTCACGATATGTATAAGAGGCTTTGTCCTGACTGACAGAATTAACGGAGAGCAAAAACTACTTATGATTAGAAACTTCGGAATTTAGATTTTAAAAGCGATGTAGGTAACCACTAAGAAAGGAATATCAAAAATGTAACCCCTAAGAATATCTAAAATGTAAATGGCGAAATTGTCGTTTAACTCTAACGGATATCTATTTTCGAACTTCGAGAAAATATATCTAATTAGGACTCATTTTAAAGAATTTGATACGACGAGTTTAACTCGAAAGGCCCTATTGGGCGTCGAAAACCATGTTTTACACCCGAAAAATGAAGCGTTCACGACGAGTAAGTCATTTTTTGTTTCGGCGGTTTTAGTGAACTCTCTCCATTGCGCGCCTCCGTCTCTTCTACCGAGCCGGCAGCTTCCCCCTCCAACATTCCACCTACGGGAAGCTCAAATTCAACTAAATCTCCTTAACATCAGTTAACATATTATATTAGATCAATACCAAGATAATGGTCACAGAATTGATTTTAAAGGCTCGCGGGCGAAGCCGCGACGGAGAATGCTAGTTCATTATAACTGAACAACACCGTAGTTGTGCCTGTGAACACGATTATTGGAAATATCGTGAAATCAATATCTAATATAACGTCCAGTTTAATTTTATTTTTGAAATTTCCTTAAGTTTCCTTGTAATAAAAAAATGTAAAATTTAATTTAAACTTACAGGTCTATTTCTTCTTCTTTTAGATGTATAAATATACTATATAATTATATAATTATAAATAAGCCAAATTATATGATAACTATCGAATTACAGATAAAAAAAAAAAAGAAAAAAAAAAGACAGCTATATTCTGTCCTCCCAGTTCTATAAAGATATTTTATTATTTTAATAAAATCTTATTTTATTCCTATTACTTAATTGTTATGGGGTCACCTGTGGTGTAGTGGTTAGCATGGCAACCTACAATACTAAAGATAAAGGGGTTCGCGTCCCGCGGTGGCCTTAGGATTTTTAAAGGGAGTCAAAAATCCTTGGCCATGCCGTCCCTCGGATAGGACGTAAAATAGAGTTCCCGAGCCTGTGCGATTTCAGGTACTCGTTAAAGATCCCTATCCTTATTATACCTGGATAGGCAAAATTTAGGACTCCCACTGTAGCATCGTCCGATTAACCTTAGTGGCATAGAATGACGTTAAACAAACAAACAAACTTAATTGTTATTTCTTCATTGTTTAATTTTTAGTTAATTATTCATGAATTCTTTTTGATCACTGAGGGGTAAATGGAAGTATATGGTATTAACTATTGCTGGATTGCTTTCATATTTGTAATATTTGTTTTATATTGGACCAGCATTCCCCGTGAACTCTCTCCATTGCGCGTCTCCCTCTCTTCTACTTTGGTTCGCTTTGCCAGCGAGCCTTTAAAATCAATTCTGTGATAATTATCTTGGTATTGATTTAAGATGATATGTTAACAAAATCAATTTAAAAAATACATTGTTCCAACTGACCGAAAAGTTAATTTTTACTTAAAATTTCTTTGTAAACTACATTTGTTGTTTTTCCTTCAGGCGCTAAGATTCTGGAGGGGGAAGCTGCCGGCTCGGCTAGCATTCCCCATCGCGGCTTTGCCCACTAGCCTTTAAAATTAATTCTGTGATCATTATCTTGGTATTGATTTAATATAATATGTTAACTGATGTTAAGGAGATTTAGTAGAATACCTGAGCTTCCGGTAGGTGGAATGTTGGAGGGGGGAGCTGCCGGTTCGGTAGAAGAGAGGGAGACGCGCAATGGAGAGAGTTCACTAAAACCGCTGAAACAAAAAATTGCTTACTCGTCGTGAACGCTTCATTTTTCGGCTTTAAAACATGGTTTTCGACGGCCCATGGGGGCTCTGGAGTTAATCTCGTCGTATCAAGATCTTTAAAATGAGTCCAAATTAGATATTTTTTCTCGAAGTGCAAAAATAGGTGTCCGTTAGAGTTAAACGACAATTTCGCCATTTGAACCCTTTAGGGGTTACATTTTTTAAATTCCTTCCTTAGTGGTTACCTACATCGCGTTTGAAATCTAAATTCCTATATTCAAGTTTCTATCATTAGTAGTTTTTGCTCTGCGTTGATTCTGTCAGTCAGGACAAAGCCTCTTATATATATATATAGAGAGATTATAAAGTAGATGGTATAAAGTGTGTGTCGAATCTTACATTGTCCAACAAATTGTGTCATAGTCATGACCTTTATATCTTTATATAGTGTAATTTTTGTACTTTTTTATAGTTGATCAAATTAATTTTGATTGCTTAGTCAAATACAAAAGACAAAGTTTTATATTCGGTCAAACACACAATAAAATTTTAATATGAAAAATAACCTCGTTTTGAAGAATGATTTTTGATCGATTGTGTCGGTACTTTCTGCATGGATAATAAGGACGGAGATTATCATGACTCATCTTGCCAAGTGTGTGAACATCGATTAAAACAGTCGTTTTTCGAAATCTGATATATAAATAAAATAAAAAATCGATTTTTGTTCTATTATATTTTTGAACTCCTTTCATGCCGAGATATCTAATTCAAGAGATACCCGACAAGCCCAGCTTATCTATCGGCTTTTATAGACCATTCAAATAATCGTTGTCAGGAGAAATCCGACAAATTAAGGGCATTGAAAAATATCTTCCATTAACTAAAGAAGCCAGTACGTTTTTGCTTGGCTGTCACTATCAAAGAAACTACAGAAAATTTGAATGAAGAACCTTAAATTTGAATCTTGCCTGTTTCAATCTAATTTATTTATACTTTCAGTTATTTTTTATTCATTAGACAATGTATTTAATTTTGTAAGTATTTTGTACAGTCATTCCAAAATATATGGTTTTTAACAATTGTTTGTCTTCCATAATCAGGAGAAATCCAACATGTCAAAAAAAAAAACATTTATTTTCAGATTTTTCGAATGAACATAGATTTATATAACCAGGAAAAATGTATTACGCAGGGTTTGAAATCGATAATTATTTTTTCCAACATATCATCTTATAATTATTATATCTGATTTTTAATTTAAAAATCCATCTTGATTTATAAATAAAAAATTAAATCAATCTTTATATTTATTAATTGGATTAAAAATAATGATCACTCACCGAGTGATACGGTATTAAATAAATAATAATGATTGAATAGCGATCAAAGAAATATTGATCAGAAAATACAAATCATCTTTTAAAAGCAAATTAATTTATTATAACGTGTGGATTCCAAATCTGGTGTTATTTTGCTTCTATCTTCAATAATGACCGAATTATGGCCCCTCGAATCAGGTAATTGGCTTTGAATCAAAATGGCGGATCACGATAAAGATGTACTAGGATTGTCCCCGGACGAGCTTGGACCTTTATGCAAAAATGTATTAAAATTGGCCAAGCAGGTTTTAGTTGGTGTACAGGGGACGGATGAATTTTTTAATTCATTTTTTGGATTCTACGCATCTAAAATGTAATGTCAAATTTTTAAGGGTGGGGGAGGGTGTAAAAAAAAGTATTCTTCGGAACATCACAATGATAAACTAAAAATTTATATTTCTGATTTATAAAAGTATTAGTCGAAAATTATTATTATTGTTAATCGAAAAAATTGAATTCAAAAATAATGATTAGGTTATGATTTTTAACTTTCACTTACCTATATATGAAATATATAGTGAGTGGAAGTATTGCGATCGTGAAAATTTTCGACTTCCGGTTTTCAACGGAAATACGCGTTTTGGGGTCCCCTGAGTCCAAATGACCAAGTCCCGCGAAATGGTCTGTGTGTGTGTGTGTGTGTGTGTGTGTGTGTGTGTGTGTGTGTGTGTGTGTGTGTGTGTGTGTGTGTGTGTGAACAGACTAGCTCAAAAACTATAAACCGTGCGAACCTGAAATCGGGTATTTAGAGTATGTATATGCCCGCGATGTGACAGCAAACATTTCATCAAATTTGCTCAAAGGGAGGGGGTACTTTATTTAATAACTTTTTAAGTTTTTTTCGATTTTCTCAAAAATGGTTTTAACGATTTTGATTAAACTGAGTATTTGATCTATTGATATGCCCGAGATATGACTGTAAAAATTTCATCATAATTGATCAACCGGAGGGGGGACTTTACTTAATAAATTTTGTATCATTTTCATGTGTTTTTTTTTTATTTACTCAAAAACGGTTTTAACGATTTTGATCAAACTTGGCATTTGATGTATATATATGCCAAAGATGTGATAGTCAACATTCATCAAAATTGGTCAAACGGAGGGGGCACTTTATTTCATAATTTTTTTTCAATTTTTACCTTTTTGATCGATGATCTCAAAAACGGCTTTAACGATGTTTATCAAATTCGTTATGTTTAATGAAAATTAGTTGTTATTTATTACCAGGTAAGCTTTATCATTATTAAAATGTTCTGAGAGGGCTAAAATGGGGAAGGGGCCTTTTTTGTTTTCCTATAAAGTACCTTTGTTTTAGTTTATATTGAGAAATTAACTGTCTTTCATCACACCTAAAAATAAGAAATGGTTAAATATGATATATGAAGAAAATCAAGTAAACATATACAGGAGAAAAAAAGAAAAATAATCCGTCAACTCATAAAACACCTTGAGCTCACGCATGCGCCGTACGCCTTTAATGACAAACCAATGCGTTATTATTACCTATAGATATTCTGTTCATTTGAGAAGTGGCAATTAACTAAACGCATTAAGTTCTAATCTAAGTAAGTTGGTTAGTGAAAGTTGTGTGTTGCGCGCACGCACCAGATTTTTTCACTTTTGATCAAAAATAAAAATCACTCTTAATAAAAATCATCGAATGATTTTTAATATTCCAGATAAAAATTTTGATCGGATTTGATTTTTATTATAATAATTATCGATTTCAAACCCTGGTATTATGAATATACATATGTGTCCGAGAAAATAATTTAAGTTAAGGAAATCTCTTAATGCAAAAGTAGGAACGTTTTATTCCATTTTCCAACCATTTGAATTTGTGGACATATGGGATTTCTCAAAAGACCGATTCAATTATCAAAATTTTTTATTTTATTTTAACCTTATTGGCATTTGATTGTTTATCCAGCTAAATCTGAAGTTTTGCCCTTGTGTGATTGTCTCATAAAATATATTAAATGAGAAACAATCAAGAACAATTGAATCTATAAATACGCCATGATATAATGACATGCAGCAATTAATCAAGATTTCTGCGAATAGTAATAAGCTGCATAAATTTTCCGGTTCGAGGTTCATGACGTAAGACGAACTGTAAAATTGTAACCATAGATAGCTCTCTTAGTATTATAAAAAAAAAACATTATAAAGCAATGTCAAGATTGATAATACTATAAAAATCTAAATAGGAAAAATTTTATAGTTCTTTTATTACTTGTTCTTAGATCAAGGAATATTTTCATTCCAAGGTTGTGCAGAATGCAAGAATGTCTATTTATTGTAAAACGCCCCACAGTGGTCAATAATTGCTTTTTGGCGGACATAAATCTGCCATTTCCACAATTTTACAGATAAATTGAGGGGATCTTTTTTATTACCTTCGTTATAAAATTCAAAAACCAAGGAAACAATTCCCGTTAAGATTGCTTTGGTATAAGTGTCCTTTTTGCTTACCCAGAACCAGGTTTCTTGTGTGTTAATACCTAGATAGTTTTCGTTAGTATGCAAAACAAAAAAAGAACTCAATATTTTTCAGAATTTTATTTTTTATTTTTTTAGTCTGAGGGTAAGCTTTCATACCACCGAGTATCCAAAAGAAAATTCAAATTGCATAGAAGTTATGGGTATTTTAAAAACAACAAGGAGAAAATCGAGTTTAATGTTGAATTTTTAGTTGTTTTTAAAATACCCATAACTTCTATGCAATTTGAATTTTCTTTTGGATATTCGGTGGTATGAAAGCTTACCCTAAGACTAAAAAAATAAAAAATAAAATTCTGAAAAATATTGAGTTCTTTTTTTGTTTTGCATACTAACGAAAACTATCTAGGTATTAACACACAAGAAACCTGGTTCTGGGTAAGCAAAAAGGACACTTATACCAAAGCAATCTTAACGGGAATTGTTTCCTTGGTTTTTGAATTTTATAACGACGGTAATAAAAAAGATCCCCTCAATTTATCTGTAAAATTGTGGAAATGGCAGATTTTCGTCCGCCAAAAAGCAATTATTGACCACTGTGCGCCCGTAGCGGTCAAAAATCGAAACAACGTCAGTATGCTGCAGTTAATTATAAGTTTATAATTAATATTTTACTAATATTATTATGACACTTATATTATTTCATTACTTATATTATTTCACTGTGCCTAAAAATCGTTTTTTTATGAATCATTAGTTTCTGTCTAGCTCAAAAGCCTTGAATGTGGTATCGTTGGATTCAGAATTTCACGGAGCGTTTGCTTATCGCATTCTCAGTGTTCGTTTTCTAAACGAATCAAAAAGGGTTTTATCAATTCCGATGGGAACATTAAGACCCATTTAAGCTTCTTTCAACATCAAATGTTTAAATTATGTGTTTCGCAAGGTAGGGTAATTAAAATCAGAACGAAGAAAGATTAATATCCAGGGACTATTCTATATTCTTATAGATTTAATCGTACCAGGAACATTACAAGGAACTGTTTTAAGGAGAAGAATGTTTAGAAAATGAAGTCCTTCCTTAACAGTTAACCACTGCTGTAGAAAAATAAATTCCCCGTTAGGCACGCATTAAAAAAAATATGATACAAATCTTCGCGCGAAATGCTTCGCACGGGTCCAGCTAGTATTTTTTAAATATGAGATACTAGGATAAATTCTTAAAATAGTATTTTATCCCATTTTTTTTTACATTGGGGGGCCCTTGCCAAAATATTGGGCGGTACGCGTCTCTAATAAAGTACTGAAGTCTTCGAGATCCTCCATTGGTTGTAATTCCACATTTTTTTCCTTTGACATTTATAAGTTATTTGGAACGAACATAAAAGTTTATAGACAGTTTCAGTAACAAATTTCGCTTATTTATTATTATTCCTTGTTTTTTATTTCGTATTCCAAAAAATAAAAAAGACAAAGAAAAAACAAACTGGTTCCAAATATGTAAAGCTACTGGAGAAAGTGTTAGTTTTTTCCTCAATTGTGAAAGTCTTTCTATACAAAATTGCCGAAGGGTGAAAGTTATGCTAACATGTGTTGGTAATTAATCTAGCGTTGGGATCTGGACTGGTTTGCTCGCCTGTCCGGCGAGTCCACTCTCAACTGTCGGATTGTTATCTCGGCTTCAAAAATTTTTATCACCATATTTATTTATAATAAAATTCTGCATATAATATTGTAATATTCTCTATTACTTAATTACCTGTGTATTAAAATAAAGTTAGTGAGATAGTAAGAAAGATATATATAGATATATTCTATCCGTAAAGGATAGAAGTAAAAAATTCGGTCATGATTTGGTGGATATCAAGGAATATTTCAAGGAAGAACTTCTAATGCTTGGTGGCTGGTTTTAGCTCTGAAGATTTTCCCAGCCTAAAACATCGTTTGATATGCTAGGAAGAATGAATTAAAATTAATTTCGGTTAAATTAGTTCTATCTTCATTGAGTTTCAGAATCCAATCTCATTCTATTAAATTCTCTCTCATCCAATTATTTTTGCAATGGCTGAACTCAAGATATTTCGATTGATTTTTAGTAAATACTATTTCTTAAATATTTATTCGCTTATAAATAAAAAAACGGTATAGTGACGGTTAGACGGTTACTCGGATTCTCATATTATTAATTTATTTGTACATTTGGTAGTTATATTTCATTTTTTTTTAACCATTTAGTAATGTCAGAAGGACAATAACTTATTTTTAAAAAACAAAAAAATTAATTTAAAAAATAAAATATTAAATTTATTTGTTGAATTCAGTTACTAGATTAACTATCGAATTATAAATTTTAAGCAACCAACACAGGAAATTTATATATATTAAAATAGTATTCAAATCATATCTAAAATACTATTTTAGACTACAATTTCTTCTATTAGTTGCTTATAATTTATAATTTGGTGGTCTACCTAGTAAATGATTTTAACAAATAAATTTAATCTTTCCTTTTGTAAATCAATTTCTTTGTTTTCGTTTTTAAATAAGTTATTATATGTTTTTAAATCATCTTTTGTGAAGACTAAAAAGGCGCTGGATGAGAGATCTGCTCTCTTAGACAGCCAAGGTTATACAGGGTGTTTCGGAATTGCACGGCACTATTTTAGGTACGTGTTCTCTAACACAAAATAAACAAAAAAGTTCATATTAACATGTATCTCAAACTCATTTATTAAACAGATATCAAAGGTTAAAGATTTATTATTACAACATTTAGAGTAAATGTTCAAAGGCGCCTCCGTTTTGTTGAATGCAACATTCAGCACGACGAATCCATGCTTCACTGGCTCTTCGTATAGCATCAGGATGGTGGTTGATAGTTACTGCGGCTTCCACGATCCGATTTCTTAGCTCTTCTTGCGTGTCAACTGCCGCAGAATAAACCAGAGACTTCATCCAGCCCCACACAAAATAATCTAATGGCGTTAAATCCGGAGATCGTGGTGGCCATTTAACAGGTCCGTTTCGACCAACCCATCGGTCTCCATAAGTTGCATTTAAATAATCAGTGACACTATGAGAAAAGTGAGCTGGAGCACCGTCATGCATAAACCACAGCCTTTGCCTAATGCCTAGCGGAATATCTTCTAGAATATCATGCAGATTATTTTGCAAAAAATGCAAGTAAGATATACCTGACAGCCTAGGTGGCAAAAAGAAGGGGCCGATGATTTTGTCGCTTAGAAGACCACACCAGACATTTAAAGAGAATGTATGTTGGTAATGTCCAACAGTAGTCGTATGAGGGTTTTCTTCGGCCCAAGTATGGGTATTTCGAAAATTAAGAATCCCGTTTCTTGTAAAGCAAGATTCATCAGTAACCAAAATGCAGTTCAGGAAGTTAGGATCTCGTGTGCATTGTCGAATTAACCACTGGGAGAAATTTCTGCGCTTGTTATAATCTCGTGGTAACAAATCTTGCCTACTTGATACGTGAAATGGGTATAATTGTTGTTCGCGTAAAGTTCGCCATACGCTGGTAGAGTAAACATCGAAACGACGTGACAATCTTCTGGTACTAGTAGTAGGAGATAACTGGACAGCATCGAGTATTTCTTCTTCTACGTTTGCAGTTCGTCGAAATCGTTGTCGACCGGCGTTCACTCGTATAGGTTTTAGCGTACCATTATCCCTAAGACGTCTTTCAATGGCCTCAAACGTTTTACGATTTGGTATTCTTCGGTTAGGAAATTTTTCACGATATCTTCGAACAGCAGCAGCACCGTTTGTATGTACCTCGCCATAAGTTAAAAGCATGTCTGTTTGTTCATCAAAAGTGAATAAATTTGTGGTATCTCCCATGATAATCATAAATTGAACTGTGTCACAAGATTCACTCACACTAAAACACACAGAACTAGACAAACAGATGAGCAAATACTGTCATTGCTTATCGTTCATTTGTTTATCAGGTGATTAAAACCTTTTATTTAGTATTAAACACGTTAAACGTTGTACAGTCAGTCTTAATGCAGTAAATAAATAATAAATCTTTAACCTTTGATATCTGTTTAATAAATGAGTTTGAGATATATGTTAATATGAACTTTTTTGTTTATTTTGTGTTAGAGAACACGTACCTAAAATAGTGCCGTGCAATTCCGAAACACCCTGTAGAATGAAGCCAGGGATTGGGTGCTGCTGGGTGCATTCCCTCCTCATGCCTCACATATGTCATTATTTCCTATGATGACCATCTCATTGTCAGCACATTGTGATTTTCAGCACTTCGCTGACAGGTGCGAATTAATAATTAAAGTCCAAAAAGAAAATTATCATATCTATTATAGTCGATACTTTAAGTATACGTACAATTTAATAAGATATAGATTTGTAGATAATTGTCGTCTTTATCATTATGAACAAAGTATTTATTAAAATAAACTATTTCTATAGACTTCGCATCATATTAACACTTAAATTTTCTGAGAAACGGGAAAATAAATTTGACTTAATATACTCGGCACCTCTTGGCAAACCCGAATAGAGCTCCATGTGTCGTGTAGGGCGTGATTGAAAAATCTTGTTCTTTTCTGAAGCCGATGTGTTGTCACCACTCAATCTATTACTATTTTAGTATATTAATAGTTAGTGTCATTATTTCAATAATAATATAAATTTAATAATATTTTTATTTCAGAGGCTGGAAGGCTTGGAATAGACATGAGGTGACCCAGAGACAAGATGCCTGCAGAATACAGCAGGCTTAATGGGTGAGTAACATTAAAGTTATTGTTTAAAATTATTAAACTTTATTGGAATGCGTCCCTCGGATAGGACGTAAAGTGGAGGCCCCGAACCTGTATGATGTCAGGTACTCGTTAAAGATCCCTATCCTAATTTATACCTGGATAAGCAAAATTTAGAAGTCCCTCTTCTAACTCATACTAACTCTTTCATAATTTTCTGTGACTAAATTCTTTCCCCTTTTATTTATTTAAGATCGGATCCAGCCGGTTGTAGAGGAGGGCTGCAGCCTCAACAGCCCCCCCCCCCCCGTATCGTCCTTGGTTCTCTCATTTGGTAGTCTTATGTATGTTTGTCGAGAGGCCTAGTGAAACTTCCCTTTTCTCCCAAGCATATCTCCAGGAAATCCTAACGGTGCCATGGAACTTGTTTGAAATGATAGTAATTAATATAAGTTATACTTATAGTTGTAATGTTTCTTCACAGACCTCCCACACTCATCCCCCTCCATTCTCCCAATCGAAACCATTTCCTCAAAATATACTTGTTCTTTCAATTTCATTCACACCATTTACATATGATAATGACGATCAGTTAATGGGATTGCTTTGCATTACAGATATGGGAAAGGAAATAAGAGGTTATATTATAGAGGTATTTTTCAGATTATGTTTTTTCCTTACATCTTTATATAATTTAATGAAGGTTATCATATTAAATCTTTTAATTATCATATCATATTCAATCTTCAATGCTGCAACAGAGTTGCAGAGGGCGAGGTTCAATGTTTCCTCATCCATTAAAATTATTTAAAAGTGGTTTAGTGATCAGCATAGCAACGTACAATACTAAAGTTGGCGGGTTCGCGTAAGTTCTCTCGGATACGACGCAAAAGGAGGATCAGAACCGTCTTGTGAAAATGCGACACAAGATTGCCAATGGGATAAACAAGGAAAAAATAGATTTGGCTACTGAATGCTTACCAACCCTAAAGCGTAGCGTCAAGAAATCAACTTACACCGCCATCTTTTGGAAATTTATAGACCTTACAAATAATCACACTCGATTGTACTATAATAAGCATTTAATTTGCAATAAATAAAATATTGAGGCCAATAATCGAGATAAATACTATCCTATCTTTTAAGTTGAACAAAACTACACCCAATGAGCCAAATATTATCAAAATCAATTCAGTAGTTTCTGATTTTACCCCCGACCAACATCGGGACACGAGGTTTTTGTTAATATTAATTATTATACTTGCATCAAAGAAAACATTTAAGTCTCCTCAAATTTCTTCAATAGAATCATTCTTGTTCCTGGGTATTCTGTAAGTAGTCCACGGTGTCAAGCCCTGGTGCACAATGTGTGACATACCTTCCCTGATCCCAGACAGCTTCCCCTGATCTACTCCAAGAACTAAGCGGCTTAGCCGGAGAGAAAGCACTCCTGCGGAGGTCCTTGGCTTTCTTCTTCGGCCCTCTGGAAGTGTGTCACTCCATCCAAGGTTCCTCACCTCCGCCTCCAGCCTCCAGATCTCTTCTCGGCTTTCGCGTGAAAGGTCACGATAGTTCATTCTAAAATTATTCAGATCGTGTGGGGCCCTCCAGGAACTAACTGTACTCCTCAACTTTATTTTTTTTAAAAAGACTTAAGCTGATTATATCGCTTACGGGATTTAAAAAATATCGTTTCACACCCGTCAATTACTGTTTTCTTCATGCAAGAATAAGCCGGCATTTTCCAAGGTGAGGTACCGTATTTCCGTAATGTATGTGATAAATGAGAGTATGCTTTCGGTAATCCGATCGCAGCTATGTCGGTAGACTCTTATTTTGCGCGTTTAATTTTAAAGATATGTAAACAATTATCTGAGGGAAACTTCTGCTGTAAGTACGGCTGGTACAACTTTATTTTTATTGCATGTAACTAGCTAGGGTGCCCGGCTTCGCTCCGGTAGTTGTGTGGTAGTTTTAATAACAGAACACTTTAAAATTAAAGGAAATATAGAACGAAATTAGCACTTTCTTGAAACTTTTAACATGGTATCAATATTAAGATTCGATATCTGCAGAGTCCGCCCAAATAAGGAACCCTATATACTTTAAAAGGGGTTGAAAATGTCGAATGAACAATTAATTTTGCTGCAACTTTGTCGAGTCATGTATCGTTTTTGATGGTTTCTGTGATTCTGAATTTTATAAGCCCATTCCAAGCAGTCAGCAGATAATAAGTTATTAGATTATGGTTGAAAAATCTATTAGTTAAAAAACTATATTTCGATTACAACTTAAACGCCGACTACTGTGATGGTCCTATTAGATCCAGGAGTTTAGAAACTACCGAAGATTCATAGAAACTTTTTTTTTTAAGACCTTTCCTGTTCAATCTCCCTTAAGATATCCCCCCCCCCCCGTAATTTGGCCGGACACTGCACCTACTATTACAAAATGAAAACCAAAATATCATGAGGGCACAATTTTTTCATCATATTTCTTTTTATCCTGAACTATGAGGGGTGATAAAATCTTATTGAAAAAATTCTGTAGTTGGAGTTAGTCACTTTGTCAACTTGAATGCTCATCATACATAGTAATAAAACCATCTTTCATAATTACATAAAATAAGAACACTTCAAACATTTTATTTTCGATTTATAATCAGTCAATTCAGTCTCCTTTTTTGTTTTATGTCTGTTTTTATTCTCTCACTGTACTACTCAAAAATGTTAACTCATATTGCATTAAATTTACTTAAGTAGGTATATATTATATATTGATTAAATATAATGTGTTAATCAATTAACCTTCTTATGAGAAAATTAATTTTGTAAGGTATCCAGTCGGTTTTCTAATTGATATGTAAAATCATTATTTTATTTTGAAAGAAAAGGTGAAACTAATTATTTTCGCTTGATTTTTTAGTAATAGTTAAAAGGAACAGCTGAACAAATACATAACCTTTACAAATTGAACGGAATGAATGAACAATAAACATCGAGTGAAACGCACCCTAGCGCTTCCTGGTAGCATGGAGCTCGAACTAAATTTTTCATTCATAAACTCCTATTTCAATCTCAGGTAGGGTAATTACGTGGTGCGAGAGGCTTAAAATTCCAGTCCTTTTCTCTTCAATTTTACACCCTTAAGAGAAAAACAGAAGCCTTCTTCCCTGTTAGGTTTGAACTAAGTATGTATGCTAAAGAATATTTATGCTTTAGCAGAAATATTTGCTTTCTACTTCTAAAATTTATGGTGAAAATTGTCAGTATTTACTTAAAGAAATATTATAAATTTTCTTAGATATTATAAATTTGTATTCTCTTCCTTGCTGTTTACAATAGTCAAATATATTTACTAATTGATTCATTTATTTTTGAAAGAGCAAATATCCTAGACATGAGCAGTTTTATAATTTAAAATAATTCAAAACGCATAAAACTTTGCAATAAAGAAGATTGAAGATGTGCCGTTTCTCCAATAGTCCTATTGAAGACCTAAAATTTTGGTCGAACCGTGGTTACTATTACATATATAAAACCTATACGTTACATACATACAATTATAACTACACGTAGTAAACGTATACTTATTGTGTCTATGGACAGCATCCCCATCATTTTCAGTTTATTACCTTCTGTATATTACTGTCTTATTTCACGTCTTATTAAGGTAATGAGGTAATGTAAGACTATTACATCATACTTTAGCACTAAATCATATAAGAATAATTTCGCAATTTTCTCTTTGTCGTTATCTTTACTCAACTATTAATCATGGAGTTTTTTATTGAACAACCAAGCAAAGATTCTGAAATGATACGAAATAAACTGGAATTAAAGTCGTGAGAGAAAGTGGATAAGTGGATAGTTTCAAAACAGAAATTAAGAGAAAGATACAAATTACCACGCATGAAAATAATATGTTTTTAATATTCAGCATACATAATTTAAATTTTTATGCAATTGCTTTTTACATTAACGTATTCCCATTCAACTTTTACAATTTTAAAAACAACTTTGAAAAATGATATCTTAACCATTTAATTTGTTGAGCATGGTATTCATAAATCGAGAAAAGTTTTAATTATTATAAAAGTATTGTACTATACTAACTACTACCTCTTTTTTTAATGAACACCACCTTTAAACATTAATATAAGTAAAGGAATGAGTTGAACATTGACAAATTTTGTTAATAACAAAAAGTGTTCTCTCAAAAAATTTATTGTGTATGTGTATCTTAAATATTTACAAATAATATATTAATAGTTATGAATTAGGAAATAACTATGCCTATCCGAATAATTCGCGTGGTAATTCGCATGACTTCATATCTCTAATTTGAGACTAAGTAAACACATCATAATATAAAGAAGAGAATATTCTTTTGCTAAGTAAACTATATCATGAAAATGGTTCAAAATGCTGCAACTATGTAATTAATTGTCCGATTTTCAGTGATTATTTGGAAAAGATAAGTTTAGCCATATCGAAAATATTTTTGTAATAATATACTTTACGATTAGAGCCATGAGGGCTTTCTATAGAAAAAAAAATCTGGTGCGTGCGCGCAACACACAACTTTCACTTACCAACTTACATAGATTAGAAATTGACGTGTTTTGCTAATTATCATTTCTCAAAGTCACACATTTTTCTACATTCATATCTTATTTTTGTTAATAGTTAAAGCCGTTTTTGAGTAAATAAAAAAACCCGTGAAAATGATACAAAATTTATTAAGTAAAGTCCCCCCTCCCGTAGATCAATTTTGATGAAATTTTTACAGTCATATCTCGGGCATATAAATACATCAAATACCAAGTTTGATCAAAATCGTTAAAACCGTTTTTGAGTAAATAAAAAAAACATGTGAAAATGGTACAAAATTTATTAAGTAAAGTCCCCCCTCCCGTAGATCAATTTTGATGAAATTTTTACAGTCACATCTCGGGCATATAAATACATCAAATACCAAGTTTGATCAAAATCGTTAAAACCGTTTTTGAGTAAATAAAAAAACACGTGAAAATGATACAAAATTTATTAAGTGAAGTCCCCCCTCCGGTTAATCAATTTTGATGAAATTTTTACAGTCATATCTCGGGCATATAAATAGATCAAATACTCAGTTTAATCAAAATCGTTAGAGCCGTTTTTGAGAAAATCGAAAAAAAACGTAAAAAGTTATTAAATAAAGTACCCCCTCCCTTTGAGCAATTTTGATGAAATTTTTGCTGTCACATCGCGGGCATATACCTACACTAAATACCCAATTTCAGGTTCCCACGGTTTATAGTTTTTGAGCTAGTCTGTTCACATACACACACACACACACACACAGACACACACACAGACCATTTCGCGGGACTTAGTTATTTCGACTCAGGGGGTCCCAAAACGTGTATTTCCGTTGAAAACCGGAAGTCGAAAATTTTCACGATCGCAATACTTCCACTTACTATATATTTCATATATAGGTAAGGGAAAGTAAAAAACATCCGATTTCGATGATTTTTGTTCATTTAATAGAAAATACGGAGACCTTTTTTACATTTAGGTACACGAAAAAAATCGGATAGTTTTTGAGCTGTGCTTTAGTTTTCTTTTCTTCATCTCCCGGTGTTTTCTGGGTAATAAAACTCCTTTTAGAAATATTATGTATAAAAATATGTGGGCGGTATGTTCGTTACCTTAAAAATCGAAAATTAGCTGATGGATTTTCATGACTTTATCACAGCGATGGTGTTTAGCCAACTAGCGATCATATCTACTTTTTATGTTAATATCCCCATGGAAAAAATACTATAAGGAATAACTTATTCGCTTTCTGGTCGATAGAAGAGTGCAACTAATATCTTTTCAAGTAAAAATTACAAATGAGAGTGTTTTAAAATTCTTCTCTATTCACCACCAATTTATAGTAGGCCATAATATGTAATGATCTTTTTAGGGTAAATCTAGCCAGAATGAATTTATTTACTTCCATAAAATTTAATATTACTGTGAGCCACAGCCAGTTGTGGGTCACACCAAGCCGGGTCGGCTTAGCTAGTATTATATAACAGATATATATATATATATATATATATATATATATATATATATATATATATATATATATATGTATATATAATGTGTCTCGTTCTATATACCACCGATAATATCAAAGATTCGATAGACGATTTAACAAACTATCAGTCGCTTCAGAGGCACTACAAAACTCTCCCAAATCATGTGATAATTTAATAAAACTTACAAAAGGAATAGATACCTTCATTGATCCATAAGTTCTGACCACTTTTTATATAATCCTTTCTGCATGTTTATTATATCATTATACATCTGGCAATGATTAACTCATTGTTGGTTAGGTAATAACATTTCAGTTGATTGCCCAACCAAAATAAATCTATCTACTACCGGTAATAACGGGTCTGTTTGCGAAGACCACATCCACAGTTACTTTCACGACGCGGCATCCAGTTACTTTTAGTAAACAGTTACTTTAAACAATCTGTAGTGGTTATAAACAATGATAACCTTAATTTGTAATTTCAGTGATAATAAAAATGGGTGTTTTGAAATTAGCTCAAGAAATTTCTGACAAAAACAAGGCACTTCAGTTTGCAAGGAAATGAAATACAGTCGACTCCGTTTAATTGGGCCATCGGATAATTGGGACCTCCGCTTAATTGGGCCATTTTTAATAAAACGGAATCAAATATAGGTAAAATATCACCGCTTTATTGGGACAAAACATCGGCTAATTGGGCCAAAACTTTCTGGAACTTAATGTAAAACACTATGAGACCCGGTGTCAATCGAATAATCTAAATATCTGAGACTACGCCTGATTCTCATCCAGAAGCAAGAAACCGCATCAAAAAGGTTAGTCGCTTTTTCTTTCACAAAAAGGAAACGAAGAAAGTCCTTAGGAGTCCTAAAGACGTGTGCTAATTATGTTGGTAGTAGTTTAAAATAAGTGTGACAATGCACACTTGATTCTTACCTTTTAAAAAAAATTGACGTAAAAACATGTTCTGATTCATTTCTTCTTTCGTCTTTATCAGTATAACTTATATTGTACACAAATAGTTATTTTAATTTGTTTCATCTAGTATATTTCTTTATTAAAACCCCTATTTAATAAAAATACATTTTAACCCCATCATTAAATTAATACACGAGAATAGGTAAACCTAAATGCACATATTAACTGGGTTTTCCCCTAAATATGTCTAATGTATGGCATCAATTATCATACAAATACGGTAGCCCAGTGATCAGGTGTATTTAGGCATTTTTATTTGCATTTACTCGTGGATTCATGGTCTCCGCTTCATTGGGACATCCGCCTAATTGGGACAAAACATATTTTCCCTTTATGTCCCAATAAGGGTCTGGCCACACATGTCAGCACCGGATCCGCACCGTAGCAATAATACAGGTTATGTTCAGAATATTTTTAATTTAACTTACATATTACCTTTAGTTATGCCCAAAGTGGCCTGTGTCTGACATGTGTGGCTTGAACTTTAGGCATAACTAAAGGTAATATGTAAGTTAAATTAAAAATATTCTGAACATAACCTGTATTATTGCTACGGTGCGGATCCGGTGCGGACATGTGTGGCCAGACCTTAAAACGGAGTCGACTGTATTACATAGAACAAATGTGTGTTCTATTATAAATAAATATTCATAGCTCTATTCTCTATTCTCTATTCTTGTTATTCTTATGAATCTTAACTTCGATGTGTGTCGGTACAGCTTCATTTGAACGACAATAATTTACGTTTGTTCAAAAAACGAATGCGCTAAAAATGCTCTACATTTGAAAGCGGCCCGCGAACGTATTTGCACACTAAAGCACACAACATGTCAAAGGTTGTCCCCTACTCGTTTTAAGGAATTAGAATATATAAACAAAGAAGATGGATTATTTTCAAATTGGGGCATTCTTTGTAAGGAAGAGGTGCGCATGTTCTCGCCATGAAATATGAATGCAGAGTTATAAAATTTCGCATTTTCCGCATGAAATCAATGTTCTTTTTCTAAAGGGTTTGAAAGGCTGATGAACAATAGAAGGCTTTGTAGCGGGTGTGTCCTGAGTGAGCAAAGGTCAGCTACCAGCAAGGTCATTCCATCATCTTTTTTTTTTTTTCCACTTTCATTAGGCGGGAAGGCTCTTATGCTTTATTACCATACTATACCATTATTTTATCTAGTAGCCGCTCTGTGGTTACTACGAGGTTAACGTACAGTACAACCTCGTTAATTCGGACCAATAAGATAATCGAAAATCCAGAAATGTGAATAATTATTCACATTTCTGGATTTTCGATTATCTTAATCGACGTGTTTTGACAAAAACATTTCTCATCTCAACACATTTTTCCACATTTATATACTTACATTTTTATATTTACATAAGTTATAAAACTTGAAAGTTCTCAGTACTTTTCGATTCATTATTGCTTATTTCTTTTTTTAAGGGACCTAATTTCATCAACAGTCGAGTTTTTTTTTTTACCACTTGCTTGTTTTTTACTGCGATTGCTTTTGGTAAATGTATCGTGAAGGTGAATCGATAGGTGTATTTACGTCTCGTTGTAAAGTTTGTCTTTTGTGTTTCTTACATTCAGAAATCTATTAAGGAACTAAAGTTTCTGAACTACAATATTATTAATTACAGATCATCGGTACTTTTCTGTTATAGTCACGCCCAGAGAAAATGTTTTTAATTTAGTTAGTACAATGCTTTAAATAAATAAAACACATGTTTTCTAAATAAAATCAATCTCTTGTCTGCACGTTTTTATGTATGACACCTCCATTTAATTTTACCTTTAAATGTTAACTTGATCTCATGGTTATTTTTATATATTCTCATTTCAGGAATAATATTATGTGCTGTTGAAAAAATCTGACCGCAGTTTCCTCATCCAAAATATTTTTTAAATTATACTGATAATCAACCATATTTAACGTGATTAATTATCTAGTCAAAACAAATTATTTCGGCACAAATTATTTTCTCCTGACAGTGTTGCCAGTAAGCGAACAGTTGTGAAATTAACTCTTAGTTACCTCCCTAGCAACACTGGCGATAACCCTGCTTCTCCTAAAAGCAATGTACTAACTAAATTATAAACATTTTCTCTGGGCGTGACTATAACAGAAAAGTACCAGATTATCTTGTCCAAAATTTTTTTCACAGCCTTATTGCTTTAAATAAGTTGAGCATCAATTAATAACTCTCTAAAGTAAAATACATTTTTTCATTGTTGAATAAAAGTATTTATTTTCATTAGTGATAATACGGTAATGCAAGGCATAATAATCTATCGCGTCTGATTTTATTGTTGAAAACTTCATTTAGTTACCATGGGAACAAATAATTTCCATTATGTGTGTATCAAACAAAACACGTTGATAATTCTTTTCCAAGAACAGAACGCCTTTACTTATACATAGTGGTCTGTCATTAAAGGCGTACTGCATGGATTCAACTTGTTTTAAGAGTTTTCGGAACATTTTTCTTGTTTTCTCCTGTTTTTGTTTCTCGATTTAATTCACATTTCATATTAACCCATTTTTTCCCTATTTTTAGGAATAATTAGATACAGTTAATTTATCCATAAGAACAAAATCAAAGGTACTTTAGAGGATGAACAACTTTTTTCCTTCGATCTCAGATAAATCTTTTCTGATATTAAAGAATTCTTGATTCTCATTAATCAGGACGTGTTTAATCAAAATCGTTATAGCTTTTTTTGAGTAAATAAAAAAAAAATTAATAAACGTAAAAATGAAACAAAATTTATTAAATAAAATGCCCCTCAGTTTGACCAATTTCTATGAAATTTCAGCTGTCACATCGTGGGCAAATACATACATAAATTATCCACAAATGCACACTGACTATTTCGCGGGACTTGGTGATTTGGACTCAGGGGACCCCAAAAGGTGTATTTTCGTTGACAACCGGAAGTCGAAATTTTTCACGTTCGCAATAGTTTTCCTTACATTATATTTCATGAATAGGCAAGTGAAAGTAAAAAAAAACGTACAAATACAGTATGAAGTGATATACGCGGTCCCACTAGATCGATAGAGAATTTTGTTCCTTTATTTTATTCGCTAAAAGTGTCCCTTTTAGTCCTACAATATATATTGCCGATATGCACTCCCTAAAAATTTAAAAATTTTAAAATAGAGATTGGCAGGAGACTGGTCATTATCTTGCGGACGTTCTGAAGCTAGGGCAAGAACCAGTTATTGATGATGTAGCTAGTAATAGGTTGGTGTAATTTATACAGCACTTTCACTATCTCACGAGATTACAGCTCAAATGGAGAAACCTGACACGAATGCTGGACATTATACGTAATAAAAATAAAAATAGGAAGCCTTTTAGCCTTATTTTAGTACTATAATTTTAATGTAGCATTGTATATAAAGAAATGTAAATTACTCGGCATTAATCCATAATTTGAGAAAAAAATATATATGTGATTACATTGATAAAAGTTTGGATGATTTTGAGAATTTAAATGGTTTGCTAATTATAAAGGACGTAGTCCATTCGAATAAACTCTATTACTATGTTACCTCGTGCCTGCCAACAAGAAAATTTATAGATGAGTTAACGCATTAAAATTATGTTAGATTTTGTCTTTTTGTATTTTATTTAGCATTTGTTAGTAATTTGTTATTTATTCACATTATTATGATTTTTGGCGTAATTATTTTTTTTTTTTTAATTGAGCTGATTGATGATCTATGTAAATTGTTGTTATGTTAAGTAAATTGTTATTATCTTATGTATGAACGATGTTAAATGCCTTATATTTAGTTGTTTATTTGTTTAAGAGTATTAAGGGAATTAATGATGGTAATAACATAGCTGCAAATATATACTTAATGATTTTATCGTCACGGGGATTTTACTTAAAGTTCTTAAAATAGGTTCTTAAAATTTATATTGGCATTGTTAAACAATTTGTTTTGGTTAAAATTATAATATTCATATTATGTTCATATTATTGTTTGCATGTGCATATCCATATTATTATGAACATAATATGTTCATGTAGATAACTGTATTCATTGAATAAAAAGTTATTAGCTAAACTATAATATAACAAACATTATTGTGAGGTCAAAAGACCAACTTCTATTTGTATAGGGAACTACCCTAAAAACAAATAAAATATATAATTATATTATTATATTATATAGAAATTTAAAATTACTCGGCATTAATCCCTGAATGCGAGGAAGGGAAGGAACAAAAACAAAAATATAATTAAAAGTTCCGGATAAGTTCAGGTAAAAAATACATACGATGTCTATTTGTCTCTCTTGTCGATGAATCCTTATTTTCTGTTGCTGTTTTTTTTCATTTGTAGTTGTTTCTTTTATTGAAACACTATTTCATTGTCGCAATAAAATGATAAAAAATTTATGTTATCTAGAAACGGGCTGACTATAAATTTATCGTAATGAAAAAAAAAGATTGAATGCTTTAAAATTGTTTTGAAGACCTGATATTTCACTTAAAGAATCGCAGAATAAAGGTGTAATAATTGCAGAAAATATTATTCTTTACTGTGTTGGATTAATTTACATATTTTTTACTTTCACTTATATGTCACACATATGAAATATGTAGTAAGGGAAAGTATTGCGATCTTGAAATATTTCGACTTCCGGTTTTCAACGGAAATACACGTTTTGAGGTCTCCTGAGTCAAAAACCAAGTCCTGCGAAACGGTCTATGTGTATGTGAACACACTAGCTCAAAAAATATAAACCGTACGAAGCTGAAATTTGGTATTTAATGTATGTATATGCTCGTGATGTGACAGCAAATTTAATAATATTTTAACGTTTTATTTTCCATTTTCTCAAATTGGCTCCAGGATTTTAACTAAACTCGCCATGTTTAATGTGAATCTAGTATTGTTTAATAACAGGTAGGTTTTATCATAATAGAAATGTTCTGAAGAGGCTTAATGGCGGAGGGAAAATTTTATTTTCCCCTAAAGTGCCTTTGTTTTTGTTTAGATGGAGAAATTAACTATCTCTCATTATGCCTAAATATTAAAAAAAAATTAAATATGAAAAAATCGAATAAACATATACAGAAGAAAAAAAAAGATATTCTGACAACTCATGTTGAACCCAGGCATCAGCTAAGACTCAGACATTTCATACGTGAGCTCCCTTCTGCCCCAATCTATACTCAGTTTCCCGAACGCCTCTTGTACGCTTATCTCACAGGATGTGCACGGTTTTCAAGTCCCCTTCTCTCAGCAAGTGTCACATAGGTCACCCTGCCTGTTCATTCTGGGAATTAATCTACAAGGAGAAAATACTAGAAGTAGGTCACTGCAGCAATGTATTTATGTGAAGTAAGGTAGTAAGTCGAAGAAGCAAATATATATATTTATATGACTGTGTGTGTCTGTGTTGTTCTGATTTGATTGTTAACCTGAGAGAAGCATTCCGTTGTTTGGCCTCGTTTCTCTTGTAAGTATCTTACATTCGCATTTTCATGGTCAGCCCCTCTCGAATACAAATCACCTCATTTTTCTGCATTCTCCAATTTCATGGGCGGATCCAGGGGGAGGGCTGGTTCAGGAGTCATGCCCCCCTCAAATATTTTGGCTATTTCAATTTTTTTGTATTTTTTAAAGAATAATGCAATAAGGTAGTTACTATGCCATAAAATTAACATTTTTGTTGTTTCGTTGCGCACGCCTTTCTTAATACAAAGTAATAATCTCATACCAAAATGGTGCTGTCGGCAACTTGATCATGAGACAGGGTGGTCATGGCCCCCTAAATTTCGTGCTAAATCTTCTCCTGTCCACTTTAATATCTTATTTATGTGATAACTCATTAGTTTGTTAGCATAACGTTCTGGATTAATCTAGGAATCATTTAGTAGATATGATTTACACAACTAGTTGTAAAAAAAAAAAAAAAAAATGCTAGAAACATTTAATAAAATTGCAGCTACTCCCACTTGGTGACCGCATCATAAGAGTAAAGGACTTAAAACGTATTTTTGATTTCAATAACACCCTTATGTGCAAAAAGAAAATTCTGAACCAAAAATAAGAGTCTTTTTTTACTTTACCGACACCATTTACTGTTTGATATTATTACTGATTTATTTAACGTTATTTAATAACAAACCTTATAACGTTATTTAATAACATATTTCTATTTTAAGAGAAAAATACACTGGGTGTTCCAGACCTAGTGTAAAAAAAAAAATTGGGTAATACCGCATGATAACGGGGTAGAGTGGCGCAGAAACGAGTTTCCAATCTCAATCTGTTGAGGAGATAGAATTTTTATTTTTAAGATCTTACTTTTTCTGAAAAATGAAAGTTTTTTCTACTTTGGTTTAGCGTAGAAACTGATCTTTTCTTAATCAGCATTAAATTTTCTAAAAGATGAGATGGATCTGGTTATTTTAAATCCTCTTTCAGTGGGACTTTTAAAGCGCTAAACACAAAACATTTATTAAAACTTAAATTTTTAATATTTTTTGAAAATTCCTCACTCCCCACTGGAGCACCCTAGAAGCTGTCAAATTTCATAAAAACTGTGTAATTAAGTTAGCTTTTTAGTGGTGTAACCCATGATACAATTTCACAACTCCTTTTGAGTCTAAAAGAAGTTTTTCTTATGAAAAACACGCTAGAGAATGTCACTGCTGGGGCAATGAGGAAGCGCGCTAGAGACTTTTTTAAGATTAGAAAGAACAATTTATGAATTCTAAATGATAAAAAAAGTGTAATAATAAGAAATTAAAAAAAAAAAATCCTACATAAAAAATGTTGAATATAAGCCTGCATCCAAAGTAATAAAGGAAATTTTGAACACGCGCTGCAATAAACCATTTCAATATGGTTCTACAAAAATAATATTATTTTTTATCTTCAACATTTTTATGTAGGATTTTTCAAACTTTAGTTGAAGAGAAGAAAAAAGTTAAATTTATTTGAAAGAAAGTATTTTTTAAATTTAAACTAAGGAGTTTTTTTTTTTAATTTTAGATTATTATTACCCTTTTTTTTATTATTTAGAATTCATACATTGTTCTTTCTAATCTTAAAAAAGTAAAACTAACTCTAACTCATGGGATGTTCGGCATCCATTACTTTGGATGCCAGGCTCTAGCGCGCTTCCTCATTGCCCCAGCAGTGACATTCTCTAGCGTGTTTTTCATAAGAAAAACTTCTTTTAGACTCAAAAGGAGAAGTGAAATTGTATCATGGGTTACACCACTAAAAAGCTAACTTAATTCCACAGTTTTTATGAAATTTGACAGCTTCTAGGGTGCTCCAGTGGGGAGTGAGGAATTTTCAAATAGGTCTATTCAGAATCAGGTCTGGGACACCCAGTATATATCTATATGAAGAATCTATGAATATGAAGAATCTAATACCTCCTAGGTTTTAAGAAACGTTGAAGTTCTTTTTCTTAATAATGAATCTGTTACAACAGAGTCGTGTTCTTAAATCGGAAAAGAGGCATTTAAGACATTTCAAAGGTTGGGAAATATTGCATAAAACACGGAAATGCAGAAGAGGATGATACTTTATGAAGCTTGCTTTTCACCAAAGAAGATCTGCAGCATTTAAATGCAGTTTGAGACGTTGCAGATGCAGTATATTAAACTATCATTTTTGTTTACATTTTAATCTTTTTAAATACATTACTTTAACCATCTTGCATTCTTGCATTTCCTTTTTGTATCTTAGGTTCAATATCAAATAAGGAATATCCTACTTTTAACTTTTGTTATGTTCTTGTAGTGATTTTATAATGCTCTCGAAAATATTTTAAATAAAGCAATCATATCTTAGAACTAATGTTGGAAAGCTACCATATTTTCTCCTCTGTTCTCAATCTCATTTTTCATGGACATTGTGAGAGTAAGGGGCCGGAAGATAACAATACAATAATTGCTTTGCCGATGCCTTTTGAATATCCTGTGAAGATCTAGAGTGGCTGTGATAATTTCCGCCCTATTACCTTCATCTCCTCTCCTAACTGTACCCCGTCAAGCTTTCTCTCTTTCCCACAGCAAGTGCGGTTCCTGCCTTTTCCTGGGAGCGGGGTCGAGCGGCTCGCGTTTCCGATGAACAGGAAAACAAGAATTAGCCAGGGTCGTTAGAGGAGCGGATAACATCCCGCTATGAAAACGGTGCGAAGAAAGAGTTGCTGAGTTTCTTCGATGGAGTTAAGTGGGTCTGTAAGATGTAAATGTCTGTAGAACGTAATTAGCAAAATTATTGGCTTTGGTTCAATGGAATGAAATACAAATTGTAGCATCCTGACGATTGAAATGGACATGTGAAAATGCCTGTTTACCCGGTTTATTTTTGGAAAGGGGGTAACCTGTGGTGTAGTGGTTAGCATAGCAACCTATAATACTAAACGTCGCGGGTTCTCGTGGTGGCGCTAGGGTTTTTTTAAAGGAGTAAGAAATCCTTGGTTATGCCGTCTCTCGGATAGGACGTAAAATGAAGGTCCTGAGCCTATACGATGTCAGTTACTCGTTATTTTTAGAAAAAAGTTTACAACCAAACGTTGTTCCGATTTTTACCGCCAGGGGCGATTGCGATGGACCAAACTGTCTTGTTTACACTGTTCAGTTCTTTCATAAATCATGGGATGATTATTAAGCGGTAATGATTATTAGTCTTAGTAACTGGTTAGTAATTTAAGAACTTTTAAATTTTCATCTTAAGATTGATCCAAATATTTATAGCCCTGGTTACACAGTATTTCGTCCATTATAGGGGAGACCGGGTCTAGTTGATACAGGGTTAAGTTGATACAAGACAAATAACTTGCTAATGCGCAGGCGCAGACAAGTTGTGACTTGCTTGTTTGGACAACAGAATGTTACTCAGTAACCACGCCTGTGTTCAAACAGAAAGTTGATTCATATTGTGAGTAGTGAACTGACACCTGTTTTTGACCACCCAAAGAAAATTTTTACAATCCGTTTTAAAGTAGTTTTGCAAGTTGAATTTTTAGTGAACTGTGCTGTTGACTCATCACATTGTTATTTGCTATAAAGGTAAGAATTTCACCTATTTAACGTAGTTTTGTATGTTAGTGGTTTGACATGATTTAGAGTTTAGTGTTTTTTGTGCAGTGTGTGTTTGGGTCAAGTTGATACACGGTATATGGATAAAATTATTTAAATCATTTGGTGGTAAGCTAACAACAAGCAAAAAGATAGACGAACCAAGAAAAGAAGACAAAGATAAAAAACTACACAGACAAAGAAAACTCAAAGAAGAATCGGACATATTCCTCATCCACACCTGGCCAGGAATGGATTCAGTGCATTTCTTGCAAGAAGTGGGCACACATCGCCTGTGCAGAAGACAACCCCCTTTACACTTGTATTAACTGCCAATCAGACCCATGTTTTTCTTCAGAGTCGGATTAATGTAATAATTTGTAGTAACAATAAATCATGTTCACGTTTCTATGCTGTTTATTTTTTCAATGATTCCTGTCACCGTATCAGCTTACTCAAAGGCGTACCAACTTTAACCATCACCGCATCAACTTTACCCATCACCGTATCAACTTTACCCAGGTCGGGTTAAGTTGATACATCTTGGAAAGTTTTTAAAACTTTTTTTCAACAAGGGAGATTTAATTTTATAAATAATTGAAGTATCTTAAGTTATAGCCAAATAGTTATAGTTATGAATTACATTCGATTTATTTCAAAATAATTGCAGAAAAACAATTGAAAAATTAGAAAGTGAAAAGTGTATCAACTAGACCCGGTCTCCCCTAATCGCTCCTTGCGGTCAAATAGCGAATCGACGTGATTTCAAACTTCGTTTGACTTGACCGTGTAAACAGGGAATCGAAATTTGTTTACAACTTGGCGGCAGGGACATTATTAGTTGAAGACTAAATGCCAAGGTCACCTGATGACTGAATATCAAGGCGTGTTATGGAAATAAGATGGTGCCCTCTTCCAAGATGTTTTCGAATTTTTGTACAAAGCTTCTTCGCTTCGTGGAACTTGATGCTAACGAGTTTTATGCTAACATTTATTCGTTTGTTTCTGATAACTCGGGATAATGAAATCAATTTATTTATCAATAGTTAGACTGTACCATGTATTTATTTTAATCAAAGTAACACACTCCAAAACAGTGCGTATATTTTTCCAGACCTTACAAGTCTACAATAAGAGCTTTCGGCACCTTTGGGCCATATTCTTCTAAAATACGAAATTAGAATTTTTAAAATAATGATAGGGATAATGGCATTATATTATTTTTGTGCCGAATGGAGGTCCCGAGCCTGTACGATGCGAGTGAAGAACTCGTTAAAGATCCCTATCCTAAATTATACCTGGATAGGCAAAACTTAGGACTCCTACTATAACATCGTCCGATTAGCTTTAGTGGCATAAATGGACTTTAAACAAACAATAATAATAATAGTAATTGTGTTAATTTTTTTTTAGTTATATGATGGATCTATTAGTCTGTTTTTATGACCTTATATCTCATTTATTTTGAGTGGTTAAATGGTATTATTTGGAGTACCTCACTCCTGGTTCGAGTCCCGATTTTATTAAGTATGTGGTTAAATGTGATCTCAGTCAAATCGTCACTTTTTCAACCATAAATAAGATTATGAATAATCTTAAGACTCGAATCTGAATTTCTTTATCACTAGTAAAGCCCACGTGCCACTTGAACTACCAGGCACATATTCCGGAAGAGTGAGGAGAGAGGATTGACTTGACCGGTATATGTTCCTGGTAGCTCAGGTAGCAAGTGCACCTTACTAGTGATAAGGAAATCCGAGTTCGAATCCCGGCTAAGGACAATCTTTTCTCTTCTTATAAAAAATAGTTAAAATATTTTTTTTTTTTTGAGTGAAGATTAGGAAGGGTTGGTATGAACATATCGCCTCATAACGTACTCGTTTTATATTCATTATTTTGATCCTTTGAAATCAGTTTTTAACTGTTCTTATTAATTTATTTAATATGAAGATTTTTTTAAGATTCCGTAATAATCGTTTATACTAAAATGATTCTGGTCCATATACACAAATATTCATTTTCATTACTCTATGTATTTGGACGAAATTTAGAATCAATAATGTGAACGAAAAAATGCTAATAACGATTTTGAAATGATTAATTAACCTTTCCTAAAAGCTTTTTTTTTTATTTGATTATTATAAATTTTAAATTACTATGAGGGCAGTTTTAACCAACTCTACTAAACTGCTGCCCCCAAGTAAAATCGATAGCGGCCGAATTGGGCTGTCAAAACTTGTTCTCAAAAGTACTCTCCCAAGGACTGGACAGGTTTAAAGATGACATCCGAGAGAAGATGAGGGACCATCAGCTTTCAGAGGATATACATATGACCCTAAATTCTGCCAAAAATCCTAGGTACAGGGAAATATGCAACTTTAATATAGCAAGCCCGGAAGATTGCATGCAGTTTCAGACGAACTTTAAGAAAATTAGAGTTGTGAGTCGTCTAAGAGTCTCAAGCGCGGATTTCCTAAAGGTGTTTATAAAGGACACAACACTAATTATAGAATCCGGTGAAGCCTGCATGGCCTGTGGTAGTCTGGTGTCGGATCCCTTGAGCCATTTTCTTACTAAATGTGTAAAATTTGAAAAGCAGAGAAACAAATTCTTAGGGACATATATTTCTGAATCAGTGAGTGTAGAGCAAATTTTAAATATAGATAGTATTCAGAAATTAAATAGACTATATTATTTTGTAATATGTTATGCCATTGAATGAAAAACTAAAAGTGTTGCAGTTTTGGCTAGTTTGCTATTATTGAGCTGCTAATTATTTTCCTTTTAATATGAATGTGTCAAATTTATCTCTATATTTATTTCTTATTTGTACATAATCCTAGCGCTGCTAGACAAAAAAAGAAAATTGTTCTATTTTGTATGTTATTTGTACAAGAAATACTTTTGCAAATAAATAATAAACTAAACTGCTGCCGATACTGTATTTTTATATTTGTTTTTTTCTTACAACATTTTCTTCTTAAACTTTGAGCCTTATAAGAAAGATTTCTTGAGCTAAGTTTTGAATCAGCATAAATAGAAAACCTCTGATCTCAGCACAGATTCTTGGAGAGAAAAAAGCTTATCTTAACAAGATTCTAGTTTCTTCAATTATAACTTAAGATAATATATCTAATGACGTTCTTAAATCTTTTCTTAATTCTATTATTATTTTCGCAATTTTCATTATCAGGAAGAATACGTCTCTAATAAGTTTATTCATCAATTTTATTACATTCAGTACTTTTTATTGATTTATTTAAAAATTAATAGAATTAATAGAATAGTGCTAATTTAGCACTAACTACATTTAATAAACAGAAGAAAAATATACACTAAAAGAATGAAAATATAACATACTGCTCTTAAATTGGTGCTTAAGGGTACCGAGCAATATTTTAGTCAAAAATGGGATAAATACAAAATGAATATTTACGAAGATAGCGTTACTGTTAATTGTTTGTTTCATGTCACTTTATGCCACTATATTCATGCTACTGGGACAATGTTACAGCTAGAGTCTTAAATTTTTCCTATACGAATACCTGACATGGCGAAGGATTGGGACATCCTTTTTACGTCCTATCCGAGGGACGCCAGGATGAGGGGCCTCGCGAACCCGCGACCTTTAGTATTGTAGGCTGCTATGCTAACCGCTACACTACTGGACCTGACCCCTCATCGTCAACAATAATAAATAAAAACATTAAAGGTTTTGCATGCAATGTGGATAAAGGAGTCAAGGAATCTACAAATTTATCATTTGCTGGACTACTCCTTGGTCATACATCCTTGGTTGTGTGCGTTATGTAACATCCCTTCTGTACTTCGAGATCTGCAGAAACCGCTCAAATTACGGGAGGATATCTTAAGGGAGGTTGAAATGGAAGAAAAGTCTTAAAAAAAAGTTTCTATGAATCTTCGGCAGTTTCCATACTTCTGGATCTAATAGGACCATCACTGTAGTCGGCGCTTGTGTTTTACTCGAAATGTAATTTTTTTAACTGAGATATCAGATTTTTCAACTATAATCTAATAACTTATTATCTGCTGACTGCTTGGAATGGGCTTATAGGATTCAGAATCACAGAAACCATCAAAAACGATGCATAACTCGACAAAGTGCCAGCAAAATTAATTGTTCATTTACCATTTTCAATACCCTATAAAGTATTTAGGGTTCCTTATTTGGGCGAACTCTGCAGATCTCGAAGTACAGAAGGGATGTTACATAACACACAAGACCCCTTGACTCCTTTTCCCACATTACATGCAAAACCTTTAATGTTTTTATTTATTATTATTGACAATGAGGGGTCACCTGTAGTGTAGCGGTTAGCATAGCAGCCTACAATACTAAAGATCGCGGGTTCGCGTTATTTAAAAGGGAATAAAAAATCCTTGGCTATGCCGTCCCTTGCATAGGACGTAATAAGGATTTCCCGAGCCTGTACCATGTCAAAAGGCAAAATTTATGACTCCAACTGTAACATCGTCCCAGTAGCATGAATATAGTGGCATAAAGTGACATTAAACAAATAATTAACAGTAACGCTATCTTCGTAAATATTCATTATGCATTTATCCCAATTTTTAAATTATTTATTTCAGTTTTCCCATTTTTGAAGATTGTAGATATATATAGGCACCCTTATAGGTAATTTATGGACGATATATTGTATTTTTATTCTTTTAGTGTATAGTTTTATTTAGTTTATTCTTCTTCTCTTTGTTAACTGTAGATATTGATACCAAGTTAAAAACCGAAGTTTCAAGAAGATGCTAATTTAGTTCTCTGTTTCCTTCAATTTTAAAGTTTTTCTGTTATTAAAACTACCAAAAAACTACCGGAACGAAGCCGGGCACCATAGCTTGTGTATAATAAAACAAAAAAACGAGAGGTGAAAAAAATAATAATGTTCAGCTTAAAAAAGGTAGAATAATCTTAAACAATAAACTACATATAATCTGGTAGACGATTGAAGCGCTTTTCTCTTAGCCGATACACTGGCAATACAAACTTGAATATGTGGTATGTTTAATTCACTTTGTGTATTAAAAGCTATATATCAAAAAAAAAAAAAATTAACTCCTTTAAATTTAAACGTTTTAACTCTTTTAAATTTATTTTTCTAAGAGAAATATACAATAGAACCCATAAAGTGGTTTTAAAGTATTTAAAACTTATTCCCAAATATTCCATTATTAAAATTACCTTCATAATTACCTTTTACGTCTGTCACCTTGAAACAACAATGAAGTTAAAAAACTTTTAATTTTTTTACAAGTATATTAAAATGTCCATCATAAGGTCGAATATATAAGAATAATAATATGATTATGATGCGAAATATTATATAATGATTATTTGTAAATAAAGGCCATTGAGAGGTAACACTATTGGAAAAGCATTTCAACTAGCGGTTTCCGATAAACGTCCCGCAATTTTCATTCCCAATATTCCGATTACAAGATAAATCTGATAAAACATGTTTGAGAAATTATCGAGTACCAATTAATAGGGTAAACCGTACAGTTATTGACAACCTTAAGACTACATTTCTGTGGTGAAATTAAAAAATACTATCTATGAAGGGATCAAATTCCTATAGCTCAAAGCTTCCTATAGCTCTTCATTATCTATCGTCATAAAGACTCAAGAGGTTTCTTAGGGTCAAAAGTTCAATAGTTTTACAGTATGGCAATATTTATTGTTAAAAGTGCCAAATCTAGTTATTGACACCCTGTGGATTTAACAGTGAAATCTTCCCTATGGTTAGTTTGTTAAAGTCTTACTTCATAGATGACTTCAAACATTAGATTCATGTATATCTTGAAATAAAATTAGGACTTGTTTACTTATTTCTTTAAGTTAAAGTTGGGGTGTCAATAACAGTATGGCTTACCCTATAGAATATATTAAGTATTTTCGAAAGTTACGTCCTAATTGAGGCGTTTGGTTTCAAAACCGGCTATATCCATTATCAACAATTTTTCAGGACTGATCAAAAAAGGATAAATTGGAACCGCTTTTGATGAGAAATGGAATCTTTTAGTATTGATTTTCGAAGGATCTAGACGTTTTTGAAACAAACGCGTCTAACACATTTTTTTTTAATATTAAAAAAAGTACTTTTTATGAAGGGATCAAATTGAAACTTCGTACAGCTCCTCTTTATCTATCCTCATAAAGACTCAAGAGGTTTTTTTTGGGTCAAAAGTTCAATAGTTCAATTCTAGTTACTGACACCCTGTGGATTTAATTGTGAAAAGGAGTGGTGGAAAAACACTTGAACATAATAAATCAATCAGATATTATTCGAAAATCTAACATTTAGATGGTGCCAATGAACCTGCAGGGTAGAGCAACAAAAAAATAAAAAATATATGTACATACATGTATTTAGATATGTACATACATATATTTATATATATACATACATATATATATATATATATGTATATATATATATATATATATATATATATATATATATATATATATATATATATATATATATATATATATATATACATACATACATACATTCCTATATATAAATATATATATATATATATTTTTGTTGCTGCGTTGATGCGAATTATTATATATATATAAAGTCCTTCGAGAGGAAATATTGTAAAATATTGTTTCAACTACCGGTTCGATTCCCGGCTGTGGTCGAATCTTTTATCTTCTGATCAAATTGTTTTAAAATTGTAAATTAATTATCTAAAAATAATAAATGATTAAATGTCAACACATATAATAAATATATATTCTTAATTATATTAAATATCTTAAGTTATCCGCTATAAGGCTCTCATTCTTCCTAAAAGTTTTTGTAAATTGTAGTACATACCACACACTACACATACCTATATATCACCGGTGTTTGGTCAGAAGGGGTTAAGTCATCGAATGTGAATGTTTTTCCAAGCATCAAGAAAATCATTATAAATTCTTTCTAATTGTATTTCTTTATTCCAGAATAATGAATGAAATTATATTCTTCAACAGAGAATGTAATGAATTATAACGAACGAATAAATTATAGTGAATTATGAATTTTCAGAAGACGAGACAAAAAAATGTTTTATGACTTAAGCCCTTTTGCCCAACATGAATGATATATATATATATATACACATACATACATCCAATCTAGAGAATACAAAACAAACTGACTCGTCGATTTGCAATGGGTAGTGTGTTTTCCTGCCCCTGTCAGAGAAGGGCTTTAAAACGTTCCAGGGCAATATTTCAACGTGTATGTTTATTCTTTTAAATATACTAGCTAAGGTGCCCGGCTTCGCTCCGGTAGTTGTGTGGTAGTTTTAATAACAGAAAAACTTTAAAATTATATGAAATATAGAAAAAAATGAGCACTCTCTTGAAACTTCGGTTTTAACTTGGTATCAATATTAAGATTCGAAATATGCAGAGTGCTCCCAAATAAGGAACCCTTTATACTTTATACGGGGTTGAAAATGGTGAATGAACAATTAATGTTGCTACAACTTTGTTGAGTTATGCATCGTTTTTGAAGGTTTCTGTAATTCTGAACTGGAATGCTCATCTTCCATAGTAATAAAACCAACTTTTTTCTATATTTACATGCAATAAGAACACTTCAAACTTTTAATTTTCGATTTATCTCTTTTTTTTTTTTTTGCTTTTATTCGCTCACTGTACTGCTTAGAAATGCTCACTCATATTTCATTAAATTTACTATATATTGATTAAATGTAATGTGTTGATCAATAAACCTTCTTATGATAAAATTAATATTATATGGAATCCAGTAGATTTTCTAATTGACTGCAAAGATGTAAAATCATTATTATATTTTGAAAGCAAAGGAGAAACTAATTATTTTCGCTTGATCTTTTAATAATTCAAAAAGAACAGCTGAAAAAATATATAACCTTTACAAACTGAACTGAATGAATGAACAATAAACATCGAGTGAAACGCACCCTAG
This sequence comes from Aelia acuminata, assembly GCA_911387785.2. Lineage (NCBI taxonomy): Eukaryota > Metazoa > Arthropoda > Insecta > Hemiptera > Pentatomidae > Aelia > Aelia acuminata. The sequence continues at coordinate 216,130,847 of OU426978.1, read as the reverse complement.
CGCTTCCTGGTATCCTGGAGCTCGAACTAAACTTTTCATTAATAAACTCGTATGTCATTCTCAGGTAGGCTAATTACATGGTGCGAGAGGCTTAAAATTCCAGTCCTTTTCTTTTCAATTTTACACCCTTAAGAGAAAAACAGAAACCTTCTTCTCCGTTAAGCATTTGGGGGGGGGGGGCTATGGCTAAACGAAGACATAACTTCCTTAATCCCACGTGGAGTCGTTTTTGAGCCTTTTCGGCACGCACATTGTACACTTTGCTTTATAATATATATTGATTATTATTTTTATAATCTTTTATTGATATTTTATTGCACTTATTGTATCGCACGCCTTGGCACTGACAACCGGACATATGATTGGGAACCCGAAGATAGCAAGTTCAAAACTCGGAGCCAGGGGCCATTTAATAATGCTCGGTATTAATTCCCCACCCTCTCCTCTGGCACGGTAAACCCCGTATAGATTAAAACTGCGAGAAAGGGGAGGACAGAAAAAAAAACAAAAAAAAAAACTGCAAAACTTTTGTAAATATGGAATGTTTAGTCCTTATAAAATAACAAGGGAATTGCTGAGGAGAAGCCTTTAAAGTGGGGGAAGCCATTGCTAGCTCTTTTAATGTCTATTCAATGAAATAAAACAAGAATAATCCTTTTGCAAACTGTAAAAATGATTGAGATATTTTAAAAGAACAGATTTGTATTAGAATTGTAACGTAAAACATATGACTTAAAAGAATTTTTGTTGGAACAATTGCCTACTTTTTAACAAGTACATGTTTGTGACTATTTGAGAACCTCCTACTCTTGTCGGGAACCGTCTAGATTGTTCTAATTCAGACTAAATATAAGGAGCGATGGACTGGAGAGTTAGTCTTACTCTGAAGATCACATCACATGGTTACTTTCATGTTACTGTATTATTACAAGTTTATCCTCATAAAACAGTTAGCCCACGCATGCGCAGTACCCCTTTAATGACAGAACATTGTTTATTATTAAAGCCGTTCTGTTCATTTAATGGAAATTACTTGTTTCTTAGTCCCTAAATGAAGTTTTCAACAACTACATAGAGAATTATAAAATCAGATGACTTGGAGTATTATGCTTGCATTGCCGAATTATCTCAAATAAAAACTTTTATTTAATAATAAAAAACAAATTGTGTAGGGGAGAGCGGGGTTGGTTGGCAACTGTTTTCACTTTTTTGATTATTGAGTCATTCCTGTTAATATAATCCCAATAGGGCTGATACCACTGTAAACCCCAAGTATTAGAGTGCTTCAAGTATTTTTTTCAACACATAATATTTAACACTATGATCATAGAAAATGTAAGAATTCGTCAAGCCAGAGTATGCCAATTAACCCCCGACGTGAGGCAGGTTGGCATAGAAGGTGTTGTTGTTTGGCCATCTCATTCAAGTACTGCCTGACACATAATATTGTTATTAAAAGCTGCACTATAATGGTATAATAATTTTGATCGGTTTTTAAAAGCTATTAAGGGAAAATAGAATGATAAATGGCTGTATTTCACCATATTTATTTCAATTGAACAAAATTATATAACATTTTAAACAGCAGAAATTATAAAAATGTAATGGCATAGAAGTATCATTGCGTTAGAACAATGTAAACAATTTTTTCATAAAACAAAACGAATTCAACACATCTTCTAAAACTGTAGGTAAGATAAATATTCTCTGGCCCTTCCAATCGTATCGTGAAAAAGTGTCTGCGGTGCACTAGTTTTCATGGTAGCCAGGTGTAGCTGGTTCATCAATGAGCTTCGATTGCGGCTGAAGGTGATCTTAAGTTTCATAAGTTTCATTATCGTTTTCATTGTCAAATTCCGTTTAAGTTTAGACTGTTGTTACTTTCTACACAAACGAAATATTGCTCTCCTCCTGCTCTCTGGAACTAAAGACAAGTAGTAGTTTCATCTTTGTTTAGTTTACCTTACTTCTGTGACTGTGCCAACAAACCCCATTTGAAGATAGCCAACTAACCCCACAGGAGAAATCATATGAAAGATCGTTTCGATAGCTGCCAGGGCAGGGGAAAACAACCAAACAAGAAACTGGTTAGTTAAAAGGTTAGGTTTTCCAAAGTAGTTTGGGGCTATGTGAACGGAATCGGAGTCGAATGTTTTGCCTTTCCTTAAAACCAAATTTGCTGAAAATATAAACATTTACTTACATGTTGTTAAATCAATCAATGAAGCACACACTTCTCTACACTGTTAGCATCGGACTGAAACCTCAGGACAAGACTCCCGAGGTCTAGCGGGTCACATGGTACGATTGTGGCGACTTCTAAAAGGTTTGACGGAAACTATAAGCCAAAGGCCAACCAACCCCACTCTCCCCTTCTCTAAAGAGCAAAAAAAAAAGTAATTGAATGCGGGGAAATGTGTGACTTTCAGAGATATGGCATTAAACAAAACAAGTCAACTTCTAATCTAAGTAAGTTGGTAAGTGAAAGTTGTGTGTTGCGCGCATCGCACCAGATTTTATTTTTATTAATCATAGTATAATGTAGCGATAAGGTACACGTACCTGGGAGGTAAGAGGACATCCATAATTTAGGGAAGGATTTGCCTGGATTGAATAATCCATGAATAGCGTGCGTTGCGGCACCTCCAGGTCGATATGGTCGTGCTCCCTCCAGGTTCTTTGATAATTTAACTCAGATCTTGTCATCGGATTTCCCTCCTCAGGGAATATTCCCTTCGTGGTTTCTTTCTTGCAAGGAGTATTCCCTCTAAGACATGTTTCATTTTCATATTATATTCAAGGATTTTATTACGGTCGTCAATTACGAAGGCAGGGCTATTGCAGTAGGCGAAGTTACTACTTAACAGAGTTTGGCAAAATGTAGTTACAACTACTAACTTTTAACTACAACTAAATTGGTTTGATTGTAGTTACAATTACTAACTACAGTTTTTAGTTAGTAGTTAACAGCTGGCAACTACATTTTTTAACTAGTATTTAGTAGTTAAATTTTTCCAACTACCAACTACAAGTTAGAATATGTTAACTACTAACTACAAACTGTAGTTGGTAATTACAATTATTTAACTACTAACTACTATCCAAATCTGATGACTATCCAAATATTATTAACTTCGGAATATTAGTGAGCCTGCTTTGTTGAAATACTGCAATCTATTTGGAAAAGAGAGAGCGGCGAAAGAACTTCATAAAAAGATGTATACATAGCATTTCCAAGTCAAAAGCAACCTTTTTTATTTCAAATTTAACCTTGTCCAAGTCAAATTCAACCACTCCTTCATGTTTGCCCCATTACCTAATTATATTATATCATGACCAGGTATCCATTAGTATTAATATTTATTTTAAAGTTTTAATGAAGGGGGGGGGGGCTCTTTAATATTGAAAATAGTAAAATTTTCGGATTTTTATCCAACGGGTGTCCATTACTAAGTTATCGGGGATGTTGTTTTTGAAAAAATATTCATTTTGTATTTTAGTAGTGAGGGGGGGGGGCGCACTAAAAAATAGTTTGAATTTCGTTTTTCTTTCACTCGGGGATCCAATATTATGTTATCGGGGACGTTGCTTTTGAAAATATTATTCTTTTTGTATTTAAGTGGCGGGGGGGGGGGGGCGCCTATTATCGATAAGGAATACTTTTTCGGATTTTTTTTTTCACATCAGGGTCTGATATTATGTTATCTAGGACAGTTTATACGAAAATAATATTTATTTTGAATGTGAATTTATGTTATAATTTAATGTTTAAAATGGTAAATGAAAAATAATTCCCAAATAAGAAGAAATGAGAGCATGAAAATTAGATCAGGACTGGTTTTTAGAAAAAACCTTGGAAAAGTAGTTAAAAAGTCTACCATCGTTGTTAATAACTTTTTAACTACCAACTAGTAGTTGGTAGTTAAACATTTTAACTACTTCTTCTAACTAGTAGTTAGTAGTTAAAAATTCTAACTACTTTTACTGTAGTCGAAAAAAGTAGTTGTACCTTTTTAACTACCAACTACTAGTTAGTTAAGTTAGTTGCTCCGTGCAACTACTTAACTAGTAGTTAGTAGTTAAAAATGTAGTTAACTACTGGAAATAGTTAACTTCTGCCCAACTCTGCTACTTAATATAATTCTAAGCATAAAGATGATTTATAAGCGCATGTAAGCATCTGACTTCTATCTATTTAGTGTAAGGTTTTTTTTTTTTTAAACCCGTATATCCCAATATATATGGTACGCGAGTTGCTGGCTAGTGGTACACGAAAAATGGTTTGGTTTACAAAAAACAAGCAAAAAAACACGGAGTTTCGAATAATTCCGTTTGATTGTTTTCAATACAATCTTACAAAAAATTATTTCTTCAACATAATTTCAATTTTATTATTTCTTATCATTATTTATTTATTAGCACTACAACAAATTAAGAGTGGTAGAAACCAGCGTAGTTCCAAATCGAAAAGAACTGCAGCTAAAGAGAAGAGAGGAAGTACTTCTCAGCCGCCTACGGATAGGGCACACCAGGATCACTCACGAGTACCTCATGACAAGGAAATCCCCGCCTCAATGCATCACCTGCGGTGTTCCTCTGACGGTGTCGCATATCATCGCAGAGTGTTCCTCTATTTCGTAGGAAATAGAGCGGAGAGAAGTGGGTCTTGGAACCGACTTAGGCGAGATACTAAGTAACACCTCGAAGATGGCCGAAAAATTGTTCATGTTCTTACGAAAAATTAATCTTTATGTCAAACTTTAATGTATTTTTTTTCTTTATTATCTTCCATTGTCCTTTTGTTTTTCACTATAATTCATCTATAATATTATCCTTTATTCTCTTCCCAACTTATTCATCTATCATATTATCCTTTATTCTCTTCCCAAACAACACCTAAATTCTTATAGCGATACTACCTACTTTATTTTTTTCATTTCTTATTGTCACCCATAATTTTTTTTTTGTTACTATTGTATTTATAATTGTACTTCTCTTTTCTTTTGCAAATGTTTTATGGGGGCTAAAATGACCCAAGTGGTTGAAAAGCCCATTTTGTTATAAATAAATAAATAAATAAATAAATTAGCACTAATGATCATCATTGAGTTGTTCTGGTGTGTGAAATAACGTACCCCCTCCGTTTGAACAATTTCGATGAAATTTTTGCTGTCATATCGCAGGCTTATACTACATTAAATACCCAGTTTTATCAAAATCGTTAAAAAAAAACAAAAAAAAAACAACGTGAAAAGTTATTAAATAAGGTACCCCTCCGTTTGACTAATTTCGATAAAATTTTTGCTGTCCTATTGTCGATATATACATACACTAAATATACAATTTCAGGTTCGTAATAAACCGTAAGTTCAGGAAAGCTTTAAAATGATGCCTCATTCATGAAATTTGATGAAGTATTAAGGATGTTATGGCGCTATGGTACGCCATGGTGAAGCGACAAAAAAAGGCCTTGAGAAAGAGAGAGAGGCACCTTACGTAGAATATTGTAACATCTCGAAAATCTAAGCTTTTGGGAAATGGCGTTTAAAGTTTTTACTTTTTTAAGTTTGCCTTTTTTGATTATTGTTTTTTTTTTCTGATCGTTGATTTTATTGGCTGAATTAGTTACTTAACTATTTTTCACTTTACCTGATTTGCGACCAGTCATTTGCTGAAAAAAATGTCCACTAATTCCCCCACTTCCGTAAGTTCCACCTCTCCTCAGCCAACTTAACAACTAAACTTATTACAGCTTATAACATATAAAGATAAAGCCATTTTGCATGATTTGGTGTAAAAACTGAAAATCGAATTTTTCGGAGATGTACACGAAGGTGCGACCCCACATTTAACTTAAAGAAATAAGTAAACAAGTCCTAATTTTATTTCAAGATATAGATGAATCTAATGTTTGAAGGGTCCTCTAAGTCATCTATGAAGGAAGACATTAACAAACTAACCATAGGGAAGATTTAACAATTAAATCCACAGGGGTCAATAACTAGTTTTTGCACTTTTAACAATAAATATTGCCATATGGTAAAACTATTGAACTTTTGACCCAAAAAAACCTCTTGAGTCTGTATATGGATAGATAAAGAGGAGCTATAGGAAGTTTCAATTCAATTTCAATTGATCCCTTCATAAAAAGTTATTTTTTTTAATTTCATGTAGTCCTAAGGGTGTCAATAACTGTATGGTTTACCCTGCAACATAGTTATCTTAATTTGTTGGAGAAAATATTTATACTTTTATTCCTTATAGAGAGGTTAAACGGTTTGGCCTACATCGAAGCGGTCCCAAGTCCCAGTCACCAGGTCGTGGAAAATATCAGCTCTGACCTTTCACGTTCCCTCCTCTCCCCTTTATAGACTTCCTTCCAATCCTAGTCTGCTCTATATATATATATATATATTTATTTATACAAGGGCGTACCCAGGATCAAAACTTGGGGGGGCAAGCTATGGTCGTTCAGGTTGTAACATCTTACCGCGAAAAAGGCGAATGAAACCAAAATTATCTATAATTATAGCAGTGCTTTATCAACTATGTTATTACAGTTATTTGCTTGAAAAAAAATATTCTATTACTGCTTCCCGCCTTAAAAGCTTAAAAAATGATTGCATCCAGCCTTCCAGGGGGGGGGGGCAGTTTCCTCCCCCTGCCCCCCGCTGGGTACGCCCATGAATATATATATATATAATGTTATAAGAGGGTTCTCGAGGTTCATAATAAACAACTATATTATTGCGACGTTACGAGATTATATTGTTCTCATAATCATGCACTACAATGAACAGATAGATACAGTAAAACCATCTGTATATTTGATACAGTAAAACCAAAGATACAGACAAACTAGAATTACAATATAATTTATTTTAAGTACCTTGCGAAGATAATTGTAGAAAATCATATTTCGGTATATCGGGACAATATCTTAAACGGAGTATCTATCAACATAAATACAGCTGCACTTCTATAACTAAAAACACTAATAAATCGGACTAAACAGCTCTCACTACGCATTTCAGACAAAAAATCAGTTTTTCTTGAAATTTGGTGTATGTGTACTGCTCGTATCTACTAGAACAATTGTGAAATATTACTGAGATATGTCTACCCGCTTTTGAATTATTGGTCTCCAAAGCCCACAAAAATATGTCCAGAAACAGAAAAAATCATGATTAAAAATAGCTGTAGATGTTTTCCAAATTTGACTAGGACTGTGAAATTGGTGTCGTTTAACAGCGCATTCCAGGCCGTTTCATGTAATATACAACAATGTATAGGTTGGTACTAAAGAAATTTTCTTAAAACCTAGTTTAAAATTTTTAATTTCAATTTTCTCAAAAAGGGATTTTTTAAAAAAATTTATATTTTTTTTAAAAATAGGTAGTATTATATCTATTCATACAACAAAATATAAAAGTGGGATGAAAATTTCTTCATTACTAAAAAAAATTAAAACTAGAAATAAAATGCCATAAATCTAGCATTTTATGATTAAAAATAGCTGTACATGTTTTCCAAATTTGACTTGGATTATGAGATTGGTGTCTTTTAAACAGCGCACTCCATGCAATTTCATATGATATAGAACCATTGGCAGATCCAGGGGGGGAAGGGCTGTGGGGGCTGCAGCCCCTCCCTTTGGAAATTTTTCGTCATTTAAAGATAGAATTTGACTTTCCTTAATGTAAGGAAGCATGTTAAAGAACAAATAATGTGCAGAACAAGTAGAATTTTAGTTGTGGGAAAGGAACATAAAGGTAAAAAAGCTGACTAGCAGATCCAAATGAAGGGTTGTGGAGCTGCAGCCCCCCCTTAGGACTGCAGCCACCCCCCTTAGGACTGCAGCCCCCCCTTTATGATCGGCTGGATCCGCCCATGTATAGAACAATGTATAGGTTGGTACTAAAGAAAGTTTCCTAAAACCTAGTTTAAAATTTTAATATCAATTTTCTCAAAAAGAACATTTTTAAATGTTTTATATTTTTTTGAAAAATAGGTAGTATTATATCTATTCATTCAACGAAATATAAAAGTGGGATGAATATTCCTTCATTACTAACAAAATTTAAAACTAGTGATAAAATTCTATAAATCTAGCATTTTATGATTAAAAATAGCTGTAGATGTTTTCCGAATTTGACTAGGACTATGAGATTGGTGTTTTTTTAAAAGCGCATTCCATGCAGTTTCATATGACATACAACAATAGGTATAGGGAGTATGACATATTTTTTGAAAAAAAAAATGCTATTTTTGAGAAAATAGAAATTAAAATTTTAATCTTGGTTTTAAGAAAATTTCTTTAGTACCAACTTACACATTGTTGTTTATCATATGAATGGGAACTGCATGGGTGCTGTTAAATGACACCAATCTCATAGTCCTATTCAAAGCTGGAAAACATCTACAGCTATTTTTAATAATGATTTTTTCTGTTTCTGGACCTATTTTTGAGGGCTTTAGAGACCAATAATTCAAAAATGGGTTGACATATCTTAGTAATATTTCACAATTGTTCTAGTAGATGCAAGTAGTACACATATAACAATTTACAAGAAAATCTGAGATGGTGAGGTTCAAAATTATATATTTTTGTGTCGATTTGACAGGAATGGCCCATGAAAAAAAAATCATTCTGAACACCTGTTATCCAAGCTCCAGATATATGTTAATTTCAATGAATTCGATAAATTGTTCATCGACGCAGTAGTTGTTTGCTTATGTTAACTAAAACATTCTCTCTTGTCTTCTTATTGAGAATCTATTGACCTAATGAAACAATTGGCGAACTGTTATGCCAACATGATTTGCTGGCTACTTGTGGATTGTGTATCATTAATAGATGAAAAACAATAGACAAATAATTTAATAACTACCGGGAACAGCCTATATACAAGTGACTGTTAAGAACTTTTAATATTTATTCATGGAGTTGAATATTAGTCTTAAAAAGGTTAATATATTTTATATAGAATATATTATCACTGATATAAGACCTACCTACATTTTTTTTGTATCTAAACCAGTAAATTAAATATTTTCGTCCTTGCTAAGTTATAGGTAAGAGAAAAAAAAACAGGCAGCTACACTTTTTGCTGGGCACGGTTTAGGAAATGGTTTATTCAGCTGTTTTTTATGTCGACTGTAGCGAATAACAGATTTATTTTAGATTTTTTTTCTTTTCATGTGGTTTTTTTTTTTTTTTTTTATACTTTTTCAGTTGCTCTAATCTAAAATAATAATTATTGCTCTATTGTTATAACTGGTGATGTGTAATTATTATATTTAAGCGCTTCAATTTTATATTTCATGATTAAAAATTAGTTTTTACCTAAATATGTTTAGGGTCCATACAGGAAAAAAATAAGATTTCTTTTGATATATGATTTTTTTTTTTAAATTTTAACGAAAGCTTCTTTAGGGCTAAAAAATCTTCAAATAAATTAATCTGATGCAGCTATCTTTTCATACGTAAAATCTCAATATTTACTGTTGTTAATTTCAATGTACAATTAACACTTATAATATATCTATCAATACATTTAAATCAATATGAGATATATATTAATCACAGTATATATTAAGTCTTTATGTATGAAAAATTAGCTGCGTTAGATTAATTTATTATAAGATTTTTTAGCTCTGAGGATCTAAGATGTCTCGCTGAAATATTTTTTGTTGAAGAAACTATGTTGGACTTATTGATCTTCTTTTAAACATAATTAACTTAGATGCCTCCCACAAAAAAAAAAAAATTATCTTTGTAATAAGTATAAAATTAAATCCACGAGTGTATGCACTAAGGAGGCCTGTGAGGAAATCACCAGGAAACTGGAAAGGTTAAATATTTCAGTTAATCCCAAGAAGACCGACTGTATTATTTTCTCTTTTCAAAAGAACAAGCGCCCCCTCCCCAAAGTTTACAGGGTAGCGGGTAGCGAGAACAGGCCAGCGCACAGCATAGTGTACTTAGGTGTCACACTCGACAGGCACCTAACACTATCTCGCCATTGCGAAAAAAAGATTAGGTCGGTTAGGACTAAGTCCTACAGGCTTAACCACCTGCTCACTTCGCCAAACCTTTCCCTCCGCCTCAAATTGTTGATATACAAAGGCGTCTTAAGACCGGCCCTTCTTCATGGAGCTCCGATGCTTGCAAACATATCAAGGTCCACGGCAAAAAAGGTTCAACAGTTTCAGAACGGTATACTGAGACGTATTGTGAAACACACAGCATTAAAAAGATCGAAAATTGACTTACTGCATACCACTCTTGACGTTCCGAAAGTCACTGAATTTATTAGACGGAGGCACATCAAATTCTTTGACAGCCTCAAGCACTGCACCAATCCACTGTTTCAAACGCTCACACCAACAGGACGGCCACAGAGGTGGCAAACTCATGTCGACAGCCTCAGATTAGGCTAACTCAACCCAGATACTTAACCCAACTGACTTAATAAAACTGGTGAGCCCCATCACCAGAAACAGATTCGTGACTGACTGACTCAGATCTATCACACCAAGTGACACAAAACACTCTTAAAATGCACCATGTGCAGTAAAAGAGTTTTTTCTATAGGAATATAGAAGTCCTCATGTTCCTGCCATTCAACGAACAACAAAAACAAAGTAGGGGCTAAGAAGAAAAAAAAAAAAACAAAAAAAAACGAGTGTATGCACCATATTCGAAGGAGAAATGCCTAAGGTTTAGGGAAGAAATCTTACTTATTAGCTTATCTGGCAATGGGATTTTGACGGACTGAATTAGGGCTCTATTGGCCAATGAAAATATCACTAAAATATGTAAAACTAGGTACTTAGAAAAATAGTCTAAAATAAAGATGTTACCAATGCCCCTGTATGGTAGAGATGACAAAAGATAATCAATATATATTATAAAGCAAAGTGTACAATGTGCGTGCCGATAAGGCTCAAAAACGACTCAACGTACGTTTAAGAAAGTTATGTCAGCGTGATGCTATATAACCCCTAACGGAGAAGAAGGTTTCCGTTTTTCTTTTAAGGGTGTAAAATCGAAGAGGAAAGGACTGGAATTTGAAGCCTCTCGCACCATTTAATTAGTCTACCTTAGAATGACATGCGAGTTTATGAATGAAAAATTTAGTTCGAGCTGCAGACTACCAGAAAGCGCTAGGGTGTGTTTCACTCAATGTTTATTGTTCATTCATTCCGTTCAGTTTGTTGTTTAAGGTTATTTATTTTATCAGCTGTTCTTATTAAATTACTAAAAAATCAAGCGAAAATAATTAGTTTCGCCTTTTTTTTCAAATAATATAATAATTTTACATATCTGCAATCAATTAGAAAACCGATTGGATACCTTAAAAAATAAATTTTCTCATGAGAAGTTTAATTGATTAACACATTACATTTAATCAATATATAACATATACTTAAGTAAATGCTTGCAATACATATGTATTTAATGCAATATGAGTGAACATTTTTTAGTAGTAGAGTGAGCGAATAAAAACAGACATAAAACAAAAAAGAAGAGCTCTATTGACTGATTATAAATCGAAAATAAAAAAAATGTTCTTATTGTATGTAATTATAAAAAATGTTTTTTTTACTATGTATGATGAGCATTCCATTCGACAAAATGACTAATTCCAATTACAACATTTTTTCAGTAAGATTTTATCACCCCTCATAGTTCTGGATAAAAAGGAATATGATGAAAAAATTTTGCCCTCATGATATTTTGGTTTTTACTTTGTAATAGTAGGTGCATAGTCCGGCCAAATTACGTGGAGGGGGATACCTTAAGGGAGGTTGAACTGAAGAAAGGTCTTAAAAAAAAAGTTTCAATGAATCTTCGGTAGATTTAATTTTAATCTAGTTTAAAATTTAAACTTCTCGATCTAAAAGGCCCATCACAGTAGTCGACGCTTAAGTTATACTGGAAATATAGTTTTTTTAACTAATAGATTTAACTATTATCTAATAACTTATTATCTGCTGACTGCTTGGAATGCGCTTATAGGATTCAGAATCATAGAAACCATCAAAAACGATGCATGACTCGACAAAGTTGCAGCATAATTAATTGTTCATTCACCATTTTCAACCCCCTTTAAAGAATATAGGGTTCCTTATTTGGGCGAACTCTGCAGATCTCGAATCTTAATATTGATACCGTGTTAAAAGTTTCAAGAAAGTGCTAACTTTGTTCTATATTTTCTTTAAATTTAAAGTTTTTCTGTTATAAAAACTACCACACAACTACCGGAGCGAAGCCGGGCTCCCAAGCTAGTAATCATTAATCAAATAATAATAATATCATAATAAAATTCATTTTCATGCAAGAATGTATGGATCACTAAGAAAAAAAAAAAAATGCTCCAAAAAAAAGTCCGAATAAGTGGAGTTTGATAGTTTTTCGTGAATTCGCCTGTCTCTCTGCATTCGGTACTACCTACCACTAAATTTTTTTGTATGTTTAACATTCCTTTATGCTACTAAGGCTAATCGGACAATGCTACAGTGGGAGTCCTAAATTTTTCCTAGCCATTAGGGTAGGAGTAATTTTTTTTTTTTTTTTTTTTTTTTTTTTTTTTTCGGTTGGCGCATTAGACCTAATGAGACCTTTGGCCGCGCAGTGTGGTCTTCTTTCAGATATTTGTATTGCTTGCGGGAGAACAGACAGCCTGGAGGGGGTAGCCCAAACCTCACGTTGCTGCTAACCATGGTCACCATGGTGGAGCGGCAGACTGCCCATAGCTCCATAACCAATCCCCTTGGGACCAATTTGGCAGTGTTCTTCCCACCGATGGCGTCAGCTCTCTCGGGTTCAAGGACAGTGATAAACTGGTCAAGGTCCAAGGATTATGGTAGCTCAGAGTCAGCAGGCCCCGAGGACCTATATTTTTTTCCCCGAAGCATACCGTCCTTGAACCAAACCTCCGGGCGGTTACTGACATCCTGGAAAACCACACCACGATTCTCGATGAGATACACGGGGAAGGTTCATCACTCCTACGCCCGGTCGGTGCGAGTCGCCTCCAGTAGACTGACGGGCCTCACATACCCGGGGGTCTGGGTAGACTTGGACTGCGTGGCGTTCATTGGTGGGTGGTCACCCGAATGGAGCGGTCACCCCTCCAAGTACTAACCACGATGGACGTTGCTTAACTTTGATTACCTATTGCAAGCGTCCTTGTCCACTCGGCCATCCCGGCCCCAGGGTAGGAGTAATTATTAGATATAATTAGGATAGGAGTCTTTAACACCTACCTGTCATCGTACAGGCTCGGGGCCTCCGTTTTACGTGGAATCCTCATAGAAGACTGAAAGACAAGAAACCGCTCGCAGATTCCTCTTTTACTACATTCACTAAAGAGACGCTCCAAAAATACAATTCAGTATAAAAAGCTAATTTAAATGACAATAATAAGAGCTATCTAGACTTACAGATTAAACTTTGGGGTTCAACCGAACCCTCGAATTCGTCTCGCATACAATCCTTGCAATTTAAAATCCTTGATCCTCCTTATTTTGTAACTAATAAAATTAAATTATCTACAAGGATGGTAATTTTCTATATATCAACGATTCATTCAGCTTTATTCAGATATCAAGCCTTTCACAATGAACGCCATGCTCATCCTAACTCACTTGTTTCCAAACTCGCTTTTTCCTCTATCCTGACATAGTGACTTATAGACAATATTTGGGTGCTACCATTGTTTAATTTCTCAGCATGCCTTCACTGCCTCATTCACATTTACTTGTTGTATTTTTTTACAGTAGTAAAATTTAATAAAAAAAAACTCATCACTGTAAGGAAATCCACATCGATCTATTTACTAATCTAACACTATACGTTTTTCCAAAAATCTAACTGAGACTCCTTGTCATGTAAATTCCACATGTACTGACAAGTACTTTCATTCCGTGACATCAACTTACATTCCGACAGCTTCACTCTTCAAATGCGACTTTGTTATGCATCGGTTGGATATAATTCGACCCCAGCAACGACATTTGGATATGGACTCGTTACAACTTTCCATACGATGGGTTAGATAACTCCCTATAAGACTGGTTCGCCCTCCCCTCACGCCAGGATAATCGTCCCGTTTACTTCTCTTGTGCAAATCTTGGTTTCCTGCCTCGAATGCAGGTTTTACCGGAGGGAAATCAGAAGCCAGTTTTATCTCGTGTTCTAGCCGTGATGGATATCTCTGCTTCCAACAGCGGGTGAGTTCCCAGATTTGTGTTTCATTAAATTAACCTTGATTAAAGGATAAATCCTTGTATTGAACTTTTATAAATGACCTGGTTTAACATAATCATAAAATAAACTTTTTCTGTTTCTGTTCACCCCTCCCCCTCTTCAACTGGTGCTTTACGGAGGAAGAAAGGACTTTATTTTCTGAAATGCTGAATCCAAAATTCATTGCGTTTGAGCACGACAGGACTGGGGTGTCCAAAAAGAATATTCGGGGTTTGAAAGTTGAATAAAATCTCAAATATAGAATATCAAGTAGGATGTTTACGTTTTATTTAAACACAATGAACTGGAAATTTATTTTTAAAAAAACAATAATGCCTAGGTGTCCACAATAACGCGTTGGCACATTGTTTCTGAGATTGCCGTAATTTCTGTTCTGATATTTGTCTTCAATTGCGTTAGATTCGTCGGTTTCTTTTCGTATACCCTACTTTTCAGGTATCCCCACAGAAAGAAGTCAAGAGGACTGAGATCGAGACTCCTGGGAGGCCAGCTTATGGTGCCTCTACGAGAAATCACTTTGTTTTGGAATCATTCGTTTACCTTAGCAATTGATATGTCTGAAGTATGGCAAGTGGCCCCTTCTTGCTGAAACCATGTTCTACAGTTTTATCCTTTAAACTCTTGAAGTTCTTTTGCCAAAAAACCTCTTATCATTTCACAGTAACAAAAACCCGAATACTCTTTCTGCACACTCTGTATATCACTGGTGTTTTGTCAAAAGGGGTTAAGTCATGGAACGTGAAGCTTAAACAACGATTTACCAAGCTATTGAAAATCATAAATTATTTTTGATTGTATTTCTTTACTCCAGAATAGTAAATAACACATTATATATTACGATTGAATTATAGTCAACTATGAATTTTAAGAAGACGAGACAAAGCAAATTTTTTATGACTGAAGCCCTTTTGCCCAAACATGAATGATATTTCATTCATAAAATCTGATGTCATCTGTCATGCGCTTATGAAACATTAAAATAGTTTGATGTACTAATGAATGTTCAAATGTTGTGTTTAGGAGTATAAAATGTATCTTCTCTCATCATAGGGTAAACCGTACAGTTATTGGCACCCTTAAGACTACATTTCTGTGGTTAAATTAAAAAAAATACGTTTTACAAAGGGATCAAATAGAAACTTCCTATAAGTCCTTATTATCTATCCTCATAAAGGCTCAAGAGTTTTTTTTGGGGTCAAAAGTTCAATAGTTTTACAATATGGCAATATTTATTGTTAAAATTGCCAAATCTAGTTATTGGCACCCTGTGGATTTAATTGTGAAATCTTCCCTATGGTTAGTTTGTTAAAGTCTTACCTCATAGATGACTTAGAGGACTCTTCAAGCATTAGACTCATGTATATATTGTAATAAAATTAGGACTTGTTTACCGATTTCTTTAAGTTAAAGTTGTGGTTCCAATAACTGTACTGAGTGCCAATAACTGTACTGAGTGCCAATAACTGTATAGTTTACCCTACTACTTTTTTAGAGGTGAGAGATAGTCAACTGTTCTTCAATTAGATAGGTTAAATGATAGTCAGGATTTTCAGTTTACAATGATTTTATCGTGGTAAGCCAACGTTTCGATCTAACTTGTGGATCTTCATCAAGGATACTTACCTGGAGTATCCACCTGTCCACCTTACCTGGAGTATCCATTTATTACCACAATAAAATCATTGTAAACTGAAAATCCTGACTATCATTTAACCTATCGTGCTACTTTTTTTAAATATATCCTTTGGATTTAGTTTTGTCACTAAAACTAATATAGCATTTTGATAAAAATCGTTAATTCATGTTTTTATCTGTACCGGGGAACTTAGATGATTATGTATAAGTTATGTTACTGCATGCCAGTTTATAGAAAATGATGTCATTTATCCACATGTTACAATATCATCTGCTACAATATTTGGGTTGAGGATTTCTTGATGTTCGCGGAATGAAAATGCCCACATATTTAGAATCGCCCCTGGTCGAATTATGTTTTCCCCGGGCAATTTATTTAGACTGAAGAGAAAGAGTAGGATTTTTTTTTTTTAACTCAAGGATATTTTTTTTCTTTATACATTTTTTTATCTTTATTTTGTTGCTTTTATTGTATTTGTTTATCTTGATTGCGTTTACGTTTACCAAGACTTCCCCTGGCTTGTTTCAAATCACTTTTTATTATTAAGAAATAAAATAATTTCAACGAAATTTCTTTTTTTCTATCCCAAACGTAAGAGATGATTATGTTTCAATAAGGTAACTTAGATTGCATAACTATTTTTACCCTCTTTACATGAAAATTCCAATTCATCAAACAGATAAAAAAAATTTACTTGTGGTATGTAAATGCAACATATTAAGGAGACTGAACATAAACGCTTTGGAATGTTTATTTTTTGTTTTTATACTCTAATTTATCTGAGGAATGCTATAAATTATTTTATAGGTCATTCGTTTAAGTTTTATCGTTTAGATTTATGAAGGCGTACTCGGAACCATCAACCAACTGATTTCCTTTGAACAATATATAACTTTCATATCTTTAGTCATAGAATTATAGATGAAAAAAAATATGAATTATTTTATTATTATAAATCTTATAAACATTTAACATAAAAATGAAACGTATTGATTTTTTTTTTGTTTTACTTTTAATTGAATATGATAAAGTAGGCCTTTTTTCCACCAAATAAACGTGATAAGTTTATTTAACTAGGCAACATTTCGGCTCGTGGAGCCATTCTCAAGCTTATAACAATTTTAACTTTCAGTTACCTAAATATGAAATATATGGTAAGGGGAAGTATTGCGATCGTAAAAAATTTCGACTTCTGTTTTTCAACGGAAATACTGCTTAGAGAATTATACGGCTTGGATTATAAAGCCTATAATTATAAGTTTTTATAAGAATTATAAAACTAAAATCAGACGGCTTGGAGTATTATGCATTGCCGAATTATCACAAGTAAAAACTTTTATTTAATAATAAAAAAATTAGTGAGCCAAGAAAAAAACACAAACGAAAATAAGTACATGAATGTGGGAAAATGTGACTTTGAGGAATGGCATTAAAAAACCATGTCGATTTCTAACCTAAGAAAGTTGGTAAGGGAAAGTTGTGTGTTGCGAGCATCGCACCAAATTTTTTTTCAGATAGTATACCTAAATTTTAGTCATTTTAATGGCCAATAACTAACTGTGGGTTTTAAAAAAAATTGACTTATAAAATAAAGACTATCAGCCACATTTCAGCATTTATGATGGCCGAATGGCCGAAACGTCTGCTGAAATAAAGTTTTGAAAAAAAAAAAAGTGCTGAAATTAATCAATGGGTCGCCCTGATCCTTATTTTAAATCAATTGAGAGTCTCAAGAAGAGGACAGTAACATTAATAACTGATAATATCTCACTAGTGTTTGGTCAAAAGGGGTTAAGTCCTGGAATGTGAAGCTTAAACAACGATTTAGCAAGCTATTGAAAATCATTATAAACTCTCTCTGTTTGTATTTCTTTATTCCAGAATAATAAATTGAGCCAAATTCTTTCAACAGAGACTGTAAAAAATTATGAATAACGAATAAAATATGGTCAAATATGAATTTTAAGAAGACGTGACAATTTTTTTTTTTTATGTCTTAACCCCTTTTTCCCAAACATAATTGATATAACATATGCTGTAAGCTATGTAAAAAAATCATATCAAACGTCCCAGTGGTTTGAAAGGAGATTAAACCAACATAACTATTATCTATATAATAAGAATTAATACAAAAAAAAAATAATATAAATAAAATTATGACATATTACGTTATTCATGCCAATTAGCAAGCGTCGCACAGTGGTCCACGAGGCGAAAAAAATAAATTTTTCGACATTTTGAAAGCTTAATAGTTGAGTAATAAATCCCCATGATTAGGAAAGGTAGTGGTACATTTTACATTAAGTAACAAATTAAAGTATTCGTCACATACATACACATATTTTTTGAGTTTAATAATACGTATTCCATTTTAATTTTAAAAATATGTTGTAAAACAATTTTATAATTTTCTATTATTTTTTCCGGTTTTCACAATATACCTAAAAAACAGAAAAGGCTATATCAATTTTCAGATTTTGAGCTATAATTAATTACAGATTTTTTAAGTAGATGGTCCAATAATCAACTTTTACGAATGTTTAGTAATCCATAACTATTGAGCTCCATCATGCTCCGTTTTCATACTTGTACGAAAATATCACTTATACTCTTGTCTAAAAGACTTAATAGGATTGACCTGCCCCAACTTGCCCCTGCCGATTTTGTTTCAATAATTCCAACTCGAGTATTAAATGACTGAACTGTTCAGGAGTAAACAATGCCACTAATTCCTCCAGTCGATAATACTTATTTATTTTTTTTAGTCTTTTGCTACTGTTTCAATAGAAAGGTTGTCATCCCAGATATTTTAGTCTCACGATGGAAAATTTCCATTGCACGTATCGCGAAATAGTTGATATAATATTAGCAAGTGACCGTGATGTTGTGAAGTGTTTAGAAAAATTGAAATGTAATTACCCTTATCTACACACCGGAGGACCTGGACGAAGTTAGCAGGTATTTGAAAAAAATATTTTTACCTCATTTTGGTCGTAGATGGGAAGAAGCAAATCGTAAGTACGACCGCTTTTTAAAAAAAAATGAAATTTGGCCGAAAAATAATATTTTAATAAGGAATATTGATTCTTTAGACATACCAATAGCCACAAGGAGTGGTTAATTTTACATATAAGGTTATTTTATTATTATATTCTTTATTTTATTATTTTATATATAGCATAGTTAATTTTATATATAAGGAAGTATTGCGATCGTGAAAATTTTCGACTTCCGGTTTTCAACGGAAATACACGTTTTGGGACCCCCTGAGTCGAAATAACCAAGTCCCGCGAAATGGTCTGTGTGTGTGTGTGTGTGTGTGTGTGTGTGTGTGTGTGTGTGTGTGTGTGTGTGTGTGTCTGTGTGTGTGTGTATGTGAACAGACTAGCTCAAAAACTATAAGCCGCGCGAATCTGAAATTGGGTATTTAGTGTATATATATGCCCGTGATGTGACAGCAAAAATTTCATCAAAATTGCTCAACGGGAGGGGGTACTTTATTTAATAACTTTTTATGTTTTTTTCGATTTTCTCAAAAACGGCTCTAACGATTTTGATTAAACTGAGTATTTGATCTATTTACATGCCCGAAATATGACTGTTAAAATTTCATCAAAATTGATTAACCGGAGGGGGGACTTTATCTCATAAATTTTGTATCATTTTTACGTGTTTTTTTTATTTACTCGAAAACAGTTTTAACGATTTTGATCAAACTTGGTATTTGATGTATTTATATGCCCGAGATATGACTGTAAAAATTTCATCAAAATTGATCTACGGGAGGGGG
Organism: Aelia acuminata; assembly: GCA_911387785.2. Lineage (NCBI taxonomy): Eukaryota > Metazoa > Arthropoda > Insecta > Hemiptera > Pentatomidae > Aelia > Aelia acuminata. The sequence goes on along the minus strand of OU426978.1, from coordinate 216,111,143 downwards.
GACTTTACTTAATAAATTTTGTATCATTTTCACGTGTTTTTTTTTATTTACTCAAAAACAGTTTTAACGATTTTGATCAAACTTAGTATTTGATGTATTCATATGCCCGTAAGATATGACTGTAAAAATTTCATCAAAATTGATCTACGGGAGGGGGGACTTTACTTAATAGATTTTGTATCATTTTCACGGGTTTTTTTTACTTTCACTTACCTATATATGAAATATATAGTAAGTGGAAGTATTGCGATCGTGAAAAATTTCGACTTCCGGTTTTCAACGGAAATACACGTTTTGGGGTCCCCTGAGTCCAATTAACCAAGTCCCGCGAAATGGTCTGTGTGTGTGTGTGTCTGTGTGTGTGTGTGTGTGTGTGTGTGTGTGTGAACAGACTAGCTCAAAAACTATAAACCGTGCGAACCTGAGATTGGATATTTAGTGTATGTATATGCCCGCGATGTGACAGCAAAAATTTCATCAAAATTAATCAAAGGGTACTTTGAGTACTTTTGGTACTTTATTTAATAACTTTTTACATTTTTTTCGATTTTCTCAAAAACGGCTCTAACGATTTTGATTAAACTGAGTATTTGATCTATTTATATGCCCCAGATATGACTGTAAAAATTTCATCAAAATTGATCAACCGGAGGGGGGACTTTACTTAATAAATTTTGTATCATTTTCACGTGTTTTTTTTATTTACTCAAAAACGGCTTTCACGATTTTGATCAAACTGGATATTTGATGTATGTATATGCCAAAGATGTGATAGCCAACATTTCATCAGAATTGATCAACCGGAGGGGGGACTTTACTTAATAAATTTTGTATCATTTTCACGTGTTTTTTTTATTTACTCAAGAACAGTTTTCACGATTTTGATCAAACTGGGTATTTGATGTATGTATATGCCAAAGATGTGATAGCCAATATTTCATCAAAATTGATCAACCGGAGGGGGGACTTTACTTAATAAATTTTGTATCATTATTACGTGTTTTTTTTATTTACTCAAAAACGGCTTTCACGATTTTGATCAAACTGGGTATTTGATGTATTTATATGCCAAAGATGTGATAGCCAACATTTCCTCAAAATTGATCAACCGGAGGGGGGACTTTACTTAATAAATTTTGTATCAATTTCACGTGTTTTTTTAATTTACTCAAAAACGGTTTTCACGATTTTGATCAAACTGGGTATTTGATGTATTTATATGCCAAAGATGTGATAGCCAACATTTCATCAAAATTGATCAACCGGAGGGGGGACTTTACTTAATAAATTTTGTATCAATTTCACGTGTTTTTTTAATTTACTCAAAAACGGCTTTAACGATTAACAAAAATAAGATATGAATGTAGAAAAATGTGTTCGACTTAAATACACGTTTTGGGGTCCCCTGAGTCAAAATAACCAATGGTCTGTGTGTGTGTGAGTGTGTCTGTGTGTGTGTGAGTTTGTCTGTGTGTCTGTGCGTGTGTGTGTGTGTGTGTGTGTGTGTGTGTGTGTGTGTGTGTGTGTGTGTGTGTGTGTGTGTGTGTGTGCGCGCGCGTGTGTGTGTGTGTGTGTGAACAGACTAGCTCAAAAACTATAAACCGTGCGACCCTGAAATTGTGTATTTAGAGTATGTATAAGCCCGCGATGTGACAGCAAAAATTTCATCAAATTTGCTCAAAGGGAGGGGGGTACAACCGAAGCGGACACTTTATTTCATAACTTTTTTCTAATTTTTAGATTATCTCAAAAACGGCTTTAACGATTTTCTTCATATTCGTCATGTTTAATGAAAATTGAGTGTTATTTAATATTGGGTAAGCGTTTATTAAAATGTTCTGAGGGGTTTATAGAGCAAATGAAAACAAAAATAAGAAATGAATGTGGAAAATGTGTAACTTTGAGAAGTGGCATTAACAAAACGCATTAATTTCTTATCTAAGTAAGTTGGTAAGTGAAAGTTGTGTGTTGCGCGCACGCACCAGATTTTTATTTATAAAAACGGCTTTAACGATTAACAAAAATAAGATATGAATGTAGAAAAATGTGTGACTTTAGGAAATGATAATTAGCAAAACACGTCAATTTCTAATCTAAGTAAGTTGGAAAGTGAAAGTTGTGTGTTGCGCGCACGCACCAGATTTTTTTCTATTTTTCGTTTCTAATTATTATTTTGTTTATCTTGTGTGAATATATCTTTTGAGCACTAATATTAAATGCCCTTAAGTGTTTGTATTATTTCTTTTTCAATAAAAAAAAAGTTTATATAACAAAGAAATTTGCATTAATCTTGTAAATAAATCATGTATATATCAGCTAATACTGTGTCTTCATTTATACCTGACCCTTGAAAAATAAAAAATAATATATCGATTGCTATGTAATTTTTTCCCCAAACAAGCTGTTTCGGACCACTGTGCGTCGTTAATAAATCCAACTTAGCACCCCACTCTCCTGTGTACAATAAAGATCCCAAGCGAACTGGGCCAGTTGCTCAGGAGTTAGTACTGGGAGATATCACAAACTAATTATAAATATAATTTTATCTATCAAACTTTTGAAAATACCTAACTAATTTAAACACAGCTTAATATAATATACTTGTGTTCACTAGTTTTTTAGATGACATTAAAATCACGCCTCGTGCAATCAGTTATTATAGTGTCACATTAGTTTTTTCCAATTACATAAAATAATCAAGAATGATGCATGGTAGGTATACATGTAGGTACATCATTTCAAATGGCGATAAGTTATACAAAAATATTTTCATCATAGTGCATCAAAAACATGAGTTTTCAATACTCGGTTTGAGTCCGTAAAGTATTCGGGCCTAGGCCTGAAAAATCTTTTTGGTGCGCTAACCTTACCTGCTTCTAATATATATATAATTAAACACGCGTTTGAAGGAGGTTACTTGTAGCTATACTTCATTCTGATATAAGTAGTATGTTTGAAGTTCAAAATAACATAAATATACCAGAAGAATCAAAATTATGCGCGCAGAATATAATGAATAACCAGAATTGTACTATAAATATTAACGTAAATATACAAGTACTTTTCTTCTATTATAGGTTAATAAACAGATGATTAAAAAAAAAATCTGGTGCGTGCGCGCAACACACAACTTTCACTTACAAACTTACTTAGATTAGAAATTAATGCGTTTTGTTAATTGCCATTTCTCAAATGAACAGAACGGTTTTAATTATGAACAATGGTCTGTCATTAAAGGCGTACTCCGCTTGCGCTCAACGAGTTTTATGAGTTGACTGAATATTTTTCTTTTTTTCTCCTCTATATGTTTCCTTGATTTTTATCATATCTCATATTTAGCCATTTCTTATTTTTAGGCGTAACGAGAGACAGTTAATTTCTCCATATGAACAAAAACAAAGGTACTTTATAAGAAACAAACAAACAAACAAAAAAGCTCCCCCCCCCAAAAAAAAAAGCCCCCTCAGAACATTTTAATAATGATAAAGCTTACCTGATATTAAAGAACACCTAACTTTCATTAAACACCACGAATTTGATGAAAATCGTTAAAGCCGTTTTTGAGATAATCGAAAAAAAGGTTAAGATTGGTTAAAAAGTTATGAAATAAAGTGCCCAGTCCGTTAAACCAATTTTGATGAAATGTTGGCTATCACATCTTTGGCATACACATACATCAAATACACAGTTTGATCAAAATCGTTTAAACCTTTTTTGAGTAACTAAAAAAAAACACGTGAAAATTATACAAAATTTATCAAGTAAAGTCCCCCCTCCGGTTGATCAATTTTGATGAAATTTATACAGTCATATCTCGGGCATATAAATAGATCAAATACTCAGTTTAATTAAAATCATTAGAGCCGTTTTTGAGAAAATCGAAAAAAACTTAAAAAGTTATTAAATAAAGTACCCCCTCCCTTTGAGCAATTTTGATGAAATTTTTGCTGTCACATCACGGGCATATATATACACTAAATACCCAATTTCAGATTCGCGCGGCTTATAGTTTTTGAGCTAGTCTGTTCACACACACACACACACACACACACACACACACACACACACACACACACACACACACACACACACAGACCATTTCGCGGGACTTGGTTATTTTGACTCAGGGGACCCCAAAACGTGTATTTCCGTTGAAAACCGGAAGTCGAAATTTTTCACGATCGCAATACTTCCACTTACTATATATTTGAAAGTAAGTGAAAGTAAAAAAAGACTATAATAAATTATGAATAACGAATAATTTATAAATAAATTATGACTTTTAAGAAGACGATACAAAATTTTTTTTTTTTATGACTCAAGCCCTTTTGCCTAAACATGAATGATATTGTATCTGTTAAGTTATTATTGAAATATAAAAGTTTTTAATGCACTCAAGTATGAGCAGTATGATGAAAAGTATTGTTCATAACAAGTACCAAAAGTTTGTTTTCGGTGCTTGGTCTAACGAATTTTGGTACTAGTGATGATAATCACTATTATGTAATATTTATAATTTCTGAAATGAGTGTTTATAGGCTTGAGAATGTCTGCAGGGGCCAAAACGTTGCTTATTAAATAATCTTTTCTTTGAAGAAGATGATTAGAGAACTTTTTTTTCCTTAAGCCTTATTGTTATACTGATGTAATTTTTTTTTCTAACACCGAAGACGCTGCGAAATTGCACGGTTTCAAAGAGTGTTATTCTTATTAATAATGTGGAAATACATCTAACATAATAAAATTTTGATGTGTTTTTATCAAAAAATAAATAAAATAATCTACTTAGTTGTTACAACTTTGTGATGTTACAAAGCTAGGGATTTCATCAGGTTCCTACAATAATTATCAGCCAAAGTTGCTAAAATATTGACACCACCGTCAGCGACACAGGGACTCACTTTATTATTGACCAAAGTCCTTGGCCTTCCTTAACTTCACTGTACCTGTTATCAGAGTACGCCATAGAAGAATAATTTCGGCCGCCGTAGTGTACGGGGTCTAATTATCCGATTGGACCAGAGCCCCTGGGTCAAGGAGAAACGCTATGTTTCGTGATGGCGGATTATAAATTTTTAACGGGCGTTTTGTGGATGAGCGGGAACGCTTTAACTCTGACTGCTTTCCTTTTATCGGTCGCAATCATGAAACCTTTCCATGAATAAACAATCGACTGTTTAGGATTTTTCCTGTACCGTAGCAGGGGATTCAATCCCAATGGTTAAATAAGAAAAATCGCATTTAAACGGCTAAGGATCGATCCATCTGTAATGGTGCAGAAAGAAAATAATTTGGTTGCTTGACCATTTTAGAAAAAATCTGGTGCGTGCGCGCAACACACAACTTTCACTTACCAACTTACATAGATTAGAAATTGACGTGTTTTGCTAAATATCTTTTCCCAAAGGCACACATTTTTCTACATTCATATCTTATTTTTGTTAATCGTTAAAGCCGTTTTTGAGTAAATAAAAAAAACCCTGAAAATGATACAAAATTTATTAAGTAAAGTCCCCCCTTCGGTTGATCAATTTTGATGAAATGTTGGCTATCACATATTCAGCATATACATACATCAAATACCCAGTTTGATCAAAATCTTTAAAGCCGTTTTTGAGTAAATAAAAAAAAACAAGTAAAAATGGTACAAAATTTATTAAGTAAAGTCCCCCCCTACGGTTAATCAATTTTGATGAAATTTTTACAGTCATATCTTGGGCATATTAATACATCAAATACTCAGTTTAATCAAAATCGTTAGAGCCGTTTTTGAGAAAATCGAAAAAAACCTAAAAAGTTATTAAGTAAAGTACTCCCACCCTTTAAGTAATTTTGATAAAATTTATGCTGTCACTTCGCGGGCATATACATACACTAAATACCCAATTTCAGAATCGCACGGTTTATAGTTTTAGAGCTAGTCTGTTCACACACACACACACAGACAGACCATTTCGCGGGACTTGGTCATTTCGACTCAGGGGACCCCAAAACGTGTATTTCCGTTGAAAACCGGAAGTCGGAATTTTTCACGATCGCAATACTTCCACTTACTATATATTTCATATATAGGTAAGTGAAAGTAAAAAATAGTTTGGTTCTTGATCATTTTAGAATATATATATATTTATTATCAACTAGATGTATATGTATTCCGGTTTCACCCGGAGGATTTCATTGTTTAAATCTATAAAATCTATAAAGTGAGGCTTTTATCGAATCAAACGGTCGATTTCGTAAAGCGAGATCAAAACGATTTTTATAACAAAAAAGAATTTACCTAGAGATAGACTATAGCTGAATATCCCGGTTTCACCTGGGGAATTTCAGTTTTCTAATGAAACGGTCGATTTCGTAAAAAACCATTGTAAAGCGAGATCATTTAAATTTTTATAACCATTAAGAATATCAGCTGAATTTAAGATGGATAGGTGTTCGCACCTGGTATGAAAAAACCATTGACCGAAATTTGGAAAATTTAGTACAAACGGTATGGATTTCTATGAAGAACAAACAAACAAACAGAATTTCATCTTTATTTATATAGATTAGATATGGAATCATTAGTTCAAAACAACTTTTTTTTAAAATTTTACAGCCAACCGACTCAAAATTGTAGCCATCTTTGTTTCACCTTGCATGCTCATTGTTAATTCATATCCCGGTAATTCCTATATACCTATAATTTCGTAATATTTTAAATATCCATTTTCCATTGTCGGTTTTTTTTTTTTTTTAATCTTATTTGGTGTTAAACCTTTTAGGAAGAGAGAATGGGTAGGAGTTTACCGCTTCTAAGAATTATCCTTAGTTTACCTTTTCTTTTTGATTTTTCCTATATTTTTTTTTACCGAATTTCATGTTATTTTTCAGTTTGGTTTTGAATATGTCTCTCAAAAGAAATCATCGAGTCGTGGCCGGTAGTGAAAACCTAATCGTTATGTCGAAACGTTTAATGTTCAACAGTCAAAACGATAACATTAATTATAAAAAAGTCATGATGAAATCTCCTCTCTGGCAACAAGCATTAATTAAAAGCGCTTTCTCAAGACGGCTGAGTACCTAGAACTACTTCATTTAAAACTATGATTGACAGAAGCAAACTATTCGAACGTGTCTATTGGAGGTAACATTTTAAATGGAAAAGCCAGATTTTATGTAGAAAAAAAGGGGGGTTTAGGATTTTCGAGCAGTTGATTGTTGGTTTGATCGGTTCAAAAAAGGACTACATTTTGATGATGGTTTAGCAGCAGTAGGGATGTTCATTGAATCTTAAGACTGTAACGGGAAAGATGAAGAAGAAGATGATGCGATTAAATATTCCAAAAATGGCTAACGAATACATTAGCTACGTTTGTAATTTCGAATGTAGAGGAATTCCCTGGGTTAAACACGGCACAGAAAGAAACCGCTTTCTAGGATTATATTGATTCATTTTCAAGTAAAAATTTAATGTCCGATTTATCTACCTATACCCTTCTTACACGAATAGTATATAATTTTTGCATTAATTTTTATATTTCGTACTTTTTATTCCATACTAGCTGTATGTCCCGGTTTCACCCGGGAAATTTAATTTTTCTAATGAAACGATTTCGTAAAAAAACCATTGTAAAGCGAGATCATTACGATTTTTATTAGGATTAAGAATATCAGCTGAAGATCGGTTGAAGTTATGCAATTTTAATATGGACAGGTGTTCGCACCTGGTATGAAAGAACCACTGAGCGAAATTTGGAGAATTTAGGATAAACGGTATGGATTTCTATAAAGAACAAACAAACAAACAGAAATTTTGCCCTGCAGTTTCAGCTTCTCGCTAAGATAAAGTGAAATATCTTAATTCCAAATCAGAAGACCAATTGTTTCTAAATAACGGGAACATATTATAGTAATTACTTATATAATTATGTTATTTATTCGATCTATTAATTTTATTCAGATGGTTGTTAACATATATTAATATATGTGTTCTCAAGCTAGTTCATGTGATCCCGTTTCTTCGTAACTGATTACAGTTTCCGCAACCGCAACCGCAAATCCATGGGAATATTGCTAATTATCGTGGTAAAGTACTGTAACTATTATTATTGGAACAATAACTACTATTAATAAAAAATAAAATAGGTTTATTTTTACTGTTTGCAATAAGGTTTTTCAAGCCATTTCTGTTTCTTGTTCGTTTAAAAAATGAATGAAAGGTTACGTTTTTTCATGCAGTACCAGTCAAAAGTTTAGACTCACTTGTATTTAATTCACAATCTTCAAGTTTAAAAAAATAATCGTAACTCAAGAGATAACATTTCAAAAATTATATGATTGTTTCGAATACAATCTATATAAATAAAGGTGAAATTCTGTTTGTTTGTTCTTTATAGAAATACATACCGTTTTTCCTAAATTCTCCAAATTTCGCTTAGTGGTTCTTTCATACCAGGTGCGAACACCTGTCATATTAAAATTGCTAAACTTCAGCCAATCTCTGGGTATATTATTTATTATCATAAAAATCGCTATGATCTCGCTTTACATTAGGTTTTTACGAAATCAACCGTTGGATTAAAAAAAAAAATCTCATTTCTGTCCTAACGAACTTTTCTTCACCCACGGCTTTTCTAATTGTTTTTCAAGTTCCCTGGGTCAAACCGGGATATAAAGCTAGTTATAAATAAATCAAATATAAAATTATAGTTGTTACGTTGTCCAATAATTAAAATATTGTTACTTATTTATTTTACTAAATCTAAGGGTGAGTCTAAACCTTTGACTGGTACTGTATAAAAGTTTTTATTGATATCCTGAAGCAGCAAATACCCATTATAATTAAGTAACGTCTTTTATTTAGAACAAAATATCGCATTGAAACCTCCGAATATTTTAGTTTTTTTTTTTTTTTTTTTTTTTCTAAATTCCGTAGTTAAAATTTAAGAATCGGAATTCCCGCTATTCATCACGTTTAAGGAATTCTTCACATTTGGTAGAAGGGACGTTCAAATATTGAATACATATTTTATACTTGACCCTTTCTGTTGACTGAAAGTATTAACTCCAATTTTAACATTTTGAAGGAAAGCAATTTAAATAATATTTGTCGTTTGGAAAATTTTAACATTTTATTTTGTGTTTAATTTCCTTTAAAAAATGAATGAAAGGTTACGATTTTCCGTAACATTTTAGTACTTAGCAGTTATGTTTTATATAATTCTTTTATACTATAAAAAGGACCGAATTCGGCGTTAGTCATTCTGTAAACTAAAAGCTTGCCTTAACGGTATATATCTCAGGAAAATATTTATTATTATTATTTAGGTTGTTAAATATGAAAGGAATGGTTATTTTAAAGTTGTGAGATTTTCTCGTTAATAGGTTATTAAACAGCGCTTGAAACCCGTGCTTGGTGACACGCAACGGCGTTCTACTAACATTAAAAATATATATGTACGTAAATCGCCGCCGATGTTGTAATTCTTCTTCCTTGAAAAATATTAAAAACCCATAAATATTGCATTAAATATTCCTTATTCATTTTTTAAAATTCACCGGTGAAACAAATTGTAAAGAACGATCAAGGTTTAATTAAATCCTGACTGCCTTGGCACGTTTTAATGCACATATTACTGCAGAATGAAAATTTTACTAAACATTTTCAGAATGACAGAAAATTCGTAATTTCGATGTTTTCGTTAGTTAAATTATCGCATTTTTTTTTTGTTTTTTTTTTGGTATTAAATTATTGATTCGCACCTGTCAGCAAGGTACTGACAACAGCGAATGAGATGGCCGTAATAGGAAGTAATGACCTGTCAGGCATGAGGAGGGAAAGCACCCAGGAGCACCCCCTTCCTGGCTTGATTCAATTACCTTGGTTGTCTTTGAGAGCAGATCTCTCATCTAGCGCCTTTTTAGTCTCCTCGTATCCATGCCTATATCAACCATATTACCGATTAAACTGTTAGGATGTCCGTTCAAGTTAATAAAAAATCATTTGTAATGAGCCGTTATGTGCTAGTCGACAATTGGTAGATGGAGGTCTGAATGTAAAGTTTTGTTAGTCACGTGTCATGGTGCCTTTGTAATAAGTCATAACAATTTTGATTGGAACGTTTGAAGTATTAGTAAGTGATTTTTAGCTATACCGAATATTCGTGAGAAATGTGTCCATATGGGCTTCAGTGAGATTGTTTTGGTATTTAGTTTGTGTTTCGGTTTTAGTTTTGAAGATTTAGAAAATAGTGGATAGAGAAGTTCGAGTCTTTTGGTAAGAGTTCTTTTTTTTATTTTAACATGTGGGCCCCATGTCATCCTTCTGTCGAAAGTGAGTGCCAGATAGTGTACTATGTCCGTCTGAGGAATTTGGTTGTTGCCAATATAAGCGGGTGGACAGGTATGTTTTCTAAGTGTAAATGTGATGTGTTTTGATTTGTCATGATTGAGTCTAATTTTCCATAGTTCGACCCAGTCGTGTATTATGTATAAGTGATGTTTTAAAATTAATGATGCCTGTGTTGCGTCCTGATGTTTAGTGATAATTACTGTATCATCAGCATATGTTGCAGTCAATGTCTTAGTAATAATGGATATGTCGTAAGTGTATATGATATAGAGTAAGGGTGCTAGTATTGAACCTTGGGGTACGCCCGCCAATATCGGATGTATTGAAGAAATTTCCGAACCCTGCTGGACGGAGAAAAATCTGTCGGATAGAAATGGAATTCTTAATTTTCATAATAGAATTAATAGATTTATTTAATCATACTGAAAGCAATGCATTTCATTAAGGTTGTTTTTTTCAAAGTAAACTTAAAAAATCAGGTGGTTAAAATCTATTGGCGCGCCTCGGAAGATTTTTTTTTAATACCCCCACTCCTACTTTTTTGTACTGGCGCACCTTCATTGCTTTTTTTAGAGCTGTAGTTTATAGACAGTTTAAAAGATGGTATTGGTGTAAGCTACGAACGTAGTTCACCACCCTATGTGGTGGGTGTAAAATCATATTATTTCATGAAAATTTTCTCTAAGGCACTTACGCCCTTTTGCATTTCCGTATTATAACAACTGTTAAAATAGCCGTTTTTGACATAGGTCAAGTTCAGAATTTTATCGATATCAGAAATTGGTCTTTACTGATCCAGAAGGGTACAGGTAAAAACATAAATTAACGATTTTATCAAAATGCTATATCAGATTTAGTGACCAAACTAAATCCAAAAGAATATATTTGAAAAAGTAGTAGGGTAAACCATACAGTTATTAGCACTCAGTATAATTATTGGCACCCCAACTTTAATTTAAAAATATAGGTAAACAAGTCCTAATTTTATTACAAGTCTAATGTTTGAAGGGTCCTCTAAGCCATCTATGAAGTAAGACTTAACAAACTAACCATAGAGAAGATTTCACAATTAAATCCACAGGGTGCCAATACCTAGATTTGGCACTTTTAACAATAAGTATTGCCATATAGTAAAACTATTGAACTTTTGTCTCAAAAAAAACCTCTTGAGTCTTTATAAGGATAGATAAAGAGGAGTTATAGAAAGTTTCAATTAGATCCCTTCATAAGAAGTAGTTTTTTTTATGTCACCACTGAAATTTAGTCTTAAGGGAGCCAATAACTGTATGGTTTACCATAGTTAAAAAATTTGAGATTTTTGTTCACAGAAATTATTAAAAAATATATATATTTCATTTTACGATTTTTATTTAACATAACAGGGAAATAAAGATCAGATTCTTTGGCATCAATTAATGACAGAATCGCAGAATTCTACGATTCGAGAACTTAAATTTTTTTATTTTTTCGTCTCTGAATATTTTTGGAGATCGATCTGTTGATATAATACGCAATTCAGTCTTCGGTCTTCATTTTTATTTTTTATTTTGAGCTAAAAATAACGGATATTTTTATTTTTATCGATTCTGATCCGATGAGAAAGCTCTTAAATATAAAGTGGTACATTGGAGATGCCCCAGCTGTTCCGTTATTGGCTAATTTATTTAACTACACCAAATTGGAATGAACGGTAAGAGGATAATTATGAAGGAGATATCAGCGATTCTTTCATAGCTGACATTTAAAAAAAAAGTTTTAATACATTGACAGTATCATTTCTCAAAGGATTAAAATGTTTGTGAGTTATTTAAATATTTCGCTAAACTGGTGCCTATATCTTTTTTTTTTTTTCTTTTTTTTTTTCTTTTTTTTCTTTTTTTACTTATTCGCCTAAATTCATTTCCTTATCCATTTTATCGCCGACGGACTCTACTTTGAAATCATTAAAATATACATTATTACCATTACCAGATTCATGACATATTCCTCAAACTCAGGAATGTAAAAGTTCGCAGATCATTGCTCTACAAGCCCATTATTAGGTTTATTTTATGAATTTCTTTAAAAAAGTCTTAAGAAGTTAACTTCCGGAGATTAACACTTGATTCGAAAGTTTTTTTTTAGTCTTGTATTTACACTCTTCGGTATGATTTATATATATTGAATCGGTCACGAGGTAACGTCATAAAATGTCGGTGAGATTGCACAAAATGCAGATTATATTTGATTTTTTTTTTTTTTTTTTTTTTTTTTTTTTTATAAAACAACATTATTCGAATAAAAAATATTTCAACGGTTCTCAAACTCAGTCAAAGTTTTCGGATTATGATAAAGCAGTCGATTTGTATGAAACCTTATAGTCTTTTTTTTATATCTTTGGAGTTTTCAATGAATAAATATTTTCTTTTTATCGATTCGTTATTTATTAAATTTATAAATATTACATTATTCAAATATATGTTTTTATTTGATTATATTCTGTAATTCTACATTTATATTGATTATTTTTTTCGTTTTGTTTCAGGTAAGGCATTAAGCTATTTTAAAGATTATATCATTCAATAAGATTCCAACGTAAGTATGTAATTCTTTATATCCTAACCATATAAATATTATCGATACTTGTTCGAAGTTCCAAATCTTTTTTATGGAATATCTCAACACTGCTCGGGTTCGAATTTATTATTGTACGAACGACGTCCAGTGGGAAAAATGTACAATAAATTGGTGAAAATCCTGTTAATTAACTTGCGACATACGAATAATTTTTTTTAATTCATATGAAAAATTATTGTCCCTCATTAGTGAGATTACAAAGATATAGAGACTCTCTGGGCATTGAAAATTAATTTTTATCTGGATCCTTTTTTTTACTTAATTTTAAATAAAATAGGTATATTTGGTACAGAGCAATCCGAAAGAGATGAAATGCATTAATATTAGTTTCTTCTGAGCTATCTGCATATAAAAAAAAATTGAAACTTTAGAAATAGAAAAAACAAATGACAAATGTAAAAATAGAAGCATATTTTGAATCTTAAGATCTCTATACGTGCCTCAATAATTTGATATTATTTCTTTTTTCTAAAATATAATTGGTGTACAAAAAAATAATTAATTTTATTTTTAGCACACTAAATTATTTTCATTTAAACATATAAACTAAAGTTACACTTCATATTATCTTTTATGAAAATAATAATTAATTATTCTTCATATATCTTAAGATTAATGTGAATAAAATAATATTAGAACTAATCTTAATAAAGTAATAAGCAAAACAAAAATACCTAAGAAATTTCTTCAATCATGGCTTACAAGTTTAAATCCCCTTAAAGTTAGTTTTAGATAAAAAAATTAGTGATCATTAGAAAAAAAATTTAACAAATTTCTCTATAGAACATAGTTGTTTTGATATTTTTTTCCACCACGATACAGAATTTTGTGTTATAGTAACACTTTCGAACCATGTTTTATATTCCTCTATTTCATAAAACTATTATTTTTCCAAATAAAAAAAAAATATAGATAAAGATACAGTACCAATCAAAAGTTTAGACTAGCTTTTAATACATGTCGAAGTATCAGCTTTAAAACAAATAAATAAAGGTTACAGTTATACTTTAAATAGCTCAATGTTACGATAGTATTGGAAGAGGAGCTATTGTAAAGGTGAGCTATTGTGCTCCGCGGGAGGTGAAGGGCACTGCTCCAGTGATTGGAATCGTTGATGGGAAGATAACAGTTATTCTTGTCGAAGATCCTGCTTCAGTAGCCGCTATCGCTACGGTATCGTTTCGTCTAGCAACAGGAACTTCTGTGTCCTCATCCTACATTCAATATTGTCCTGTCATATCTTTATCGATAGATTATACTAGATTTTGAGATTTGTTTTACGCCATTTCTTTATTTACCAACTTGAATAAAAGGTTTTAGCAAATTTTACCTGGTTGGGAATGGTGGGAGTAATTTTTTTTTTTTTTTTTGGCATAATCTAACCTCATTGAGTTGGGTGAAATTATGTCACTTCATAAATGTGTAAACGCCACTTAGCAACTAAACAGGAAATAGCTTTTTTCCACTACTTTCTGATGATTCTTCACAGCTTAAAGAGTTATAGAAAATGCTTAATAATTTTCTAGTAACCCAGTTTATCTTGTAACTTTTATTTAATGTTCAGTAAAAGAGTGTAACTGTACTTATATATAAAAAATCATTGGAAATTTTATTAATCCTTACCTTTCCCACGAAAATTTAATGTACTTTGTGTAATGATGTTTTATGGCAATCTAATAATAAACCACCTAAGAATGTTATCCACCGAAAATCATAAACAAACATCGGAAAATAAAGTTGTAGATCTTCTTATAAACAATTGATATCCGCAGAGACTCGTTTCCTATTTATTAAAACAAACACAGAGACGACCTAAACAAGAACGGCATGAAAAAATCAGTAAAAGATACTGAACTATTCCTTGCATACAGACACTATCAGAAAGGCATGCTAAAGCACTTACAGATGGCAATAATAAAACTGATTACACGGTAACATGCAGAAGTATGTCCTCCATAGGAAAATTATATAGTTAAAACTAAGACAGAGATAGATTAGAATTACAGTCTTCAGTATAGTCCGGGGACTGAGGGCCAAAAAAGTGCCTGATTTGAAGAAAGTTTTTGTATTTTTTGTATTTTATAGCCTCAAAGTACTCGTTTCATAGACAACAAATGTGAACGTCTTCCACCACTGATCGGTTGCCATCAAATTTTATAGGCAAAAACATTCGAAATTTTCGAAGTTTTTTTTAAATTTTGCTCATATCCTTAAAAACAATTATCGCGGAGAAAATTGTCTTCTATTTAAAATAATCATTTCATAACATATCGCGTCGAATGAGTTACTCAAAGTTAAAACCGGTTAATTCGTTTCGCCATAATCGATTATCTATTATCTGCATTATTTGTCATTTCAGCAGAAAATTGAATTACGCTCATGTTCCCAAAGACTGCCATTTGAATTGGGCTGCTCCAAATAAAAAATATTACCTGTAATAGTGGCAGAATATCTAATTATGTATAAAACGAGCACCTTTGATTTTAAAATTAGCCTACCCTTGTGGAGATAAAGTAATTAAAACGTGAACGAATTTAGCGCTTAGTGGTCTAAAATTTTTGGTTTTTTTCTTAGTTAGTCGCATATACGTAAATTCGGCAAATTCAGATCCCAAAGTATTGGTTTCTCTTGACGATAAAAAGGTTTACTAATGAAATAGAATGATATATGTATTTGAAGTTTAAATCGGTTTAGTGGTGCTTGCAATGTCGAAAATCTGTAATTTTTACGATTTTAATGGAAACCGAGTTCCAACGCCTATAACTCAAAAACATCTAGTTAAAATGAAAAATGTTTTAGCTAAAAGCTGTATAATATCAAATTTAGCATGAAACGAGCTCCTTACATACAACATAAGCTAACTCCAATTTGAAATACAAATAAAAACGTGAAAGTATTCTTAGCGCTTACTTCCTGCAAAGACCTCGGTTTTTGAAGTATCAGGGGATATGATAAAATATTTATAAAAATATGTTAAAAAAAACTACATAGACATGTACTTAGGTGCTTTGCAAAGTTTATCTTTAATTTTAACAGATGAATAAGTTGGGTTAGGAGTTCAGAATGGTTTATACTTCACAATTTATAGTTCAGAATGGTTTATACTTCACAATCAGATGTCTTAGCAAAAAGTAAGCACAACGAATACTGTTACGTTATTACAGTAGAACCTCCATTATCCAGGGTAATGATGGGTATGGGGGTCCACCTATAATTGAAATTAAATTTATTGACTTAATGTGATAGAAAAGAAGGTTAATAAAAAAAATGCAGAAAATCACTTCTATTAACAAACGAACGTTTTAACAAGCAACAAACGAACTCCGTCAGAGTGTTTTTGCACGAACCACTGATAGACAGCTTCTTCTACGTCTTTTAATGTAGAGTTCTTCATTATTTTCCGAAGACTCAATGTTTGGGCCGAAGACGCTACGAAGTCGGAAATGTCTTTTTTCTTCGTCAAAATATCACGATCACGGACAATATGCTCGCCGATTCCTAATTCAGCAGACAATGTTTTAACACTTTCACATTTTTTTACTCGGTTTTAACACGTTAGGTGCGGCATCGGTCTCCGGAGTCCGTGCTTGCCTTACATTCCTTTCTTAACTGCCAATTTTCACATGAAAATGTCCGAAAGTCCGAACACTTCAAATACTTAATTTAGTCGATCTTGGATGAGATTATTGCATTTTAATGCAGAAAATCTTGCTAACACCTGAAATTCTGTTGTTTTTTAGAATCGGAAACTCCGAGGTCCGATTTTCGATAAAGAGTGGCGTAAATCCTTTATCGGCCTTTCCTGCGCCTATTATGTCTAGTTCCAATCCTTACCAAGAGATAATGCTCTTGGGAGCTCATTTAATTCCCTTTTAATCAAAAGATAATGCTTTCGTCAAAGCATTTCCATCGGACCCCGACGCCCGATATCGTCTGTGGCTCATCCCTGCAGTCGAACCCCAGGGACCGATACCTTTTAATTCAGCATACTCCTAAAATACCTCGCCGCACCTAACGTGTTAATGGTTAATTTCTATTCAATCGTTAAAACGACAGGTTTTCATTTTTGCGAAATTTTGTCTGTTCGTTTTTAAATGGAGACTAAATCACAATTGAGAATATTTTGTTTTGAAGTCAAAAAGGTCAGAGTAGGAGTTTCCTAGAAAGACTTGAAAGCAATATTATTACTAGAATATGAATTGGAGTTTTTCCATCTATTATTTTATTTCATAATTTCTAAACAATAGATAATTAACCATTGTGTAATCATTAAAATATTTAAGTATTTATTTTTAAATATATATTATACATACAAAATAATTGGTATAAAAATTAAAAACAGCTAATAATAAAAAAAAATAAATAAAATTGGCTCCTCTGAACCACGGTTGATAGAGCCCCGGGTCCTAATGTATTTGAATTTCCACGCTTGAATTATCTTGTTTGATACTATGAACTGTCATAGTGAATTTCTAATAAATTATATAACCAAAGATATACAAAAAAAAATAAATAAAAAAAAATGCAATAGTGATTAAGTAAATCTGCTTTTTTTTCCTGGACCAATATAGTCTGGTCTGGAATGGAAACCACTATTCAATTTAATTTCAGATTAGAAATATAGGATTGACATTTAAAATAATATTTTATAATGCATTCTCTAATCATAATTCAAAAAAATGATCTTCAGATAACCTTTAATAGAAGCTTTACAAAAACCGGTCCCCATGATTCATATATCAGCACAACATGGTTACGTAATTTATCCCAGTACTGTTACCTTGCTTGAAAGAAATATTTTCGATTTACTCGTAGGAAACCACTCGGAGAAAGCGCCTCTCTTTGATCCCATATCTCGAAAAATATTTATATGTTTATCTATTATACAACTTCTTTCCTGACTCAACATTCTTTATGGTCCGGGAGCTGAGGGTCAAAAAGGTACCTGATTTGAAGAACATTTTGATCATATAGCCTGAAAGGACTCATTTCATAGACAGCAAATGTGAACGGTTGCCCTCAAATTTTATAGGGGAATAAAATTGACATTTTCGAACTTTTTTCAATTTTTCGATAATAACTCGAAAACCATTTATCGCAGAAGAAATTGTGTTCTTTCTATAATAAAAAGGCATTAAATCTCGCGTCGACTGAGGTTCTTACAGTTAAAATCGGTTAAGTCTGTTCGCCAAAACCGATTGTCAATTTAGCCACTTTAGCGGAAAAAAGAATTACGCTCATGTTCCAAAGCCTGCAATTTGAAGAGAGTTACTCCAAATAAAAAATGTTGTCTATAATAGTTGTAGAATATCTAATTATTAGTAAAACGATCTCATGAATTTTAAAATTAGCCCACTCCTGTGGAATGTCAAGTGGCTAAATTGACAATCGGTTTTGGCGAACAGACTTAACCGATTTTAACTGTAAGGACCTCAGTCGACGCGAGATTTAATGCCTTTTTATTATAGAAAGAACACAATTTCATCTGCGGTAAATCGTTTTCGAGTTATTAGCGAAAAATTGAAAAAAGTTCGAAAATGTCGATTTTGTTCCCCTATAAAATTTAATGGCAACCGATCTGAGGTGGCAAACGTTCACGTTTGTTATCTATGAAATGAGTACTTTCAGCCTATATGATCAAAAACTTTCTTCAAATCAGTCACGTTTTTGGCCCTGAGCTCCCGGACTATTATTTATATGCTGCTTTTCTTAATGGTTTTAGAAATAAATATCTGCGCGACGGATTTGGTCTGAATGCGTCATTCAGCGTTTCCATTTAATTGCAAATCAAGTTATTGCAATGCAGTGCAAGTATCCAGTTCGACTTGAATTAAATGAGACTTCCATATTTACATGTTATGCGTATCGAGGATACATTAATATCTTCGTTGTATTACTATTATTATAAAAAAAAAAAAAAAAAAAAGCCTTAAAGGCTTGGTTCGCCTTTTGACCGCTGAGGCGTTTGCATTGGACGGAATAGACTTGTTTACACGGTTGTGTTTAGATCAGCCTTATGATGAAAATTTGTAGTTCATTTATTAACCGGTTTTCCTAAGATTAAGTGAAGCAACGTTCCTAAATTTTATTACTGTAAAGAGGCTGTAAGGCTCCCAAATTGAGTAATTGACTACCCGAATATAAATAAAAATACATATCGATTCAAACTAGCGCATCTCACTTGAATAAAAATATACAGTCAACATATACTGTAAACATATGCAGGAGAAAAAAAGAAAAATATTCCATCAACTCATTAAACACGTTGAGCCCACGCATACGGAGTACGTCTTTAATGACAGACCATTGTTTATAATTAAAGCAGTTCTGTTCATTTAATGGAAATTATTTGTTTCATGGTAACTGAATAAAGTTTTCAACAGCTACATCGAGAATTATAAAATCAGACGCGATGGAGTATTATGCTTGCATTGCAGAAGTATCACAAGTAAAAACTTTTATTTAATATTAAACAAAATGACGTTTTTTTTTTTAAGAGCAAATAAAAACAAAAGTAAGAAAGGAGTATGGAAAAATGTGTGACTTTGAGAAGTGTCAATTAACAAAACACGTCAATTTCTAAGTAAGTTGGTAAGTGAAAGCTATGTGTTGCGCGCACGCATCTGATTTTTTTAAGTATATATGTATAATAATTCAATAAATTTATTATTATTTTGTAAAAAAAGAAAAAAAACTGGCTGTTTTTTCTTCTTTTAAATTTATTTTATATCGATCAAACAATATTTTTTCTGGGATCGCCTCTAGTAATAATGTTAATTAATAATTGCAATATCGGAGTTAATATTTGATTTTTTTTTAACACAACAATTTTATTTGCACCTGTAAAGTTACATAAGAGTTAGAATACCAAATGTGCTAGAATAAGTTACATATGGCAAGGGTACCTAAGCATGAGGGGGATAGTACCTAGTGGAGCATTCTCCTGGCACTCAAGAGATTTACAGTCAGGCTAGGAGCTCCCTCATCCAACTCCTCTTCCGCCTTCGCCGAGGTATTCATGAATATTAGGTCTTGCCATATATTGTCCGAACCTGTTGGTATGTCCACGTAGTTTGTCTTAAAACCGTTTGTATACCTTTATAATATGTCACAATCGAAACACTCAAGCAACTGTGTATGGTCTCGTTTGAAACATAGGGTGGTGAGTTCCTAATTAATCTTAAGTATTGGGGTTAAAACATTTTTATTTTTTGCATGCCCATAAATTTGGCTAGCATAGGCACGCATAAAGCGTATTAGTAAATAGATTTTTAGTTTAAGTTTTTTTTTGAGCGGTAATTGAAAGGTCTGTGTATAATGGAGTGTAATAGTCCCAGTCGGAAGTTTAGCGCTTCGCGGTTCAAATCAATTCAATTGTTTATTTAATACGAGCAGACCCTAAAGATAAAAACGTTTCAGCTAATCTAAAAACCAACGCGATTTAAAATAGAATTTAACAACAAATTTAAAATGGTTTGCGAAGTATTTAGGAGGGTTCAAGTTTTTATTGTTTACATCTTATATTTGACCACAATGTGTTAATGAATAACAAATTTAAAAAGGAACTAATAAAGAATATAATTGGAAAAGGGTTTAGTACAATCACAATAGACAGTTAGCAAAAATGTACCAAATTAATCTTTTACCACAGTACATATTAATTAAATTCAGAATATAACACATGATGATGTGAGATATCGTATCAGGAGGTTATACTAATAGGTGTACAATGATTTTTGTTAACCTTTCTTTTGCTAAAATAGAATCGATGTTTTCCCTATACGTGAAAAGGCGACACATAATTTTCCATGGGAAAAACACGGATTTTCCTAGTCCAAGAAGGTAAAAATAGATTTGAGCTTACTCTCTCAAATATCGAAAGAAAATGAAGTGTTGTGTCAATAAATCAACTTACACCGCCATCTGTTGGAAATTTATAGAACTTACAAATATTCACACTCAATCGAAGTATAATCATTTAATTTGCAAGAAAGGATTATTTAGGATAAAAACCATCCTATCTTTTAAGTTTGACATAACTACACGCAATGAGCCGAATTCTGTAAAGATCGGTTGAGTAGTTTCTGATTTTACCTCCGACAAACATCGGGACACGAGATTTATATATATGTTGTGGTGAATGTACACTCTTGGGAAATGTACACTTTTACCGTAAAATATGTACATTTCCCAAAAAGTTAGGTATATGTGAACTGAATATAATTTAAATGTACATTTCCCGGCAAATGTGTACTCTTGCCTTCACGTTTTGGTAAATGTATACTCTTACCTTCATGTTTTAAGAAAACTTGGAATACAAATAAATTAAAAATGTTGTTGCAGTAAAAAAATATTTATTTAAATATATATAATAATCAATATATATTATAAAGCAAAGTGTACAATGTGCGTGCCGAAAAGGCTCAAAAACGACTCCACGTAGGAATAAAGAAGTTATGTCTTCGTTTAGCCATATGGCCCCTTACGGAGAAGAAAGTTTCCGTTTTTTTCTTAAAGGTGTAAAATTGAAGAGAAAAGGACTAGAATTTTCAGCCTCTCGCACCATTTAATTAGCCTCTCTGAGATTGAGATACGAATTTATGAATGAAAAATTAAGTTCGAGCTCCAGACTACCAGGAAGCGCTAGGGTGCGTTTCACTCAATGTTTATTGTTCATTCATCCAGTTCAATTGTAAAGGTTATGTATTTGTTCAGCTGTTCTTTTCAAATTACTAAAAAATTAAGCGAAAATAATTAGTTTCTCCTTTGCTTTCAAAATAAAATAATGAATTTACATCTCTGCAATCTATTAGAAAACCAACTGGTTTTCTCATAAGAAGGCTAACATATGATTAGCACATTACATTTAATCTATATATAATATAAACTTAAGTAAATTTAATGCAATATGAGTGAACATTTCTTAGTAGTTCAGTGAGCGAATAAAATCAAACATAAAAATAGAGATGAATTGACTAAATATAATTCGAAAATGAAAATTTGAAGTGCTCTTATTGTAGTTATGAAAAAGAAGTTGGTTTGATTAATATATATGATGAGCATTCCAGTTGACAATACGACTAACTCCAATAATGAATCTTCGGTAGTTTCTATAATTTTGGATCTAATAGGACCATCATAGTAGTAGGCACTTAAGTTTTACTCGAAATATAATTTTTTTAACTGAGATACAAGATTTTTCAACTATAATCTGATAACTTATTATCTACTGTCTGCTTGGAATGGGCTTATAGGATTCAGAATCACAGAAACCATCAAAAACGATGCTTAACTCGACTAAATTGCAGAAAAATTAATTGTTCATTTACCATTTTCAACACCCTGTAAATTATACAGGGTTCCTTATTTGGGCTCTGCAGATCTCAAGTCTTCTGAATATTGATACCAAGTTAAAACCGAATTTTCAAGAAGGTGCTAATTTTGTTCTATATTTCCTTTAATTTTAACGTTTTTCTGTTATTAAAACTACCAAACAACTACCGGAGCGAAGCTAGTAGTTATCTTACCTAGCTAGTATATTATATAAATAATAACGAAAATTATTTTAATTAAAAAATGTAAATGACAAACAAAACATACTTTTCTTTGTATACTATACAATATGTCGTAGGTTATGATCCCAATATTTATAAATAAAATTTTCGTCCTTGTTTTTCAGGACCAATACGATGGGAATCAAACAAATAATAATAATAACATACTTTTCTTTATTATAACAGTTAAATTTTATAAAACTATAAAGGAACATATAGAAATTTCATAATGAAAAAAGTTTTATTTATTTGAACAAGAATTGCTATTGTGGCGCTTGGAATTACATAATATTCCAGCATTTTTATAATGTAAATGACAAACAAAACATACTTTTCTTTGCATGTTATATAATATGTCAGGTTATGATCCCAATATTCATAAATACAATTTTCGATCCCAATATACTCACATTTACCAAAACGACATGGTCATTGTGAATTCAATGTACATTTCCCTTCTTTGAAATTTTAAATGTTAGTTTAATTCACATTACCCAAGCGAGGAGGCAAATGTGCATATCTTCCGGAAAATGTGTACATTTGCCACAATATCTCCTTTTACCATAACATATATAAAGATTTATCTCACCTATTCTTATTTTACCCATATCTTTATATAGATTTAATTTATGGTCTATAAATAATCAAAGCGGGATCCGGAATAATGTTATGTAGGTATCTATTCATGAATTTAACCCCATTTCTATTGGACATCCTGCTATCCTGATGTCAGCTTCCTTTTTTTTTTTTCATTTTGTCACTATCCGATGATCTCGATAATATATTTAAAAATGGCTTTGTCTAATGGTGGCGTTGAATCGACCCTGAAACACAATGGCTTCGCGTTGGCGTGCGTAAGCTCAGTCACTAGCCGAACACTGTGGCTGCTGGCCATCCGCTGCACAAGGATGACACGGTATGCCATGCCATTAGCTTGTACAGCATGCATTGCTTTACTGTTGCTGCTTCTACTTACGCCTCCTGGTGGAAATTGCTTCAAATTTTTAAATTTGTTTGTTAATTTATCCTACTAAGGCTAATCGGACGATGCTACAGTGGGAGTCCTAACTTTTGTCTATCCATTAGAAAAGGGATCTTTAACGATTACCTGACATCGTACAGGCTCGGTACATATATTTTACGTACTATCCGAGGGACGGCATAGACAAGGATTTTTTACTCCCTTTAAAAATACTAGGGCCACCGCTAGACGTTTACTATTGATCCGTTCAATGCGAAAGGATTCTGATTGTGAATGACGGGGGAAGTATAGACACCATTTGGTGCTTTGATTGAATGTGGGTACCAGCACAGTGTTCTCTAACTCACCCTTAGGTCATATACGCTGGCATTAGAAGACTAGAAGTTTAAGAGGCATTTTTGAAAAATCGAACCAGCTTTGGAATGTGTTTGTAAAAATGCCAATATTTTAATTGGTAAAGATCGTAGTGGATTTACTAACAGTGATAAGTTTAAATAAATAGCTTTGTTTTTAACCAGGTGTGTCAAAATTTATATATATACAAGTTTACATTTTTATATACTATTATAATCTTCTAGATTTTATAATATGCATATTTACATGGTAACATCTAGAGTGTCCTGTCTAGGTATGCGTTGCCCTTGAGTCCGACGTCGATATAATAATGTTATTGTGTCCATTTAATTTATAAATTTTAATTTTGAGAGTTATCCTATTATCATTTTACTATTGACAAAACGCGTATTAACAAGTCGCTAGGTAGGAATGGAATTAAAAAAATGAGTAACTTTCCATAATGTTTTAATAAATGATCAATTAATCAATCAATGAAAATGTTTTTATTTTTTAATAATAACAAATACATAAAAATGATCATGATCAAATCAAGTATTGGAATTTTGACCACACTTTCGGTACAATTATCGAATTGTTATTGGCAACAGAGAATCGTATTTAAATATTGATCGTTTAATCAATGAGAGAGAGTGAATAATTACTTACACCAATCAATCGATCAGGTTTCAATGCCACTAACCAATAACGATTGTAAATAAATATGATGGAATAAAATTATAGTTATCATGCCGCTCGTCCAATTTCTAACTCAAAATCTCATTTAATTTTTTTTTTCTTTGAGTGAAAACTGTTTACAATTCCTGAAGTGAGAAATGCTTTATTTCAATAATAAGCAATGCTGCCCTAATACATTGGGTTGCTAATACACAGCGTACCAATCAATACTCAAATACATACATACTTATACCTAAAATACATTGTTACATTTTATTTTATATTTATAATATCATAATAATCTTTTCCCCTCTATATCTTTTACAATTTTGTTTTTTTACTTTATTATTTTTTTCCCATTTATTATATTTTATTTTATTTTTCTTCTTTCTTATTTCTCATAATCTTACTCCTTTTCTCTTCCTTCTCTGTCTTAACGCTCACGTTACAAATAGGCACACATACAGAGCTGCTAGAGAAAAAAACCCACAAAAAGAGATGTACCAATAAAAACCTTATATCTAATAAATAAATGAATAAATAGATAAATAAATAAAAATAATTAAATATTAATTAATATTATAATAATTTATTTAATTTTAATTTTAAAAATTAATTAACAATTCGGATAAAGCAGGTGGCAGGTTTCAAACGAAGAAAGAAAAAGAGAAACCAAGAATTTCTCATTTCATTTAAAAAATCCTAGGGCTACGAACTGCGACCTTGGATTTAGTAGGCATTCGTGCTAACCACGATAATTCCTTTTTTTTTATCAAATAATTGGATATCATCTTGAACTTTATAGGGTCTTCCTGTAATGCAAAACTGATAAAACTAATTATTCTTTTATCAGTAATTAACTAATCTGGTAATATAAATCTTTGACGTTCCACGTATTGTGACTATCTAATCCGGTCGCTGGATCTGCAATACTCAGCTAGAACACGTCGATATCGGCCAGAATGAACTCCGAACGGAGTTGGATAATATTTCCATATCGCATGTTGGCTGGCACTAAGGTTACCCCTGATTGCGATGAAGCCATGCAACCTGCTGTGACGAGCGGGTTCGATTCACGCTGATGTTATCTGGCGTTGAAATTGCTTTCAAAGTCATCGACGGTCCCGTTCGGGAACTGGCGCCTTTCTTTCTTTCTTTTTTTTTTTTTTTGACGTATGATATTCGAAGTAAAAAGGTAGGGGAGAGCGGGGTTGGTTGGCAACAGTTTTCACTTTTTTGATTGTTGAGTCGTTCCTGTTATTATAATCCCAATATAGCTGATACTACTGTAAACTCCAAGTATTAAAGTACTTCAAGTAATTCACCACATAATATTTAATACTAAGATCATAGATAGTTGAAGAATTCGTCAATCCAAAGTATGCCAATTAACCCCATATGTGGGGCAGGTTGGCCTATAAGGTGGGGTTTTTCAGCCATAACATTCAAATACTGCCTGACAAATATTATTCTTATTAAAAGCTTCACTATAATGGTATAATAACTTTGAATCGGTTTTTAACAGCTTTTAAGGGAAAATAGAATGACAATAGAAGAAGATAGAAGTTTAGACTGTCGTCACTTTCTGCATAAGAAAAATTGATCTCATCCTCCTCGCTGGGACTAAAGACAATTGGTAGTTTCATCTTTGTATATGTTTACCTTGCTTTTGTGAATTGCTACTGCGCCAAAAAAAAAGTTTACGATAGCCAACTAACCCCATAGGAGAAATCATATGAAAGATGGCTGCCAGGACAGGGGAGAACAATCAAACAAGAAACTGGTTAGTCGAAGGTTAGGTTTTTCAAAGGAGTTTGGGGCTATGTGAACAGAATCGGAGTCAAATGTTTTACTATGCCTTTAAACCAAATTTACTGAAAATATAAAAATTTATTTTATTTTTGTAAAATCGAACAATAAAGCACACTCTTCTCTACATTGTAAGCATCGGATTGAAAACTCAGGACAAGACTCCCGAGGTCGAGCGGGTAACATGGTACAATGGTGGGGCAACAGGAACTATAAGCCGATGGCCAACCTACCCCCTATGCCAAGTAACCCCGCTCTCCCCTACTGTAGTCTTTAAAATTTTGAATTATGTTTTTGTTAAATATAAATACCGAACACAGTCCTTCAGATATAATTATATATATATATATTATGAAGCAAAGTGTACATTGTGCTCAAAAACGACTTCACGTACAATCAAGAATGTTATGTCGTCGTATTGCCTTATAAGCCCCTAACGATGAAGAAGGTTTCAGTTTTATTTTAAGTGTGTAATGTTGAATGGACAAGGGCTGTAATTTTAAGCATCTCGCTACATGAAATTAGCCCATCTAATTAGCTGAGGCGAGTTGATGAATGAAAAAAATTTAGTTCGACATTTGGAAGCCAGGAGTGCCAGCTATGCTCCATTCATGAGGCTCAGCAGCTTTAAATTACACGAGTATATGTTTAAATAATTATTTTTTCCTTTTTATTTTTAAATAAGGCATTACATCTCTGCAATGCATGAGAATGGTCTCAATGAAATCAGAAAACAGGAACCATAAGAAAACGGTACAAACCAGGACATATTTGCTGCCAAAATAATTTTTCTCTGAAAATTCATTTTTATCCAATGATTTCTTCTAATTGGAATTCGTGGATATCTTATACTCAAACCATTTATGGGCAGACTCTGAGGTTTCGAAACTTACCACTAATATTCAAACTGAAGTTTCAGGATGGTACAAATTTTGTTCTAATAATGATTAATTTTGGTCTACTTTTTCTGTACTATTATATTTTAAAGTTATTCTTTCATTCCATCTATCCCGCAACTAGTATTAGAAGCCGGGCACCACAGCTAGTATTAACAACTAAAGTTAAGAAATAAAAATACAGAATCTTTTAAAAATATCGCGTATGACAGAAATTCGAATCCCACAAACCTGCCGGAACAGACCATGAAGAGTAATCGTCACCTAAAAGCACGCCTTAGGTGGCTGGACCAGGTGGAGGAAATTTCGAAGAGGATGGGGATAAGAAGATGGAGGATGTGAAGAAAGTTTCTTCGAGAAGCCCAGCTTCCTACAGGACGATAAATAACTAAGAAATAAATAAATGAATGAAATAAAAAACAGAACGTCATGCTACGTTGGGAAGAAGTGGAACATCTTGGAAGTTGATAATATTACAATCAATATATTTTTCATATTATTCTACCAACAGAACTGATTGCAGTTTGGCCCATGAACGAAAAACCATCGCCATTTCAAATTTGGTCTACATTTACCGCATTTCAATAAGTTTTCAACCCTGGACCTAAAGGTGCCTTTACACTCTACGAACTTTACCCTCGAATCTCACCCTTGAACTGCCTTCACAAGGACTGTTCGGGTATTCTAGGCACTTCATCTGTTCGCCTGTATTCGGGGGTAGCGCTAGTGTGACTTTTGATTTGGATTTTCCCAAGTGACAGGAGTTGTTTGTGATGCTAGAGCGCCGTTGTAATTCGTCTCATATTTTTTTATTTTTTAGATAAAATAAAATATATTGATAATGGAGATTTTTTCTTCATCAGAAGCTATCGTTGGGTGCGTCAGCCATATTTGTTCGCTTAACGTCACGTTATGTATAAATGGCTGTTCGTGGAACGCCGGTACGGCAAGGTTCGGGGGAGAACCTGTTCGAGTGTTAGGTTCGTATTGTGTAAAGGCACCTTATAACTTTCTGGTTCTCAGGTACCGCAAACGCTGGATCTTTGGTTTGACAATCTCGTAAACCTTCACAGAATCGATTATTGTAATATTTTCAATAAATTTCAGTGTTCGATTTCATAAATATCGATGCCTACTTTGAAATCGATAAAAATGGACATAAGTCAGTCTGACTTACGAACGAGTAAACTCACTATATACAGACGCCGGATTAGCGGTACTTTGACTGATAAATATGTCTTATCCGTTATCGCACTTTATACAAGTTATTGAATATTTATGACATTACATTACCAATACGATATAGGACGTCCTCCTCTGAATTACAATCGAGATATAAATTGCTTGAGGATTATCCACTAGATAGATAGAAATTATTTTTAGAAATTCAGTTTAATCAAAATAATGAAATACGTGCCGAATGTAATGGATCTATTACCTGAGTAAAATGCTAGATTGATATGAAAATAGTCATTAAAAAAAAAATTAAAAAGCGTAATACAACCTCTCTGACGAAAAAAAAAATCCAACGAAATTATAATAAGATAAGAAGAAGAGGAAGAAAGACAAAACATACATCAGGCTTTTCGAAGCGAAATGGTATACATTTGCGTATCTTCTTCTTATAATTCTTACAAATTCAGTATAGTAGTATCATGTACATATGTATAATAATAATACAAAATTCATATTACTTTTGTAAATAAATCTGAATATATAAGGTTTTTTTCAAAAACGGCTCTTACGATTTTGATAAAACTTACGGTATTTGATGCATTTATACTCCCGAGATATGACCTCCAAAAATTTCATCAAAATTGATCAACTGGTGGGAGCACTTTATTTCATAACTTTGTTTCCCATTTTTACGTTTTTATCGATTTTCTCAAAAACGGCTTTCACGATTTTGATCAAAATTGTCATCATGTAACGAGAATCAGGTATTCTTTAATATCAGGTAAGCTTTATCATTATTAAAATGTTCTGAGGGGGGCTTAAATGGGGAAGGGGCTTTTTTTGTTTTCCTGTAAAGCACCTTAGATTTTGTTTGTATGGAGAAATTAACTGTGCCCCGTTATGCCTAAAAATTAGAAATGGCGTACATGAAATATGATAAAATCAAGTAAACATATAGAAGAGAAAAAAAGAAAAATATTCCGTCAACGATGAGATAATTAAAGATGTTCTGTTCATTTAATGGAAATCATTTGTTTCATGGTAAATGAATGGTAAATAAAATCATACGACTAGGCTTAAAAGTAAAAACTTTTATTTAACAACCCAAATTTTTAGAGAGCAAATAGAAACAAAAATAGGTAATGAATGTGGAAAAATGTGTGCCTTTGAGAAATAGCATTTAACAAAACAAGTCAATTTCTAATAATAATAATAAGTTGTGTTCAACAATATTATATTCAAATAATTGAGTGGTGAGATATCAAATCCTCCTTATTTTTTATATGTTCATTAAAAAAACAAGTAAATCTTTACGTTTTTCAACTTAAGTTTCGGAATTACTTCCATCTTCAGGGTTTTATTTTATCCTTAATAAAAATTGCATCATATATATAAGTAATCAACATTAACAAAAGCAATAGATTGTCAAATATTAAAATGAAACAAAAATTATATAAATATTTCCACATAAATTGTATTTTGTCACCCACCTCTTTCATTCAGTTTTCTATTTTAAAAATTATACCACCAAAAATTATAAGGGAAAAAACATACTAATTTATACTATCTTAGTATGACATAATTCAAAAGATTTTACACAACCGATGAATGGATTAGAGCAAGACAGTAGTTTTAGTTTCATATCCAGAAAATTCGTATGTTAATAGTCTAGCTGGATTCTTCTATAATTTTCACGAAATTTGATCGTGTTCATCGCGAATTTGCGTACATATTGAGTGACTTTAACGCCGCAGTGTGAAGGATGCTGCTTCATCTACAGACTTATAGGTTGAACATATTACGTTATTCTAGTGTTTTTTCGCTTTCTTTTATGAAGATGTGACATTCTTATCCTCTGATGCAGATGTCACAACATATATTGCCTCTAACCACTGCTCGTGGTTTTCCTCCCACAACTCTTCCCTAAATAACGCAATGGTAAAAAATATTAAGGAACATACATATGTATCAATACGTAACCTAAATTTATGGTTTTCCTTTACTTACATAAAACATTCCTTTGTCCATGATATTTCTTAGAACTTGTAATGCTCAGAATAGGTTTACTGCATTATCTATATTCGATTATTTATGACGCCATAAATCATCTCACGAGCTCCTCCGGTCATATCCGTGAAGTATAACGTTCGTTATCATCTTGATATTATCAGCTATTTTTAGTATCTCTTTGGAAAAGTAACAGAAAAATTATGTCGAATGCTTCTTACTTTAATAAGTTAAAATTGTTACTTTTAATATACCGAAATAACAATAAAAAAACTTATTTTTACTTTCACTTACCTATATATGAAATATATAGTAAGTGGAAGTATTGCGATCGTGAAAAATTTCGACTTCCGGTTTTCAACGGAAATACACGTTTTGGGGCCCCTTGAGTCGAAATAACCAAGTCCCGCGAAATGGTCTGTGTGTGTGTGTGTGTGTGTGTGTGTGTGTGTGTGTGTGTGTGTGTGTGTGTGTGTGTGTGTGTGTGTGTGTGTGTGTGTGTGTGTGTGTGTGTGTGTGTGTGTGTGTGTGTGTGTGTGTGTGTGTGTGAACAGACTAGCTCAAAAACTATAAACCGTGCGAACCTGAAATTGGGTATTTAGAGTATGTATAAGCCCGCGATAAGACAGCAAAAATTTCATCAAATTTGCTCAAAGGGAGGGAGTACTTTATTTAATAACTTTTTAAGTATTTTTCGATTTTCTCAAAAACGGCTCTAACGATTTTGATTAAACTTAGTATTTGATCTATTTATATGCCCGAGATATGTCTGTAAAAATTTCATCAAAATTGATCAACCGCAGGGGGCACTTTACTTAATAAATTTTGTATCATTTTTTCGTGCTTTTTTTATTTACTCAAAAACGGCTTTCACGATTGTGACCAAAGTGGGTATTTGATGTATGTATATGCCAAATATGTGATAGCCAACATTTTATCAAAATTGATCAACCGAAGGGGGGACTTTACTTAATAAATTTTGTATCATTTTCACGGGGTTTTTTATTTACTCAAAAACGGCTTTAACGATTAATAAAAATAAGATATGAATGTAGAAAAATGTGTGACTTTGGGAAATGATATTTAACAAAACACGTCAATTTCTTATCTAAGTAAGTTGGTAAGTGAAAGTTGTGTGTTGCGCGCACGCACCAAATTTTTTATATAACGTAAATTAAAATAAATATGTTTAATTCAAACTATTGTTTCCTTGATCTTGTAGGTTTTTTTTTATTTTATGAATAAAAGCTTCTAAAAATATTTTAAAACTATAATTTATATAAAGGATTAACTTTTGGGGTCTGTAGGACCCCAGTGTGGCACGTATGAAAAAAAATATTAGTGTGCCTTTGGAGGGTTAAAGATTCCTTAAATTCTAGGTTACAGTGGAAGCACTAAGTGCCAAAGTCCAGCTTCGTCCGTTTAACCGATTGCCGATTTTCACCTATCGATACTTTCTCATTTACTGTCAAATTTGATCACTAATAGTGAGTATTTTGTCTTAAGCTAATTTATAATATAACAAAATCGTACTCAAGTGTATAAAATAATGATTATTTTAAGACATTATACTTACAATGAACGGTGTATTAAGTTGTAGTTAGATTTTAGCCTTCGAGCCCGCCCACATCGCAACCCGTAGTGAAAGGGTACAACCTTGCTTTCTTGGGTTACCTCACGCCATTTTCCTCATAGCTTCCTGTGGTTTCCGCGTGTCAAAACAGAAACCTTTGTCTGATATTTTTGATATGTGCAAAAAATATTCTTATACATATGAGAAGGTGAGGTGTAAAACTCGTTCGTTCCATTTTTTTGAAAAAATTTAGATGGCAGTGGATTCTACGAGATATTTTAATGCTCTTTCAATATATCTAATCAGATTGGAGCAAAACTCGTTGTTTCTTATAATTTTTGGCTATACAAAATAGAGGTTTGTTGCAGAACTGGTTCGTTACTCGTTGAGAAGCAAAACTCCTTGGTTCCTATAATAACTTCTCACTTTGCACCCATCCCAATCGTTCACTTCAGCAGTTCCTGTTACTCTTTCTGAACAAAATATCGAAAGCTCCTTAAACTCGCGTGTTTTATGTCAGTTTATACTCGATACTTCTTACCTAGCTATATTAATAATTGATTTAACAATTAACTCCAACAAGCTGAAAGGCCTTGATAATCTGCTGAAAAAGCATTTTGGTGACGAATGTACGGCCAATGATTCATTGAAGTATTTCACACGAGTTCTCAATATATTTGCCACATACGAGAAAAACAACGAACAGCATGATGATGAAATCGCTATTATTGAAGAAGACTTAAGATCTAATATTTTTGTAGTCAGATGTTTTATACAAGTAAGTTGATATTTTTGAAAAATTCATTAACAAAAAAAATGTTTAGTCAAATGTTTTAACCCAGTGGGTGTTATTATTTTGTAAAATGATACAGAATTTATTAATAAATTAGTTGTGAACCTAAATAAATATTACTTATTAAAAAAAAAATCGCTTTTGTTTTCTTCTCCTCGTATTATTATCCTAATTGGAAGATCAACTTACGCTGTGTGAATTAAAACTCGATCGTTCCAATGTGGCGTGCAGCGAAAGTCCTTCCCTTAAACATTTTGTTGCAAAACTTTCTTATTTCAATCTTTCTTATTTTTAAATAAGGAATTTTTTTTTTTTTTTTATCTGGCCCCTGTACAAGACGTGGTAAGTTTTTTAAGTTTCATGAAAAGCGGGTTCATGTGGAACGAACGAGTTTTGCATCTCACCTCTTCATATTTTTGTGCATATTTTTACTTTCACTTACCTATATATGAAATATATAGTAAGTGGAAGTATTGCGATCGTGAAAATTTTCGACTTCTGGTTTTCAACGGAAATACACGTTTTGGGACCCCCTGAGTCGAAATAACCAAGTCCCGCGAAATGGTCTGTGTGTGTGTGTGTGTGTGTGTGTGTGTGTGTGTGTGTGTGTGTGTGTGTGTCTGTGTGTGTGTGTATGTGAACAGACTAGCTCAAAAACTATAAACCATGGGAACCTGAAATTGGGTATTTAGTATAGGTATATGCCCGCGATGTGACAGCAAAAATTTCATCAAAATTGCTCAAAGGGAGGGGGTACTTTATTTAATAACTTTTTACGTTTTTTTCGATTTTCTCAAAAACGGCTCTAACGATTTTAATTAAACTGAGTATTTGATCGATTTATATGCCCGAAATATGACTGTAAAAATTTCATCAAAATTGATTAACCGGAGGGGGGACGATACTTAATAAATTTTGTATCATTTTCACGTGTTTTTTTTACTTTCACTTACCTATATTTTATTTTATTTATTTTATTTTAATTCCTCCCTCCCATGCCTCACGGGCAATACGGGTATGAGCAGTAGTGGGATGTTACGTATGACTACGCAACAACTCACTACCGCTAGAAAACCATTTATTTTATTTTTCATCTTCTGCAGCTGTCCCCAAGAGCTGGAAGGTCTCTTCTACTTCTATGATGGTCTTCTTGGTCCAGGTCCTCTTCTCCGGGCTCCCATGTTGAAGTGGGCTGGGCCCAATGCCGTTTTCCACCCTTCAATGAACTCCTTGAACCGCGGGAAGTTCTCCTCGCTCACCAGCTGAGGGAACTCTTGCTCAGTGAGGACGAAAAGTCCCGTGTTTTCCAACATCCTGGCCCTTATACTATCAAATACAGTGCAGGTCGTGACCACGTGCTCAACCGTCTCTGGGACACCACAGGTGGAGCAGTGGGGATCTTTGTTCTGGCCAAGTCGATGGAGATGGGCTCTAAAACCCCCATGCCCCGTGAGGAACTGTGAAACCCAATAGTCCGGGAGGACCCACTTAGCCAATAGCCGGGATTTTACAGAAGGAAAGTATTTCCTGAGGGTGCTTCCTTTCTGGGATATTGCCCACCTTCGGCTCCACTCCTCAATGGTATCCTCCCGGACTATCTGCTTCCACTTGGTTAAGTTTTCAGTAATCCTCTCCGTTAGAGCGTCCGGAATTCCTGCTGAGCCTTCCTTTTTGTATGCATACTTTGTCACTTCTTCCTGCAGGAGGAGGTCGAGAGGAACCACCCCCGCTAGAACCTGCACTGCGTCATGTGATGTTGACCTATAAGCTCTGGTGACACGAAGCAGAGCCGTCCTCTGAGTTGATGCCAGCCTATTCCTCTGTCTCTGGTTGAGGTTTCGATACCAGAAGGGGGAGGCATACCTTAGGATACCCTCAACCACTCCTTTATAGATAGTTACCGTTGCCGGGTACCTAAGGCCCCAGAATGCGCCTCCTACTCTACTAAGATTGTTCACAGTTTGGGCCACCCTACCTTACCTTACACTTACCTATATATGAAATATATAGTAAGTGGAAGTATTGCGATCGTGAAAAATTTCGACTTCCGGTTTTCAACGGAAATACACGTTTTGGGGTCCCCTGAGCCAGACTAGCTCAAAAACTATAAACCGTGTGAACCTGAGATTGGGTATTTAGTGTATGTATATGCCCGCGATGTGACAGCAAAAATTTCATCAAAATTGCTCAAAGGGAGGGGGTACTTTGTTTAATAACTTTTTAAGTTTTTTTCGATTTTCTCAAAAACGGCTCTAACGATTTTGATTAAACTGCGTATTTGATCTATTTATATGCCCGAGATATGACTGTAAAAATTTCATCAAAATTGATCAACCGGAGGGGGGACTTTACTTAATAAATTTTGTATCATTTTCAAGTGTTTTTTTTTATTTACTCAAAAACGGTTTTCACGATTTTGATCAAACTGGGCATTTGATGTATATATATGCCAAAGATTTGATAGCCAACCTTTCATCAAAATTGATAAACCGGAGGGGGGACTTTACTTAATAAATTTTGTATCATTTTCAAGTGTTTTTTTTTATTTACTCAAAAACGGTTTTCACGATTTTGATCAAACTGGGTATTTGATGTATGCATATGCCAAAGATGTGATAGCCAACCTTTCATCAAAATTGATAAACCGGAGGGGGGACTTTACTTAATAAATTTTGTATCATTTTCAAGTGTTTTTTTTTATTTACTCAAAAACGGTTTTCACGATTTTGATCAAACTGGGTATTTGATGTATGCATATGCCAAAGATGTGATAGCCAATATTTCATCAAAATTGATCAACCGAAGGGGGGACTTTACTTAATAAATTTTGTATCATTTTCAAGTGTTTTTTTTATTTACTCAAAAACGGTTTTCACGATTTTGATCAAACTGGGCATTTGATGTATGTATATGCCAAAGATGTGATAGCCAATATTTCATCAAAATTGATCAACCGGAGGGGGGGACTTTACTTAATAAATTTTGTATCATTTTCACGTGTCTTTTTTATTTACTCAAAAACGGTTTTCACGATTTTGATCAAACTGGGTATTTGATGTATGTATATGTCAAAGATGTGATAGCCAACATTTCATCAAAATTGATCAACCAGAGGGGGGACTTTACTTAATAAATTTTGTATCAATTTCACGTGTTTTTTTAATTTACTCAAAAACGGCTTTCACGATTTTTATCAAACTGGGCATTTATGTATGCGAAAGATGTGATAGCCAACATTTCATCAAGATTGATCAACCGAAGGGGACACTTTATTTCATAACTTTTTTTCTAATTTTTAGATTATCTCAAAAACGGCTTTAACGATTTTCTTCATATTCGTCATGTTTAATGAAAATTGAGTGTTATTTAATATCAGGTAAGCGTTATCATTATTAAAATGTTCTGAGGGGTTTATAGAGCAAATGAAAACAAAAATAAGAAATGAATGTGGAAAATGTGTAACTTTGAGAAGTGGCATTAACAAAACGCATTAATTTCTTATCTAAGTAAGTTGGTAAGTGAAAGTTGTGTGTTGCGCGCACGCACCAGATTTTTATTTACTCAAAAACGGTTTTAACGATTTCGATCAAACTTGGTATTTGATGTATATATATGCCCGAGATGTGACTGTAAAAATTTCATCAAAATTGATCTACGGGAGGGGGGACTTTACTTAATAAATTTTGTATCATTTTCACAGGTTTTTTTATTTACTCAAAAACGGCTTTAACGATTAACAAAAATAAGATATGAATGTAGAAATATGTGTGACTTTGGGAAATGATTATTAGCAAAACACGTCAATTTCTAATCTAAGTAAGTTGGTAAGTGAAAGTTGTGTGTTGCGCGCACGCACCAGATTTTTTTAAATACAAAGGCTGCTCATATTACCCTCAGTTGCCAATAACCCCACCTTTACTTCTTAGGTTATTTGGAAATGATGACAGGGGTATAGTTGCATCAAACTCTTCATGCATATGTTGTTACATCAGACCTCAAATGCTGTATTTCTTGATTAATTGATGATATATCAATTAATTCTTGATTGAACAACATGATGATGAAATCGCTATTATTGAAGAAGACTTAAGATCTAATATTTTTGTAGTCAGATGTTTTATACAAGTAAGTTGATATTTTTGAAAAATTCATTAACAAAAAAAATGTTTAGTCAAATGTTTTAACCCAGTGGGTGTTATTATTTTGTAAAATGATACAGAATTTATTAATAAATTAGTTGTGAACCTAAATAAATATTACTTATTAAAAAAAAAATCGCTTTTGTTTTCTTCTCCTCGTATTATTATCCTAATTGGAAGATCAACTTACGCTGTGTGAATTAAAACTCGTTCGTTCCAATTTAGTGTAGTATGTAGTAGCAGTAGAGTCCAATGTAGTAGCAGAAAAAGTCTTTCCTTTAAACATTTTGTTGCAAAACTTTCTCATTTCATACTTCGTTACTTTTTATTTGTTACCTTTAAATTAGTAAATGTTTTTATTCCAAGCTCAATTTCAGAGTTTAGCTGTACCCTGAAAATACTGTATTTATGTTGGTAAATTCGTTTTGAAAAATAATTTTTGGTTAGCATAGCCAACTACTTGTCACAGAAGATGGAGGTTTCGTATTCCGTCTGGTGGTATCCGTAAAGGTAGTAAAAAATGCTTGGATTGTGTTAAAGATCCCCGTTCAAATTATATCATAGTTAGCAAAATTTAAGACTACCACGTGTGCTATTTCAGCATAAAGTAACCTCAAAGAAACAAAAAAACTTTGGCTATATACTCTACTGAGTAGGACTTTGTTAGAAAATGGAGTACCAGGATTTCCTAAAACGAAATTATATTGACACCTAGCGTTCAGTATTGTATGGAACCTGAATGAGGAAGTGGTAAACTGACGTGTAGTAGTTATCGAGTGGGAGTGGTTTTCAACTCTGCCACTTCCCACCTCCTCACAATAGTGGCATTCACCTAGTCTATTCCATTAAAAGCTACTCACTCATTCTCATTAAGCTAAAATCACCACTTTACAATCTTGAGGTTTTGAAATTTAATCTTTATTTTGATTGCATTTATTGGAACTGGTAGTAGATATAAAAATACTTATAATCCAATAAGCAACTATTGAGTATTATTTATTTCTACGAACGGTTTACATTCCTCTTTAGCTCTTGTAACGATTTCTTCTAAGACGATCTTTATTTTTCTCTAAAGTGATTCTAAAAGCCAATTGTGGTAGATCTGTATCACTCATGTTACAGTTTTTACTTTCACTTAGCTATATATGAAATGTATAGTAAGGGAAAGCATTGCGATCGTGAAAAAATTCGACTTACGCGTTTGGGGGTCCCTTGAGTCGAAATAACCAAGACCCGCGGAAAGGTCTGTATGTGAACAGACTAGCTCAAAAACTATAAGCCGCACAAAACCGAAATTGTGTATTTGGTGTATGTATATGCCCACGAAGTGACAGCAAAACTTTTATCAAAATTGGTCAAACGGAGGGGGTACTTTATTTAAAGAATTTCGTAAAATTTTTATGTTTTTCTCAATTTTGTCAAAAGCGGCTCTAACAATTTTGATTAATTGGTATTGGTATTTGGTTTATGTACATGGCCGCGATGAGACGAAATTTCATCAAAATTGATTAATTGAAAGAGGCACTTAACTGAAGAAATGTCCCATTTTCATGTGTTTTTTTTTATATACTCAAAAACGGCTTTAACTATTTTGATAAAACTTGGTATTTGATGTATGTATATGCCAGCGATGGGACAGCCAAAATTTCATCAAAATAGGTCAAACGGAGGAGTTACATTATTTAGTATATTTTTTTTTTTCATTTTTAGGTGTTTTTCTTTTTCTCAAAAACTGCTGTAACTATTTTGATCAAATAGGGAATTTGATGTATTTATATGCCCGCGATGTGACAGTCATGATTTAATTAATCGTATTTTTTATTTTTATATAATAAATGTGGAAAAATGTGTTGAGGAATGGCGTTTACATATTATCGAAAGACGTCGATTTCTAATCTAAGTAAGTTCGTAATTGAAAGTTGTGTGTTGCGCGCATAGCACCAGATTTTTTTTTCATCAAATGTCCATGGATGAGTGGCTTATGGCCATTCCTGAATAGGATAAAAACCACCACTTCTTTCGTTGTCAACATTTGTACTTCCTTGGAACGACTATTATAAAAACATACAGAATTAGTCTTGTTATATTCGTAAATGAACCTCAACTCTATAACAAACTGGTTTGTAGAAAAGGGTACTTGAGAATTAATCATATTTTTTTTATTTTCCCACTGCATAAACTTAAATGTCGCTGCAGAGAAAAAAATTACATGTAAATAGCTATTTTTTTTTACGTAATTTTTTTTTTTTATGTAATAATAATACCATTGACGAAATAGACAGTTGAGTAAATAAATAAAATATGTGTTGACCGGGCATTACTTTTGCAATAATAATGTAAACAGTTTATCGAACAGATAACTCCAAATGTGTTTTAGGGTTTTGGTTCTATTGTTGTATAGATTGACCCGCTAAACATCGCGTGTCTACCGGATCATTACCTTTTCAATGCTCCAACATGGAAATAAACAACACGAATAAAATACTCCGTCACTGCCGGTAAATAATATTTGTTGTATTATTATTAAAAATTAATATGTAGCAGTCAATATTATTTAACATCTATATAAATAAAGATGAAATTATGTTTGTTTGATTATTTCTTCTTTATAGAAATCCATACCGTTTGTCCTAAATTCTCCAAATTTTGCTCAGTGGTTCGTCATGATCTCGCTTTACAGTGTTTTTTTTTTTTACGAAATCGAACGTTTGAGTCGAAAAAACGGCCTAAAAAATCATTTCATAGATTTTGAAGTGACCAACAAGACCCGGTAAGACCTCCCTTGGCAGGCGTCGAGTCCTGGGATTTTTAAACCATATGTTTTTTTTTTTTTAAACATTACAATACGTTTATTTACATGTGTGGTGAATTTATTTTTTAAAAATGATTCCTAAGAAGCGAGCTTCCATAGGAGTAGTGAGCTCAAAAGCTAAAAAACAACGTCAAATACGAGCAGCTGAAACTCTTGACGAACATCAAAATAGGATTGAACAATACAGGCTTAGACAGGCAGAATCGCGGGAAACTGAGTCTGCCCAGGAATACGAGGCCCGCGCTTTGCCCACAGAGGCTTAGGCAAGTCGATTTGCGGGAAGCTGAAACTGCAGGGCAATATTTCTGTTTATTTGTTTTTTTGTTTGTTTCTATCATAGAAATCCATACCGTTTATCTTAAATTCTCCAGATTTCGCTCAGTGGTGCTTTTATACCAGGTGCGAACACCTGTCCATATTAAAATTGCTTAACTTCAGCTGATATTCTTTATCCTAATAAAAATCGTAATGATCTCGCTTTACAATGGTTTTTTCACGAAATCGACCGTTTCATTAGAAAAATGAAATTCCCCGGGTGAAACCGGGACATACAGCTAGTATAATATAATATTGTTCTATGATCCTTTATTTGGAATATTATATGGAATCAAACAGCATGCGGAGTACGCCTTTAATGACAGACCATTGTTCATTAATAAAGCCGCTCTGTTCATTTAATGGAAATTATTTGTTTCATGCTAACTAAATTAAGTTTTCAACAACTGCATAAAGAATTATAAAATTAGACGACTTGGAGTATTATGACAAGTAAAAATGAAAAATGAGTGTTATCACAAGTAAAAACTTTTATTTAATAATAAAAAACATTATTGTTTTTATAGAGCTAATAAAAACAAAAATAAGGAATTAATGTGGTAAAATGAGTGACTTTGAAAAGTGGAAATTAACAAAACTCATCAATTTATAATCTAAGGAAGTTGGTAAGTGAAGGTTGTGTGTTGCTCGCACGCACCAGATTTTTCATTTTAAACCCTCCAAAGGCACACTAATATTTTTTTTCATACATGCCACACTGGGGTCCCACAGACCCCAAAAGTTAATCCTTTATAGAATAATATGATTAATTATAGTTTTAAAATATTTTAAGAAGCTTTTATTTAGACGATTAAAAAAAAACGTATAAGATCATGAAAACAATAAATTGGATTAAAAATATTTATTTTAATTTACGTTATATAAAAAAACACATGTAAAATGCACATTTTTCAAGTAGTTTTTACAGTTTGGAAAAAACGTATATAGAAATTTCAAATTTTATACAAATCAAGATTAATTATTATCTACTGTTACTTAGAATATTCTAAATATACAAATATATTTTACAAAATTTATTGCCGACCACTTTCTTACATGCTGCTCTCATGGACTGCATTCTACGCACAAGTGTGTGGCTGTGGCATTCCCTACAAACTAGTTTTGTTTTCCTATCTTTTTGTCTAGAACAATAAGAGCATCTTCTTTTTTAAACTGTCATAGGGCCTTTGGACCCGTGCCATTGACTCCTAATTCCTTAATTAATATTATTATTGACCTTCTCACTTTAGGCCTGAGCCATTCTGAAAAAAATAAAATTTATCATAAAGTTAAGCAATAAATAAAACAATAAAACATAACCCACAAAAAGAAATATAAACCACACAATAAAACATTTTGAAAGAAATTTAACCTCACTTAAAAAGCAAATTGTAATAAAAGTGTAATAACAAAAAGAAGAACTTAGATGCCACACTGGGGTCTACAGGACCCCAACACAAGTTTTTAATTTTCTATAAAAACAACAGGATGAACTACAACTTTTCCAACATAGGCGCTAAGGCGGTAGGTGTACCAACTTCGAATAAGTAGAAGTCACAGCCATTAGAATAATTTTATCAATTAGATATTCGTACATAATATGTTCTTGGGGTCTGTCAGACCCCAGTGTGCCTTTAATCCTACGTATTCGGTCGTAACTTGAACCTAACAGCATTACGGTGCTTCTTGATGAGAGCCGAACTCT
Source organism: Aelia acuminata (assembly GCA_911387785.2). Taxonomy (NCBI): domain Eukaryota; kingdom Metazoa; phylum Arthropoda; class Insecta; order Hemiptera; family Pentatomidae; genus Aelia; species Aelia acuminata. Next base: position 216,069,422 of record OU426978.1, on the reverse strand, counting down.
AACGAGAAAGTAGAAACTTATGAATACTTATTGCTTTGAACCGGCTACAATCTCAGATGTTTCCAATCCAAGTGGCCCGGTGTTGTTTTTGCAACATCTGCCCGGCGCCATCCGTTTACAGCACTTCCTTCTCCAGGCTATGCTAAACTCCATCAATCGTTCTGTCACTGGATTATATGTGGGAACATTGCAAATAAGTGTGGTGCATAATTTAGAAAAATCGAGTGTATATAAAATAACTCATTTTCTGATGATCTTAAGATGCAAATGTTTTTTCTCGTTTTTTCTTGTATGAATACTGCCTTTTCAATATGCAAATATTATTAATACAATATTCAAATCAAGTTCTGAGTACAACTTTTAAAAACATGTCCATAGAAGCCGATTTAACAATCGTTCCCATGAACATACCCTAATGTTTAAATTTAAACAAGATTTTCATCCTCTTCAATGCGTTTTAAGAGGTTAGGTCGCATTTTAAGAGAGATTTTTTTTTCTCAAATTGGTTGACTTGAAGACGAGGCAGATATTTAAGGAAACTGATAATAATTTTCAAAAGTTTATTGTATGTGAAATATCACGTTCAGCCACAAAGGACGATGTCTTTGTAAACAATGTGTAGGGGAGAGCGGGGTTGATTGGCAACAGTTTTCACTTTTTTGATTGTTAAGTCGTTCCTGTTAATATAATCCCCATAGGGCTATACCACTGTAAACTCCAAGTATTAGAGTTCTTCTGGTATTTTTTTCACCACATAATATTTAATACTAAAATCATAGAAAATTGACGAATTCGTCAATCCATAGAATGCCAATTAACCCCCTATGATGCCAATTAAACCCCCTATATATGCGGGGAAGGTTGGCCTAGAAGGGGGAGGGTTGTATAGCCATCTCATTCAAGTACTGCCTGACACATATTATTGTTATTAAAAGCTGCACTATAATGGTATAATAATTTTGAATCGGTTTTTAACAGCTTTTAAGGGAAAATAGAACGACAGTAGAAGAAGATAGAAGTTTAGACTGTCGTCACTTTCTGCACAAGAAAAAATTCTCTCATCCTCCTTGCTGGAACTAGAGACAATTGGTAGTTTCACCTTTGTTTATGTTTACCTTGCTTTTGTGAATTGCTATTGCGCCAAAAAACCACAGCAGAAGAGAGCCAACCAACCTCACAGGAGAGATCATATCTAAGATGGCTGCCAGGACAGGAGAGAACAATCAAACAAGAAACTGGTTAGTCGAAAGGTTAGGTTTTTCAAAGGAGTTTGGGGCTATGTGAACAGAATCGGAGTTAAATGTTTTACCATGCCTTTAAACCAAATTTACTGAAAATATAAAAATTTACTTACATGTTGTAAAATCAATCAATGAAGCACACTCTTCTCTACACTGTTAGCATCGGATTGAAAACTCAGGACAAAATTCCCGAGGTCGAGCCGGTCACATGGTAAAATGGTGAGGCCTTCACAACGGAAATAATAAGTGGATGGCCAACCTACCCCTATGCCAACCAACCCCGCTCTACCCTACGTGATGATGAGCAATGAAAATGTTTACGTTTACGTAATGCACGAGATGATTGTGGTTTCGAATAATGGGTTTTACTGTCCTCTCGTCACAATGACTATATAGCGACTTTTCTCTCTTTCAAAAATTTGCTTAAATGGGCCCCTCCTTATTAATAGATGTTAAGTATTCCTTCGTGTGGTCTACAAAAAGTCTACGCATGATCACGCGTCTCTGTACCTCAAAACTCTTACAGTGAAACGCGATATGCCATGGATCTTGGGATTTTTGGCTGTTCGTGACCTTAGCCAGAGGCATTATATTGAGGAATTTCGCTGTGGACCCCTGAATAATCCTTATCTTGGCCAGCTTTACTAAACTAGGACGGTCAAGATGAAAACCGAATGCCTTAAACTACGGGATTAAGTCCACCTTCTTATGTATCGCGTAATGGTCCCTACCTTTAGATGTAGATTCCCAAACATTAAAAGCGTTGCCAATCGTCGATTGCATTTTCCTTTATTACACTTATAAGGTCTGATAATGGGATTCTGGCATTTATCATATGCAGCTGGTTTTAATTGACAGCTCTATCCGCCATCTCATTACAGGACATGTTCCGCAAACCCACGGGATGGAGAAATTGAAGCGTGGAAATGCATTTCTATTTATATAAGAGGCTTTGTCCTGACTGACAGAATCAACGCAGAGCAAAAACTACTAATGATAGAAACTTGAAGTTCGGAATTTAGATTTTAAACGCGATGTAGGTAACCACTAAGAAAGGAATTTCAAAAATGTAACCCCTGAGTGGTTTAATGGTGAAATTGTCGTTTAACTCTAACGGACACCTATATTTGCACTTCGAGAAAAAATATCTGATTTGTACTCATTTTAAAGATCTTGATACGCAGAGTTTAACTCGAAAGTCCCTATGGGTGGTCGAAAACCTTTTTTAAAAGCCGAAAAATGAAGCGTTCACGACGAGTAAGAATTTTTTTGTTTCGGTGGTTTTAGTGAACTCTCTCAATTGCGCGTCTCCCTCTCTTCTACTGAGCCGGCAGCTTCCCCCTCCAACATCCCACCTACCGGAAGCTCCGATCCCTGTTATGTTGTAATATATGACATATGTTGTCAATATATAACATATTATATTAAATCAATACCAAAATAATGATCAAACAATTGATTTTGTCTTATTACATGTCTTAACCATTTCTGAAGAACGGCTTTGGAACATATAACAATTTGGCAAAACAAAAAACTTTGTTTTATTTTTTTGGCTCTTAAACTCTTATCCATTTCCACGCTTCAATTATTATTCGCTTTACTTAGCAGAGCTAGAAGTTTGAAGGAAATATATCTTTTAGCATTATTTACCCTCAAAGTTATGGATGCTATGGTTTAAATTTGGCGAGTTCTGCAGATTTCGAATGATTGTACTACTATTGCGAACATTGGTTAAATGTTTCAAGAGGGTACTAATTTGGTTTTCTCTGATAGAGCTGTGTTTGAATTGTCATTTCCTTGATATCTAATGTCATTAAAAAAAAAAAATTATCCCTCAGTTGCTGATTTCTAAATGCCTCTAACGACCTTCATGCTAACATCGTCCTTTTGCGTCACCATTTGCCTGATGTCTTCGAATAGACAGTATTATTGCATTGTGAAAATTTCAAACAAAGAAAAATCTAACTATCTGTTATTTATAACTATCTATTATATCTATTATTTATATTATATTTATCGAACTTCCTAAACTATCCCTTGTGTTCGAAGGTTAAATTAGTGAGCTAATGAGATTATGATGATATTTTCTTCAGAAGATATTAGTAGCCTTTACACATACGTTCTTTCCCACACGATTGAGTCGCGAAGGATTGCGCGCGCGCAATCACGTCGCGTAATCTTGTGGGAAAGATTTAGATGCTAAAAGAGTGTTCACGCGCTTTCCCACACGAAAGCGCGTCTACGTGATTGTTTAGAGAGGAAAAACATATGCAATCCCCGGACAATCCCGTGAAGGATTGAGCGCGCGCAAAACTCTCGCGTTATCGTGCGGGAAAGCGTGTGATATAAAAAAGTGATAAACACGCTTTCCTCAAGGCACTGGATGGCGAGAGGGAAAGAACATATGTTTTAGACGAATTATGCTCGTAATCCCCGGAGCGTGGAGCGTTTGGTTAGACCAACAGTTTTGTTGGCGTGTCGAGTTTATGGACTCTTCTATAGCGCTATAAAAATGTCTCTTTATAAATATCGATACCATGAAACTATCAGGCCTGTAATGCCTTCTTATCTTCTTTATATTTTCGTTTCCTCATGCTATTTCCAGCGTCGACGAGCCTTTACCATTTTCAGCCAGCCCTCCAACCCTTGCTAATTACTTCATTTCGATAAGGGTTTTCTCTGTTCCTCCTTGGAGGGAATTCGGGGACGCCCTCGTGGTCTCCTTCCAACTTTCCATCTTCTCATACCTTTACGAGTTATAATGACATCTACATCGATATATATATATATATATTTTTTTTTTAATCCAAACAGAGTCCCTCCTACCAGAGCTATTACTAGCGGTCACTAAGTAATTACAGCATTTCCAAGTCAGATTTAACCTTTTCCATGTTATTTTGAATCCTTTTCCAAGTCTAACTCAACCACTTCTTCATTTTTGTTCGGTCTACCCTCTTACCTAAGAATATTATATCAGGACGAGGTATCCATTAACATTAATATGTATTTTAAGGCTTAAGGCGAATTTTTAAAAAATGTATATTTATTTTTTTAAACTGCATTTCCACCAGTTTTATACGGAATTTAAAAGGTCAACTAATTTTTCTATTAAACCATCGCATTATTAAATTAATATGAAAAGAAATGAGGAAAAACACTTTGTAAGAATTATTAAGCACGTCAAATTATAAATCACTTCAACATTTCTTGAATTTAAGACTAGAGTAGTTAAAAAGAGTAATGTATTAAAATAATTTAATACATTATTCCAGGTTTGCTCTTATTGATCATGATCCCTCTTGTCTGATCTTATTGAACTCGATCCCGTCAGGTTTTTAACTCTATTTTTTATAGGTAGCGAGAGCATTTCCGTTGCTTGAATTTAGCTCTCATGCTTGGTTGTCAGAGTTGAGAGCTCACTTGCGTAGGTTATAAACAAAAAGTTTTGAAAGTAGAATTTAGAGTGTAATGAATAGTGCATAAATGGAGGAAAAAAATAAATATAATATGATAAGAAATAAAGTGAAAAGAATTCTAAGGATGGGGTATTATACACCGAAACGTTGATGCAAGTAGAGAAAATAAAGTATAAATAAGAGAATTATATTTTTTTTATTCCACGCAAAAAGAAACAAACTTTTGGTATTACTTCGGATGAGGAGCTCCAAGATGGCGGCCGGCGTGATTAAACAACAAGGTATTCCGATCAAGCCCTACACGATATCCACGATTCAGTTCGGGTTAACCGAGAGTTCCCGAGATCTGATGTCGGCTTTATCCACATTTTTGGAGGGGAATTCATTCGTTGCTTACTTTTATTAGGTTAGGTGCAGCTACATATACATACACACTGATGCAGCTACACAGTTTGTACCTATATCCAAATGGCATATTTATATAACGAATTTCCAACAGCTCATCGAAACTTGGAAAAAATGATTGATATATATGTGTAACTTTTAATTGGGTTAGGGCAGAATAACATTAACAAATATAAAAAAAAAATAAAATAAATCATGTACTTCGCAATAAATAATAATAAAATAATAAAAGAAAGAATAAAACAATAGAATAATAAATCATGTACAAAAGAATAAAATAATAGAATAATAAATCATGTACAGTTTGTTCTTTTTCCGTAGGAGAACTATTTAAAATCATCATCAAATCATTTTTAAAAATATCCATATTGGTAATTTAAATACATTTTTCTTGAAATACAAAAAAATAATATGTCGTGGCTTAGAAGGCTAAGATTTTTGTATTATTAATTATTTGTACCTTGTGCAAATAAGTCGATCCCATTTAATAATTTAAACAGAACAATAACATTTAAAAAAAAAAAATTTCAAAACAAAAGATTAAATTATTCTTTTTTCGTTATTTAAATACATTTTTTCAGGTCAGGCCACTTTAGGCATAACTAAAGGTAATATGTAAGATAAATTAAAATTATTCTGAACATAACCTATATTATTGCTGCGGTGCGGACATGAGTGGCCAGACCTTTATACGTGCATTTAACTTGAACCCATTTAATCATTTAAACAGTACAATAACATATTTTTAAAAAACAAACAAATAAATTCACAAAACAAACTATTAAACTTATTTGTTAAATGGTCTGTTTAGTTTTAAATTTAAAATTTTATGCAACCATCACAGGAAATTTTCATATATTGAAATAGTACTTCCATTCATATCTGTTGTACTTTAATTATATTAAAGAAACATTCATTTGTACTTTATGTTTACTTTACTAAGGCGGGAAGGTTATCTGGACTACATCTGCTCGGGAACTCTCGGTTAACCCGAACTGAATCGTAGATATCGTGTAGGGCGTGATCGGAAAACCTTGTTGTATACTCACGCCGGCCGCCATCTTGGAGCTCCTCATCCGAAGTAATACCAAACTTTTTTTTTTAAATTTCCAAAATAAAAAAGATTTTTTATTTATTTTGGAAAATACTAATTGCATTTCGCAACAGCAAATTGCTATCGTGCACAAAGCAAACATATGGTTATAATTCTATAACCTCCTTACACTGTACAACTCTACTTTCTCAGAGTAATATCGAGAGGTTATAAGTATTGTAAACTTAAGCAAAAGCTAAAGGCTTCTGTTCATCCGTGTGTTACAAAGTGATAATTTTTTTAACCTGTTTCTTAAATATTTTTGTTGTTATAATTCGTGTGGAATTGAGAATTGTTGTTTTTTTTTAATAAAAATTAATAACCCACATAAGTATTACAGTATTTTTTTTTATTTTTTTTAAAGAGGATATGTACAATCCTTCGAGCCTTCTGGAAATGCTAGCTTAAATTTTTATATTATTATTGAAGCATGGAAATGCAAAAGGGTATAAGTGCCTTAATTTTTTTTTCTCCAAAAATCATGTAAATTATACCCACTAGGGTGAGATACGTTCGACACTTACACCCATGCCATCTTTCATACGTTCGATTTACCTTCTAACAACAAAACATTACTAATACCCATTTCTGAAGAATGGACTTGGCAAATATTAAAATTTAAAAAAAAAAAACCCTTTTTTTATTTATTTTTTTTGGCATTTATACCCTTTTGCATTTCCGTGCTTAAATTAACAAGAGGTGTAAATAAGAAGGAACGATATCAATCGTCGATAATATCGAAGTAGATGATATCGATGATGAAAATATTGAATATCGGAAAAACATCGATAGTTCTCATTCCTAATACTCTTGTGTTCAGTGTTCATTGTACTCCAGGCATGGGGCCCCATGAAAAAAAAATATTTTTTTGGAAAATAGCTGCTCGCGGTCAGACATGATGCATAAAATAATTTTTAACGCATTTCTCACATAGATTAGATCCTACTGTAACATCGAAAAAATAAAAAATTGAATAAGAAGTCTTAAGTTGGGTGCTATGGGTAAAAAATAACTTTTGTGTTTCATTGTGCCCCATCTCCTCCACGTCTACAGTGAATATCCACTCCATTGTTACATTCATTGATATATCCGCTCAATTGTTACACAAACAAAATTAAATAATTAAAGTAGTAATTCGGATACAATAAAAAAATGAAGATTCCATGATCACATTGAATATCACAATTCTTAATTTTAACAGAACCTGAATCGATTGTTTAACAAAGAATCCTTTTTTACAACGCTGTTTACATGACAGATGTCATAAACATAGAAAAAATAAATAAAAATGATAATTTCGGAGGTGGAAATGCTGAACAAGACACTCCTAGGGGTGGAACTTCTTTTCTTAATTCTATACCCCTTATGATTATTTTCCCAATGTTTCAAAACTATTTTGCTTAATATAATTGCTCTTGTTTTGAATAATTTGCCGAGACTATTATAACGAGAAAGAAAAAGTAAATTTGTTATGCGGTTACTGTAGCCCCAAAACGCCGTTTTATCCCGCCGAGAATCTCGGAAGATGTTTTAATACCATTTTATGCGGCCCACAGGATTGCGTGCGGTAAAGAGCGAGCACAATCCCGCACTCCAAATGTCACATTTACACATACACTCTTTCCCGCGCTCTTTCCCGTTTGGGCCTCTTTCCGTGCGGAAAGCGTGTATGTGTAAAGGCACCTATTGAATGATTTCAACACAACATTTTATTTTTTCCAGTTTCGCTGTTAATGATTTCCTACACATTTTAGAATGTTTCTTTGTCAATTTAAATTTTTGTTTACATCTATAATTTACCTATGAAGTTTATTAATATTTTACCTCATACAATAAAGTCTGTTCATCACAATTAATCCATTATTGCATAAAATGAAATTATGGTTTATTACTTTTTTTTCATATGTTATTTATGATTGTATTCTTTCTTAAGCAGTTTCGAATTTTCCATCTATATAAACAAAGGTGAAATTCTTTTTGTTTGTTCTTTATAGAAGTCCATACCGATTGTCCTAAATTCTCCAAATTTCTAGTTCTTTCCTACCAGGTGGTTCTTTGATACCAGGTGCGAACACCTGTCCATAAAGTATTAAAATTGCATAACTTCAGCCAATCTCAGGGTATATTCTTTATTGTTATAAAATTCGTCATGATCTCGCTTTACAATGGTTTTTTTACGAAATCGACTGTTTGAGTCGAAAAAACGGCCTAAAAAATCATTTTATAGATTTTATCTGGGCCAACAAGGCCCGGTAAGGCCGTCCCTTGGCAGGCGTCGAGTTCTGGGATTTTTAAACCATATGGTTTTTTTTTTTTTTTTTTTTAACATTACAATACGTTTATTTATATGTATGGTGAATTAATTTTTTAAAAATGCCTCCTAAGAAGCGAGCTTCAATAGGAGTAGTGAGCTCAAAAGCTAAAAAACAACCTCAAAAAAGAACAGCTGAAACTCTTGACGAACATCAAAATAGGATTGTGGCTTCAAAACAACAGTGGCTTAGACTGGCAGAATCGCGGGAAACTGGGCATATTAAAATTGCATCACTTAAACTAATCTCTGGGTATATTCTTTATTGTTATAAAAATCGTTATGATCTCGCTTTACATTGGTTTTTACAAAATAGACAGTCGAAAAATGAAATTCCCCGGGTGAAACCGGGATATACAGCTAGTATTTAATAATGCAGAAAATAGGATTTGAAATTGAATGTTATTTTATTGGGAAGAGAGTAAAAGTAAAATTCCGATTTTTATAGTTCTAAAGAATAAATAAGTAAAAATCGTATCATGACTTTTATATTTCGGGCCAGAAAATAGAAGTCCTGATATGATCTTTATCACAAAGATATCTCTAATATAAGAGTCTAAGCTGGGTTTTAATGTTAACCGCTTTTATTGATATCTTATAGGGCATAGGATACTGATTGTGAAAATAATATAGATTTTAAACCTCTGGCTCGCTCAGGTATCGAGGTATCGGTTATTACAACTTGATATAACCGATATAAACGATATTGGAGTCCACTCATTTGTTTATTGAGGTGCTGAATTTGAAAATGATATCGATTTTCGGATCACGAACTCAGTTATCGATTTATATTTACTTACTGAAATTTTAAAAGAAACATGAATAGAAAAATGTACTATTTGCTTGATGTAGGTACATATTCCAATTTCCTCTGAGACATCGCGTTATTCTCGTGATAGCAAATGACACCTAATCAGTGAAGATGAAGCACTTAGCCATTGTTTATGCTGTCAGGTGAAGATGGAAATTCTCCGATACCTGGTAGGCACGGAATTCTTAGATCCAACTAGTTTCACGACACATTTCATGGAACACGGAACGGAAACAATATTCATTTCTAATCGTCCTAACGTGTTACATTCAGTGTTTCCAGGCTTTAATTCAGTATTCCAAAAAATGGTCTATGAAATCATTCTTTATTTAAAATACATAGAAAATTTACTTGATTAATATTATTTTTTTAAATTTCATTATTAATTCGCAGCTTTCAAGTTGCTGACAATCAAAGAATGTGATGACCGAATGAGGAAATAATGACATGTCACGCATGAGGAAGGAAAGCATTAGATGAAGTACTAATGATTGTCTAAGAGGGATCAGATCTCTCATCCATCGCCTTTTTAATCCTCTCGTAGTCTTTGGCGTGTCAGCCATAATCCCTATTGAATTGTTCGTACGTTTTCCAGTTGGAAAAGCGTTTATCAATATTTTAGTTATTCATTCGCAACTATGACTTCGCAATTTTGCACTCCCACTTTAATCGACGGCAGCTATAACTTGATTACATTTACCTGGTAAAGTTCTCGCCATTCTGCAAATATGAGCGCGTTTGGATACGAAATATTGATTTAGTTAATTGTATGATTGTTGAATAGTCTCGAGAAAAAAAAAGTTCGCGAGAACTAACTGGAGCTCGCATTGACAAAGTTGGTTGCGGTAGTCAGGGGAGGGAGGAGAGCCCCACCCGCCTTTCCCCTGCCACTACACCACATAATAAAGACTATTTGAATATTTACCTTTGCGAGAGGTAATTAGCTAGGTAAGAAAAAAACCATGGTAATTAGTTAATGAAAATTTACGTGTGCGCGAGCTAACTTGAGCGCGAGGGCAACGAGTTGGCGATAGTGGTGGTTCCTGGTGGGGTCGGAGAAAACCATCTCCCCCACCCTAATCTATAGTCTTACCTAATTAAGATTTTTGGACTAATTACCTATGCGAGAGGGAATTAGTCACGAAAAAAATACGACGAGGAATACGACCTACCCTCCATGGTAAAGAAATGTTGTGAAGCAGTCTTTGTTTTTTTTCTTTTCGGTACCTACCTGGCCATGTGTGGCATACGGAGGTTACTCTAGAGGTGTAACAAACCTATTCTAACCATGGTGGATAGGTCGAAATTTATTCCGTTCCGTGTGGTCTCCACGAAATAAAAGTCACCATCCCAGGGCGGATATAAACCGCCACCATTCTGCTCAAGCCTGTTTAACACGTTCACGCATGCTCTTCACCGGCTTTCCTTAATGATTTTCGCTCTATCGGACGGGAGCTATTAAAGGGCATTATGCAGTATTGACAATCCAACATTAATAAAATAAACAATACAATCCTACCTCGTTGTACATCGTCTTGGAAAATTTTGTGATTGACTAAAGTTGCAGCAGTCTAGTGTGAGCCACCGGTGGTACATGCCGGCGTGAACGTGTTAAGCGGGTCGCGCTCAAACACGCTCGGCTATCCCGGGCCGTTTGGGTAGCCGTCTGAATTCCTCTAAATATGAATATCGCAATAAGTTTGCAGCAATCGTTATGCCAAAAAAAAAAAAAATAACCTCTAATTATTGTTCGTAAGCTCATGTTTAAATAATATTATTGCCCGGAAAATTCATTTCGTTTTATCAAAAAATTTCGGTTTTTACGAGGTATTTTTTAGCTTGCTGTAAAATTTTAAAATTTGGACGGAATTTGGCAGAAGAGGACTCGTGTGTAAGAAATGGCTTTATAATAGGACATAGGACATAGGCGAAAAATGCTTATGCTACGTGAGAAGAAAGTAATATGTTATACTGATTAATATCGATACTCAACTAATATGTCGGCAGACTGACAATAATATCCAATACTTGCAGAGAATAGAAATGAACCATGCTGTATAGATCTAATTCCTCTTGAGAAGGATATGACAAGATGAATCCTTCGTTGGATCTTCACTTACCTCGTCGCATTTTATAATACGCTTATATGATATGATATAAGATAACTTTTTAAAATACATTTCTGTGTTATGTTTACAACGAATTGCAGTTTTTTAATTTTACCCCTTTGTAGGTATTGTAAGTATTGTAGGTAAATAATATCATTATTGATGTACTGTCCCCAATTCTCCAAGAAAAAGGTTGAAAAAGATTAAAGATTTAAAAAAATTGTTTTTTTATAACGTAAAATGCATGTAATTCTTAATAATGAAACCTGATACACTATCTAAAACTAATGATTTAAATTTTAAATAATTTATTTTTTTAAGAGAAAAGATTGGGCTCACCCGGGAGTCAAACCCGGGTCTTTTGCGTGACATGCGCGGTATGCTAACCACTGCACCACAGATCTCGCTTCCAAGCAGAGCCAATCCTTCCTCTTCACTGATACCTTTCCCTAAATAATCTATTTTTTTGAAGAGAAAAGAAGAAGAGGAAGGATTGGCTCCGCTTGAAAGCGAGCTTTGTGGTGCAGTGGTTAGCATACCGCGCATGTCAGGCGAAAGACCCGGGTTCGACTCCCGTCTGATCCAAATCTTTTCTCTTCAAAAAATAAATTATTTAAAATAATTTAAAACAAGGTGGGTAACCACAAAGATAGATTAGATTAATATAAAATAACGATTTTAATGTTTAGTTTTAAGAATTTTAATTTTATAGAAAAACTGATTGCTTAGGAAAAACGACGTACTTAATTTTTGTTGAAACACTAAGATTCTTCAAAAGAATATTGACGTAGCTTGTATAATATATTGGTTGGTTTCTTGAAATATGTCTGATTTCATTTAAGGCTCTATTTATTTTTCTTCACTAAAAGCTTCTTTTCGTTTTTTTTTTCAGGTGAGTTAGCGGTTTTAATTTTTGCGACTAGGGGAAGTGTAAGTTTTCTTTATTTAAGTATGGCATAATTTATTTTTTTTAATTGCTATCTGAAAATAATATGAATCTCAACTTAGCTTTGCATATTTCCGCTATCATCTCAAACTATGTGAAAAGTCGAATTTCAAGAGAACAAAAAATATATTAAAAAAAAAAATTCTTTCCCATCAAAATGAAGATAGACTAGTGATATTATTTCAATTTGCTAATGCTAACTTAAATTTGATAAAGCTTCACAACTCTACATCTATACCTATCAGAGTCATTCCATGTCACATTAACACACTTTTTCCCTTACCATCTCAGATTTTAATGAAATTTGGTACATAGAATACCTTCCTGTGAACTATAAAAGTACCAAATTTCAGCTCAATATTTAGCTCAATTTCAAGCTTGACCGGTTTTCAAAATATAGCTATGTAAACACATGGAAAAACGCACAATTTTGACCTGTCACGTCATCTGGAAATTGAAATTGCAGCTCTTCTAGGCGAGGTACAGAGTTGAAATTGATGTCATTTTAAAACTGAATCTTTTACCTTCCTTATGATATGCAACTCAATAGCGTTTAAGAGAAATTTGTTTTTCAAAATTTGAATCAAAATTTCGTTTTGAATTTCTCAAAAAGCTATTTTTTTAAAAATCTAAAAGAAATCAGTAGAGTCGAAAAGGCTGTCATTAATATGTGCTATAAAAATTATGATGGGACAGCAATGGGTTCATGCTTAAAATAATTTTTGAAAAAATTGAGTTTTGCTTGTGGATGGAAAAAACTATTAGTATCGTGAAGGTTTCTTATGGCTTCTATTAGTTTTTCCTCTTCCAACATCGTAATCCATTGTATCCTATTTTGATTTTTTTTTAAAGGCCCTGTATTCCAAATTTCGGTGCATATCTTATGATATAATTCCGTTAATTTTAGAAAGTCGTATAGTTTGTCTGTTACCATACGTTGTGTTGCAGTATACTGTATAGATCGTTTGGTATGTCATAGGCCCTGCATTCCGTCAAAATATGCTTCACTGTCTGCGGACACCCAAATGACTGACAGTCGAGCCTGAAGGTCTTCGCGAGTCATTAGGTCCATGTGTCAAGCTATATACGACCTATGTATATGTATGACCTATGCGAAGAAGCGATAAGATTAATTCTTCTCTGCGCTTATTTCTGCTGGACAATTTCGATGCGGACATCATCGCTATCTATAAAGTTTAAATGTAAGAGAACCTTAGTTATGTCTACTGACACACTTTCCGCTCTAATCTCTTTAAAAAAAAAATTCCCTTTAAATCCTGTAGTTCAAAATATCCTAATTTCATTAAAGTCAACCATGAAAAACAATAGCACTGTATTTTTCATATGAATTCCAAGCAACTGCGGAATAACTGGGAATGAATTGGCGAATCGGGCCGCCAAAAAAACAATAACAGGCGGCATTTCTAACCGAGGGGTTCTTGCAGTGTCAGATTCTGCATATAATTTGGCGGGGGGGGGGGGGGTCATAGCCCCCCTATCGCACAATCAAGTGGCTGACAGCACCGTTTTTTAATGAGATTATTACCTTAGTATTATTAAGAAGTATCAAGCATTTTAATTTCCTTACTTTTTTCAAATAAGTTTAACCTGGTGTTTTAACTTATTCCTCCTCATAATCACTAGATTGTAAAAACAACTACCATTTTCTCTTTTCATTATGTATATATTAATATAAATAAATATTTTTAATGTTCGGTTTTAGGTGGTAAACTATATACTAACTCTTTTTTTCATGAGCTTATGAGTTGCATCACCATTTTTGAGTAGGATTCGTGTCACTTGAAATGTTAAACACACTACTATCTACTAATCATTTGGTTTGCTATGCCCCAAGTCCCATTGTCCATATTGTCGTGCTGTGATTCAATTATTAACGACGATTCCTTAGCGAAAATATGATTTATTAATAGCCGACAAATAACATGAAACACAAAGTTTTATTTCTTCTCAAAACTTTGTTCTTAGCATCAATCAGACGCAACGGTACGGTAACGGTCGACAAGAATAATGATCACTGATTTTGATTATGGACTAATCATACAAATTGTTTTATATTCTCCTTAACTTCATCCGAACAATCAGATAAACTATTTTCTTGCACTAGTCTATAAAATAAACCATCGTTTATGTTGCTTGGTTCAGTACTGCGCTAGACTTTGTACAGTAAAGAATGTGTTTTGAAATCTAAAACCACAATATCACCGTAGAAGAAATGTACTATTTATGGTTAAAGTATGGAAAAATCCGTTATTTTACGTTTTTTAAAAAATCGTTTCAGACGTTTAAAAAATGGTGAAAATTTCTTATATAATATTAAAAAATAGATCTTACTCATTTTTTGCAATTTTGGTCACGATTAATCAACGAACAATTCACTTAAGAAAAATTTCAAACTTAATTTTTCTGATTTTTTAACACAGCTCGTGACACTGTGCGACTTGGAGGCTGACCAGGTAAACCTCAGGAGGTGTGAGAATGGATGAGTGAGTTAGGCTGATGTAGTTCCAATTTTTCTTCATCTTTTGATTGATGCGGTATATAAGGGTCCTCTGCTAGAATCCAAGGGCGGGTCCAGGGAGAGGTCACAGGAATCGTGACCCCCCTCCTCCTCCAAATATTTTGGCTTTTCAATTTTTTTTGTATTTTTAAGCGAATAATGCAATTAGGTAGTTATTATGCCCTTAACATAACACTTTAGGTAATTTAGATCCCAGTCCTGCTTAATACTTCTTTATAATACTGAGGTAATAATCTCATTAAAAAACGGTGCTGTCAGCCACTTGATTGTGACATAGGGGGGGGCATGACCACCCCCCTCCAAATTATATGCTGAATCTGCCACTGCAAGAACCCCTCGGTTTTTGGCGGCCTGATCCGCCAATTCATTCCCAGCTATTCCGCAGTTGCTTGGAATCCTTATGAAGAATACAGTGCTATTGTTTTTCATGGTTGACTTTAATGAAATTAGTATATTTTGAACCAGGGATTGAAACAGTTATAACTTATAACGAAAAAGTTTAACTTTAACTGTTATAAAAAAAAATTTTATTTATAATCTCTGAGCGATAAAAGTTTATTCAAAAAAGTTTTAACTGTTTTAAAACATTTATAAATATAATAAAAATGTAAAAGTTAAACCTTTACTTATTACTTCTGTCCTGGTGTTTTTCTTTAATCAGTCAGGCTTTTGATAAGGTTTGGCATGAAGGATTGCTTTCCAAGCTCAAAATTTTGCTTCCTCCGACTTACTATTGAATACTACTCTCTTACCTGACTGTTAAAATAGACAACGAAATATCTATTATAAAAGATGTTAAAGCTGGAGTTCCACAAGGTAGTGTACTTGGACCACTGCTCTTCAATATTTTCACAGCTGACTTAACCGAAAACGAACACACCCTACTGGCTACATTCGCTGACGATACCGCACTACTAACATCACACAGAAACCCCGATATAGCATCTTCCATCCTTCAAAACCACTTAGACGATATATTTAGTTGGGCTATCAGGTGGAAGGTAAAAATGAATGGGATGAAAAGTGAATTTATTACCTTCACCCTCAACCATGGCTCATGCCCACAAGTATACTTCAATGATACACCGATCCCTGAATCCCAAGCTGTAAGATATTTGGGGCTCCACCTGGACAAGAGACTGACATGGAGAACCCACATCGGACTGAAAAGGAAGCAACTTAACAAACGATTTGGAATGTTATCTAGGTTACTCGACAGACGTTCGAAATTATCAATAACAAACAAACTTACTATTTACAAAGTACTTATACGACCAATATGGACATACGGGATAGAACAATGGGGTTCTGCAAAACCCTCAAACATCCAAAGAATTCAGTCATTCCAGTCCAAGGTATTGAGGAAAATAGCAGACGCACCATACTATGTGACAAATGACTTACTACACAAGGACCTGAATATAACAGTCATCGATACAGCCACACAATACTACAAAAACTTCCACCAAAGACTAACATTTAACACGAACCCCTTAGCACAGACACTAACATCAAACATAAACCCTTACATTCCACCCCGACGACTTTTGAGGCGGTGGCCGAGAGATATGCTAACTTAGTATATAGTATGTTAGCAATTCATTCAATAGGAATTCAACAAATTTGCTTATTGCTAATTTGCAGATTGCAAATCACACAAAATGACATAATAATATTTGTTATTAAATTAAATAAATAAATTACATTAAATTAAAAAAAATTTTTACTTATTACTTCTAACACAAAACTTAAAAATTTATAAAAAAAATAAATATTTCAAAATTTACAGAGGCGATACTCTCATACAAAAAAATATATCTTTTTCGGATTTCTTTCATTTAATTGTTTACCACTATGTCATTTATCCAAAAATATCAAAACATAAAATTTTTCTTAAATCTTTGATATTAAGGAATGTGATCATGTCATCCAGGGTGGTGCTTTTTTAAAAAAAAGTATCTAGTATGAATTTAGTGGGGGGGGGTTTCAAAATATCAAAATATTATACATCCATATATTTTTTATTAGGGAACCCCTTCCCCTCACGAAAATTCAAATTGGATATTTTTTTTTTCAACATCGTCACCGTAGACACCATAATGATAGACAGAAATGAGAATAACAAAGAAATAATGTAAAAGCATATAATTTTTTTTACTAAAACTTATTTAAGTAAATGGTTTTCTAAAACTGTCAAATAAAAACTTTTATTATTTAGGTTTGAAAATAAAAGTTCCGAAATAACTGTTTTGAAAGATCATATGAAGTTAAAAATATACTTTTATCGATCACCACTTGTTAATAAAAGTTAAACTTTTACTTTTAAAAGAAAAGAGTTAACAGTTTCATTCGATCCCTGGTTTGAACCATAGGATTTAAAGAGATTTTTTTTTTTTTTAACAGATTAGAGAGGAAAGTGTGACAGTAGAAATAACTAAGGTTTTCTTTGTGGGCTGTACAACATTTAAACTTTCATAGATAGCGATGATGTCCGCAGTAAAGTTGCTACAAGTAGCAGATACTGTAAAAAGATGCTGCATACCATTGCATATGCATGGCTCCCACTCCTATAGAGCTCTTAGAGCCCTCTTTATAAATGCAGTCAGCGTCATCTGGTTTGATTTTCAAAAGGGCACCTAAAACTTACAAATCTGCATGTGTTATTTAATTTTGGGAACCAATCATTTGTGCAATGCGATGTCATGTCAAACTCCACATAAGTGTCCCAATTTAGCCTAAAACAGTCATGCGCGCCAGCTTCATGGTTGATTTGGTAAAGACCTGGTAAAGGTCTTTGAATAGCTATGTTAGCCCTTCTTTAGACTCCCTCTCGCTACTTTAGAGATAAGTAAACCCCCAAGCGGGCCCTTTTCAGATGCGTGCAGCTTAGTGCCCTCGCTAAACTTCTCCATATTGGTCACGTCCAGAAGTCAGCGATACTTGTACCGGTAATTTCTTATAAAAATATATAAAAAAGTCATTGCTAGTTTTTCTTTTCTACAAAATGCCTACAACTCTGCTGATACAGGAAGCTTATTTCATAACGCTGTTTCAAGCTCCGATTCTCGCATCGGCCTTACTGGATTAGGCAGGGAGAACCTCAGAGAGCTGTGGGAGACAATTTGTAGGCCTCAGCAATGATTGGCCCAGCCCTCGGCTATATCCTGTTCTCTTTATCTAATAAAGTTCCAGGCAATTATTTATTTAGATAGTGTTAGTCACAGAATTGGCTTTATGGGCATTGAAACAATGTAATAGATATAACAGTACCAATCCTTCACCACAGCCAACAAGATAATTCTGGTTCGAAATAGCCCACTTGTAAGATTTGTTCCCCAGAACACGATAGTGTGAATTCGTGCAATATACTGGGTGTCCGAGACCGACGAGGTAGAATGGCGCCTCCTATCTCAATCCTACCTTAATCTGTTGAGGAAATAGATTTTTTTTTTTTTTATTTTTAAAATCTTACTTTTTTCTGAAAAATGACAGTTTTTCTACTTTGGTTTAGCGTAGAAACATAAACGATGATATTTTCTTAATCAGCATTAAATTTCCTAAAAGATGAAATGGATCTGGTTATTTTAAACCCTCTTTCAGTGGGACTTTTGGGGAACGCGCTAAACACAAAACATTTATTACAACTTAAATTTTTAATAGTTTTTGAAAATTCCTCATTCCTCACTGGGCCACCCTAGAAGCTGTCAAATTTTCTAAAAACTGCGGAATTTAGTTTGATTTTTAAGGGTGTGACCCATGATACAATTGCACTTCTCCTTTCTAGTCCAAAAGAAGTTTTTCTCATGAAAAACACGCTAGAGAATGTCACTGCTGGGGCAATGAGGAATCGCGCTAGAGCCGGTATCCTAAGTAATGGATGCCGAACTTCCCACGAGTTAGAGTTAGTTTTACTTTTTTAAGATGAGAAAGAACAATGTATGAATTCCAAATGATATAAAAAGAGTAACTCTAACTCATGGGAAGTTCGGCATTACTTAGGATGCCGGCTCTAGCGCGCTTCCTCATTGCCCCAGCAGTTACATTCTCTAGTTCTTCATAAGAAAAACTTCTTTTAGACTGAAAAGGAGAAATGCAATTGTATTATGGGTTACACCACTGAAAAGCTAACTAAATTCCGCAGTTTTCAGAAAATTTGACAGCTTCTAGGGGGCTCGAGTGGGGAGTGTGATTTTTCTGTGGAATTTTCTGAAACTATTAAAAATTTAAGTTTTTAATAATTTTTTTGTGTTTAGCGCGTTAAAAGTCCCACTGAAAGAGATTTACCAGATCCATTTCATCTTTTAGAAAATTTAATGCTGATTAAGAAAATATCATCGTTTTTGTTTCTACGCTAAACCAAAGTAGAAAAACTGTCATTTTTCAGAAAAAAGTAAGATTTAAAAAAAAAAAATCTATCTCCTCAACAGATTGAGATAGGAAACTCGTTTCTGCGCCATTCTACCAAGTTTAGCATCCAGTATTACCCAATTTTTTTTTTTACACTAGGTCTGGGACACCCAGTATAACTTTGTTTCTGTTATTTAAATACCCTTTAATTTACGGTGCTTAGAAAACTGGAGAGTGAAGCACTTTATTGAACAAAGAGATGCTGCCCAACTTCTTTTTAAGTTTTTTTCTGAAAAATGAAATGAACATACCGACAGTAAAATCTTACGTGCAAGACAAATATCACGAGCAGTGTTGAAAAATCAGAAAAATTAAGTTTGAAATTTTTCTTAAGTGAATTGTTCGTTGATTAATCTTGACCAAAATTGCAAAAAATGAGTAAGATCTATTGTTTAATATTATATAAGACATTTTCACCATTTTTTGAACGTTTGAAACGATTTTCTAAAAAACGTGAAATAACGTTGGTTTTTTTCCATACTTTAACCATAAATAGTACATTTCTTCTACGGTGATATTGTGGTTTTAGATTTCAAAACACATTCTTTACTGTACAAAGTCTAGCGCAGTACTGAACCAAGCACCATAAACGATGGTTTATTTTATAGACTAGTGCAAAAAAATAATTTATCTGATTGTTCGGATGAAGTTAAGGAACATATCAGACAATTCGTGGGGTTAGCCCATAATCAAAATCAGTGATCATTATTCCTGTCGACCACTACCGTACCGTTGAGTCTGATTGATGCTAAGAACAAAGTTTTGAGAAGAAATAAAACTTCGTCTTTCAGGTTATTTTGTCGGCTACTAAATGTTATTTTCCCCATATAGATGTTATCCTCATTAATAATTGAATCTCAGTACGACAAAATGAACTAAGCAACGAATCTGATTCCAAGTGCGGGTCGACCATGGTACTTGGGAAATAGCAAACCAAATGATTTTCACTATGATCGATGGTAGTGTGTATAACATTTCTAGGGACACAAATCTACACAAAAATGCTACAATTTTAATGCAACTCCTAAGCTCTTGAAAAAAGAGTTGTTATATAGTTAAAGTTCAAAAACGAACATTAAAAATATTTATGTATATTAATATATACTTAATTAATCCAATCTTAGATCGTGGCGGACCACCATTTTAAATTATTTTTAAATAATTTATTTTTTGAAGAGAAAAGATTTGGCTCCGCCGGGAGTCGAACCCGGGTCTCCTGCGTTACATGCGAGGATGCTAACCGCTACACCACAGAGCTCGGCTCAAGACAGAGCAAATCCTTCCTCTTCACTGATACCTACTCCCCCTATCTCACAAGTTTTGTGAGTAGTAGCCGGAGGTGGACAAATTTTGTCCAATTTTTGATATTTATTGACATAAGTCAATTTTTTTAAAATTATTTTAATTAATCCAATCTTAGATCGTGGCGGACCACCATTTTAAATTATTTTTAAATAATTTATTTTTTGAAGAGAAAAGATTTGGCTCCGCCGGGAGTCGAACCCGGGTCTCCTGCGTTACATGCGAGGATGCTAACCGCTACACCACAGAGCTCGGCTCAAGACAGAGCAAATCCTTCCTCTTCACTGATACCTATTTGCTCTGTCTTGAGCCGAGCTCTGTGGTGTAGCGGTTAGCATCCTCGCATGTAACGCAGGAGACCCGGGTTCGACTCCCGGCGGAGCCAAATCTTTTCTCTTCAAAAAATAAATTATTTAAAAATAATTTAAAATGGTGTTCCGCCACGATCTAAGATTGGATTAATTCAATAATTTAAAAAAATTGACTTATGTCAATAAATATCAAAAATTGGACAAAATTTGTCCACCTCCCGCTACTACTCACAAAACTTGTGAGATAGGGGGAGTAGGTATCAGTGAAGAGGAAGGATTTGCTCTGTCTTGAGCCGAGCTCTGTGGTGTAGCGGTTAGCATCCTCGCATGTAACGCAGGAGACCCGGGTTCGACTCCCGGCGGAGCCAAATCTTTTCTCTTAAAAAAAAAAAAAAAATAAAAAAAAAAATAAATAAATAAATAAATAAATTATTTAATAATATATACTTAATTTAAAGAGAAGATGATAGTCGTTTTTACAATCCAGTGATTATGAGGAGGAATAAGTTTTGTTAATTAGTGATGTTCAGAGTTTATTTTTTTAATGTTCGTATGTAAGTCTCTATTTCTGTCATGTTTAGTTACCTAAAATTATATCGAACCTTTTTAAAAAATAAAAACGATTTTTGATTTCTTACCCTATATACTCGTGACACTGTGAGACGGGTGAAACAACAGTGGCCAAGAGACCTCTTACTACATACAATAAATGATAAAATGCTTCAAGAAAGTCAAAAACTACAGTGACCACTTTCGCTTTATACGCCACTGCATCTACAAACGGAATAATTATAAAAATAAGAATTTTTTTTTTTTTTTATACACTTATTACATTTTAAGTGTAAAAATGCCTTAACTAGCGTAAAAATATTAATATCGATGTGTAATAATAAAAATAACATTAAAACTAAGCAGAATATTAATAACATTAGAAATGAGCAGCAGTATAACAATCACGAACAAATTGCCTAAAGTTAGATATAAAACGATTTAAAAAACAAAAGGATTTTAATAGTGAAGTTATTAATTAATAATAAATTCACATATATAGTTCTTCAAAGATTTGTGATTTAGATTCTAAGAAAAGATGTTCCATAGGGCACCCATTTTACGTCCTATCCGAGGGAGTGCATAGCCAAGGGTATTTTACTCCCTTGGAAAAATCAAAGGGCCACCGACCTTTAATATTTAGGTTGCTATGCTTACCACTACACTGCATGTGATCTCACATAGATTTTTTTTATGGTTATAAAAAAAAAAAGAAATGAAAGATTATCGTATTTTTTCTACTTTTTTGCTGAAAAACGCATCATATGGCGCCGGGTGTAAAATGACCTCACTGCTCGCACGCACAGCTGTAATTGAATCGTGAAACCGCAGAAGACTTATTTTTGTTTTGCAAAATATCAAGTTATACTTTTATAAGCTTGACGGACTTAAGCATCTACATTCGTTTCTGAAATCGATAAGTAACTGTTGTGAGACGGGAATCAGAAAAATATCTGTTCACTATTATATATGAATATCAATTTACTACTATTATTATATCACGAATCATTTTATATATATATATATATATATATATATATATATATATATACATATATATAAGAAAAAATTCAAGATAAATAATTCGACTCCGTCACATGAAAAGTTTGAATTTATGACTAATACTATTACGTTAAACAGAATGGCAATATATTAGTGACCGACCGAAGTTTCGGTTTCGGCGAAAAATCGGCCGAATCTTCGGCCAAGCCGAAACTAGCTCTTGTGTCTGACATCTCCGAAAAGTAGAATTACACGATTTCAGCTTGTAAGCTGGATATTATTCATGTCATTTAATACCTTCAGATGTAATAGTGCGATCTGTTATTTTCGTTAATTACACTTGTATTTCACAGATTTTTCTCGTTCTTTTGGTATCATTAATTGATCGACAACTTAAAGTTGGATGTGGAGACAAAAATTTGATAGTGAAAAACAGAAATGTGCCTCATAAATTACATCAAGTCTTAACATCCATGAAAACATTCTTCTCATACAGAAGTAAAGAGCATTCTTTACGTTGAGTGTAAAGAATAGTATTTATTCTTTACCTTGAGCGTTAAGAACCTTTTTGTGCTTTTAATTATCTCCTTATTAATAATGAAATTTGATTTCTAAAAAAATAAGATCAACACTAAATTAGAATATATGTTCTAAATACCTAAACTTCAATTAGTCATTAGAGAAACCACTTTCAATTCAAAAGTGAAAAAAATATTTTAGTTAGTAACCTTGTAATTAAAAGGGAGGCTTAAGTTGCATTAAATGGTGGTAGTTGGTTTTGTTCTGTATTCTTGTATGGAATGGGAATAAGATGCAAAAACCAATTTTTCGACCTTGGCAGCCCACCGGATCACCAATAACACCCCAAAAACTGTTTTCCATTTTTACCACGTAGAAGCTCGTTTTCGACCAAAAGCTTACGTATTCTATACGTATTGAAACTAGATTAAGTATATCCGATAACAATTGAGACCAAAACTGACTCAGTAGTCTAAATAGCTTTTAAACAGCTTTACGTATTCAATAGGTCATTTTGTATTCCGTCGGCTTTATTGTGGCAAAGATTTACATAATTTATTATTTAGACATGATAATATGAATTTTCATTAATATCAGCCTTTTATTTCAAGATTATTTCAACTTTCAGGACTGTATTAGTTTAGGAGGTATAGTCTAACATCTCACGGGGACCAGCCGTAATAGGAAGTTGGGGCCGGGATTTGATCCTATAACCCAACTAATACATATGTTTTCCCACTCTTCTATATCAGCCCACGTATTAAATGAATAATTGAGTTAATTTACTGTTATTTTTTAACCTTCTATTGATATTATTGCTAAAATAGAGATATTACCCACTTACATGCATTATATGTACACACGCAAATAAGTTTCGGTTTCGGCCCGAAACCAGGTCTAAGGCCGAAATTCGGTTTCGGTTTCGGCCAAGATTTTGGTTTCGGTCGGACACTACAATATATTGTTATAATATAAAATCGGAGATGATCTGCCGTCAAGCGTAGTACTGGGGGTAACCACCAGGTTAAGGCCGAAACCACCGGTCTAAGGCCGAAATTCGGTTTCGGTTTCGGTCAAGATTTTGGTTTCGGTCGGACACTACAATATATTTTTATAATATAAAATCAGAGATGATCTGCCGTCAAGCGTAGTACTGGGGGTAACCACCTAGTTTAACATGAATAAACTTTAAAATTAAATATAATTACGATTTCTAAAAAGAAGTGAAAACTTAGTAATAGAGGATTAAAATAATGTACAAATTGTTTTGAAAAAGTTAAAACTGAAGAATGAATTAGACGTGAATGTTTTCCATCGACCACAGGTCCATCGGTCAAACTAACCCTTGCCCAAGATTAAAGACTTATCACGGCATTTCCTTATTTCTAAAGATCGATATCAAGTCCTGAATCACCTCCATAATCTTTCTTCAGCAATCCACTATCGATTACACTTCATATTAATGTAAATGAAGTACGTAATGTAATAGCGTCTATTACACTCGGGTAAAAAAAGAGAACTTTTATTTGCGGCATTAATTATTTTAATGGTTGTACAATTACATTTATGCGAGAAAACACGAAATATATTAAATTTCTTTGGATTGATTCTGCTTCTGCGATGAATGATAAAGAAACAATCTTTTGTGGAAATATTAATATTCGTTTTTACGAAAACTATACTCTAACATATATTAAAAAATTTAATGATAATAATAAAGAATCTATACCTAATAATTAACGTGTTTTAACGTCTTTTTTTATTATTATTTTCCTTTTCAGAAAGTTTCCAGTTGCGCTGTAAATGCTTTGTAAAACAAAATTACATTACATTAAAATTTTTGTTATCAAATACTTTTTTTTATAGGAGAAAACTTAAGATAAATTACATGTGATTATTTTTAATACTTCCAGAATCTCTATATATATAAGAGGCTTTGTCCTGACTGACAGAATCAACGCAGAGCAAAAACTACTAATGATAGAAACTTGAAGTTCGGAAATTTAGACTTTAAACGCGATGTAGGTAACCACTAAGAAAGGAATTTCAAAAATGTAACCCCTACGGGGCTTAAATGGCGAAATTGTCGTTTAACTCTAACGGAAATCTATTGTTGAGATTTTAAACCATATGTTTTTTATTTGAATATCGATTTAACGTTACAATAGTATTAAAAAAGACATTCACATAAAATATGGCTTCTGATTATTTAAATATTAGTGGTAATAAAATTATGCACTCTGTGATTCCCATGATTGGGGATGGTGCGTGTTTATTTCGATCTCTTTTCCATATATTTCTCCACATATATATACTTCTCCATATATATATATACTACTCCATATATATACTTCTCCATATATATACTTCTCCATATATATAAGAGGCTTTGTCCTGACTGACAGAATCAACACAGAGCAAAAACTACTTATGATTAGAAACTTCGGAATTTAGATTTTAAAAGCGATGTAGGTAACCACTAAGAAAAGAATATCAAAAATATAACCCCAAAGAATATCTAAAATGTAAATGGCGAAATTGTCGTTTAACTCTAACGGACATCTATTTTCGGACTTCGAGGAAACATATCTAATTAGGACTCATTTTAAAGAATTTGTTACGACGAGTTTAACTCGTGAGGCCCTATTGGGCGTCGAAAACCATGTTTTACAGCCGAAAAATGAAGTGTTCACGACGAGTAAGTCATTTTTTGTTTCGGCGGTTTTAGTGAACTCTCTCAATTGCGCGTCTCCGTCTCTTCTACCGAGCTTCCCCCTCCAACATTCCACCTACCGGAAGCTCAAATTCTACTAAATCTCCTTAACATCAGTTAACATATTATATTAGATCAATACCAAGATAATGGTCACAGAATTGATTTTAAAGGCTCGCGGGCGAAGCCACGACGTGGAATGCTAGTAATCTATATAAATAAGATGAAATTCTGTTTGTTTGTCCTTTCTAGAAATCCATACCATTTGTCCTAAATTCTCCAAGTTTCGCTCAGTGGTTCTTTCATATCAGGTGCGAACACCTGTCATATTAAAATTGCATAACTTTAGCCAGTCTCTAGGTACATTCTTTATTGTTATAAAAATCGTTATGATCTCACTTTACATTGTTTTTTTACGAAATCAACCGTTTGAGTCGAACATTCCTTTGATTTCTGGCACACAACAATTTCTAGTTCGGGTTGCATTTGCGATGACTATACATAAAGCTCAAGGGAAATCACTGAGGGTAGCTGGTATCAATTTGGATTCCCCATGTTTTTCTCATGGTCAGCTTTACGTTGCATGCTTGAGAGTAGGATAGTCTAAAGACCTAATTATATTTATGTTTTACCCCAGATGGTTAAACTAAAAATATAGTTTGTCCTAAAGTTTTAGAATAATAATCTATTAATGTTATTTTTGTTTAAAAATTGTTCACGTTTATTAGAAAAATGAAATTCCCCGGATGAAACCGGGATTTACAGCTAGTAATCTATATAAATAAAGATGAAATTCTGTTGGTTTGTTCTTTGTAGAAATCCATACCGTTTGTCCTGAATTCTCCAAGTTTCGCTCAGTGGTTCTTTCATACCAGGTGCGAACACCTGTCCATGTTAAAATCGTATAAGTTCAGCCAATCTCTGGGTATAATCTTTATTGTTAAAAAATCAATATGGTCTCGTTTTACATTGGGTTTTACGAAATCGACCGTTGGAGTCGAAAGAAAGATGTAATTCCCCGGGTGAAACCGGTTTATAAAACCACATAGATATTTGAACTAAAAAAAAAAAAAAAATTTATATGATTTATTTACAAATATTGTTTTATTTATTTATGTTTCCCATGTAGATTTGCACCTGCGCTGTGGCGCATCGAGCAAATTAGGTCACTGCTGCTTTTGACTATGACTTTCTTGAGACTTTCTTGCATTATAATTTACTAAAGTAAGAGGTCTCTTGGCCACCTTCGTTTCAGTCGACGTCGAGGCTGACCAGGTAACAGGGAGGAGGAAAGAGAATGGATGAGTGGGTTAGGGTGATGTAGTGTTGAAGAGTGGAATGTTTGGTATTTGTCGTGTATGAAAGATTTTACTGTCTGTATGTTCATGTCATTGTGCAGTGTATTATTCGAAATAAACCAAGGTGCATTTGTGATGTACCTGAGAATTTTGGATTGTGATGTTTGTATTTTATTGATGTGCATGTCTTCCGCGGAACCCCAAAGTTCTGCTCCATATGTCCAAATAGGTCTTAAAATAGTCGTGTAAATTCGTCGCTTGTTTCTTAAGGTGAGTGTTGAACGGTAGTCCAGGAGATATGAAAGCTGCTTGTACCGTCTGTTGTGTTCGAGTTTTTTAAATTTGGTATGTATGTTTCACGTGAGTCGTTTGTCTAAGTACAGTCCAAGGTATCGTACGAAATTCTTTGAAGGAAGTGGATATTGTTTTAAATATAATTATTCTCAAATTCACAAACTTGTGAACAAAATATAAAACATTGTAATCTAGTCTATGTCTCTCTTTGGCTCGTATTAGATAATCATGAATACAAAAAAACTATTTCTTTCGCTTGACTTGGACGGCATAGCTAAGGATTTCTTACTCCCTTGAAAAAATCAATGCATCTACGGGACGCGAACCCGCGACCTTTATTATTGTAGGTTGCCGTGCTAACCACTACACCACAGGTAACCCCATAGACCTTTTTCTTTTTTTTTTCAAATTAACTAAAACGAAAAACACTAATGTTAACAACAAACATTGAAATAAAAACAAAGCATAAACTAACAGCGAAGGTAAGTAAGCTAACTCTTATAGAGCCTCTCTATTGGCTCATGAAGCATGCGATTCCCAGGTAAACTTCTTATGTTGTCGAGCTGAACATGTCAACGTTTTTGTACCGTTTTCAATATAAAACCCTCAACACATTAACTGCAACTGATATCGACTCTAGTGCTCCCACACGCCTTTTTTTTTATAAACTTTTATCTTAAGTTCAGACCTTTTCTACAATTACATATGCTTGTGCATATTTTTACTTTCACTTACCTATATATGAAATATATAGTAAGTGGAAGTATTGGGATCGTGAAAAAATTCGACTTTCGGTTTTCAACGGAAATACACGTTTTGGGGTCCCCTGAGTCGAAATGACCAAGTCCCGCGAAATGGTCTGAGTGTCTGTGTGTGTGTGTGAACAGACTAGCTCAAAAACCATAAACCCTGCTAACCTGAAATTGGGTATTTAGTGTATGCATATGCCCGCGATGTGACAGTAAAAATTTCATCAAAATTACTTAAAGGGAGGGGGTACTTTACTTAATAATTTTTAAGGTTTTTTTCGATTTTCTCAAAAACGGCTCTAACGATTTTGATATAACTGAGTATTTCATCTATTTATATGCACGAGATATGACTGTAAAAATTTCATCAAAATTGATTAACCGGAGGGGGGACTTTACTAAATAAATGTTGTCCCATTTTCACGTTTTTTTTTTTTTACTCAAAAACGGCTTTAACGATTTTGATCAAACTTGGTATTTGATGTATGTATATGCCCGAGATATGACTGTTAAAATTTCATTAAAATTGATTAACCGGAGGGGGGGGGACTTTACTTAATAAATTTTGTATCATTTTCACGGGTTTTTTTATTTACTCAAAAAACAGCTTTAACGATTAACAAAAATAAGATATGGATGTAGAAAAATGTGTGACTTTGGGAAATTATATTTAACAAAACACGTCAATTTCTTATCTAAGTAAGTTGGTAAGTGAAAGTTGTGAGTTGCGCGCACGCACCAGATTTTTTTAAATATTAAGTCTGCTCACATTACCCTCAGTTGCCTATAACCACACCTTTACTTTTTATAGCGGACAGAGGGGATTTGGAAAAGATGACAGGGGTTGAGTTGCACCAAACTCCGCATGCACATGCTGTTACATTAGAGTTCAAATGCAGTATTTCTCGATTTATCCAATCCATGACATCATTGATCGTTTTTTCCACTGCCAAGATCTTTGACCTGAAAATTAAAAGTTTGATGATTATTCATGAGATGATGCTACTGTTTTCAGGCCTCTAAGGTTCATGACATAAGTCCTTGAACGGGCCGTAAAATTGGCCACAATAGCTCAAATAGAAACACTGCCAACTGCCCAGGGCTCCCGAACTTGGCTCATTATAACCACTAGCTTCAAATAGAGAATCTTAAAAAAGCTATTGGATGTAATAGTTTTACTTTTTTTTTTTCAGAATGCATGAAATTGAAATAATAGGTTAAGTAATTTCCAGAAGGGATATAAAATTCGCATCGACGCCAACCAAAAATAAAGGAATTCGTTTTAGTAAACGAATAACTATCGAAACGAATTATTAATATAGAGGATTGGGATTTGAACATATGAAAGATTGGAATCTTTACAATATGGCAGACTTAAAATTAACAAAAATATGTTAGATTAATTGGTAGTGGTATCGTTATGCTGCTTCTAGGCGTGTTCAATATGGCGCCGCACAGTGGGCAAATATCCATTTTTAGGTGGACAAAATTTATTTTTTGTGTCGTTTCATGTTTTTGAGGTCACTTAGTATGGAAAAAATCATTAAAAATTCTGTGACCCATATTTTTTAGTATTTCCAACAAACTAATGTTGTAGACACATATAAATTTGGACATAATGGATAAAAATTGGGAAAACATTTTGTAAATCTATGAAAAATTTCAGTTGTAACTTTTTGCATTTATTATTTCCATATAAACAATACATATAATCATAAAAAATAATACCCATAGGAAAACATAGGCTATATTACGAAAAAAATGAACAAAAATAGGCTAACAACTTAAAGAAAAAATCATTTTATTGATCTGTTTTTTAATAGTAACAAATATATATACAACTATAAAAAATTCATAAAAAATAATACACATAGGAAAACATAGGCTTTATTACGAAAATAATGAACAAAAATAGACTAACAACTTAAAGAAAAAAGTCATTTTATTGATCTGTTTTTTAATAATAACAAATATATACAATTATAAAAATGAATTATTCATCAATCATCGTCTGAATCAACATTTCTTCGTCTTCAGCATTTTCTTCTGACGAGTCACTATCGTCATCATCATTTTCTAATGACTGTTCTTAAAGTTCATCATACGGTAAACTACGCTTCAATAGGCTAATTACATCAACATTAAACGGTTTGGTTGCTTTTTTACGCAAAGTTTTCCGAAAACTGGCGAGAATTGGGTCCGATGAAACTAAGAGCATCATAAGAAGATCTTTGCTAGAAGCCTCTCTAGAACATTTCCTTTTATTATGCTCTCTAAATCGACGGGAATCTTTGTTACGGGTCTCTTGTGCTTCTTCGTTCCTTAAAAAAGTCCTTAAAAAAACATAAGCTCTCCGATGACATTTTTCCTACCTGTCAATGAATTTTTAGAATAATCTTTTATGGCGTCTTTAATTCTTTGTATATTTGTTATTTTATCTTCTTCGTTATTTCCAAGTTATAAAATGTAGATTAAGAGACATTTATTTCTATCTTTTGATCCATATTTCAACCATTCAGTTACAAATTCTTTTCGTGGAACGGTGAGCACGAAACCTGAAATCCATCCTAAATTAGTAAATATTTTACAAAACGTAAAATATCGCAAAAAAAAACTATGTGAATATGAAAAATATATGGTTTGAGTGAAATAATGATGAAATAATTAGCTTGGCACTCCTTGGCCCTCTGCAAGTAATTCTCCATTGAAATATGGAAATGTTCTATCTAATGATATTATTTATTATTGGTAAAACTATATCCATGTAGCAGCCCCGATTAGTGAAATATTAATACTTACTTGTTCCTGTGGTATCCATTTTTTATGAAATTTAAAAAATTAAATGAAGTTTCTGGTCAAAGAATGGCAAGATTATTACAAGAACAGCACTGCAATGAACACTGTGAAAAATATGCCGGTTGTTAAAGACGGATTAATAATCCTCTCTAGCGCTTGTTGACAATCCAAGAAAGTAAATATTTACATTTTCCCTTCTTCCAACTCATACTAAACTATATTTAGTGGGTGATTTATAAAATCTTTTATATGAATTTTGTCCACCTAAAATCTGATTTTCGCCCACTGTGCGCCGTTTAGTGAAGCCTTGATATTAACTGAAAAGGACCCTTTCGCGTGATTATTTATTTGTGAAGAGGGAGCGAGAGTTTAAAGCTGGGACCTAATAATAATTTTTAACTGAAAAGAACGTTCTTATATTACGGCCACATAACCTCCCGAAATATGCCACGCCTAGAAGGAGCATAAAGATAGCTTTACCGGTTGATTTATGAAGAACTTCAGTTTTAAAAATGAAACAAGTCAGCTATTCAGAACATTTCTTCGATAACTTGCAACCAATAAAGAGGCTATGAAAAAATAAATAATAGGATTTGTTGAAAATTAACCAATCTTTCGCCACTTATGCGACATCGGAGGCAAAACATCGATTTTTTTTTGCAATCTAAACATCGAGGTTTTTTAATTTATACATACTTTAAACATTAATATATTAGTGCCCAAACGTATTTAAATTGAACGTTTAAGTGTAAAGAATGTTTAGATTTCACAATTAATGTATAAATACATCGATATTTTCGACATAGTTGGTTTTTCATATTCATTTATTAAAGATTCAAACTGTTAGGACCCAAACATATTCATACATTGATGTCGTTTCCATAGCAAATACAGAGAATCGTATTTCTGGTGAATATTTTAAAAGATTTTGCGAGAAGCTGCATTAAATAAGTAATTCAATTACTATGGTTTTGCGTTTTCATATTTTATTACGTACATATTTGAAACTGAAAATTCTAATGAAACAAGAAAGGGTAGGAAGAACAGAGGTAAAATATCCAATTTAATGTGAAACATCGATGTTAAAAACAACTTTGCTATTGTCAAAACGTCGATTTTAAAACATATTTGTTATTGTCAAAACATCGATGTTTAAAGCAGATACATATTGGTCAAAAATATCAATGTTTCGATGTTAAAAACAACGGCATCGATGTCGCATCCATATTCGCCACTACTCTCGTCATACTGTACACCCATAAATGTTAACTTCTTGTTTAATTTTTTTTCATTTATTTTTTTTTACATTACACTAAAAACTGTTCATTTCATTTAATAGGTTTAGAATTAGGATAATATTATTTCTAGAAGGTGTTTTTTTTTTTTGTCCACAACTTTCTTAATACTAGATCATATTCGATGATTGAGGTGTTATTTTGAAAATTTCCTTTCCCTCTAGTCTGGAAAAATATTCTTATTCCCAAGAAAATTCCGGAAAAGAGCTATGAATGAAATAAAACTTTATTTTTGCATTACCCAACTGAGGAATTTCGAATTTTTATTATGAGGAATTAGGAATTATTATTATTATTAGTGTAATTATTTCAATACGAAAATAGAAGATCTCCTTTTTCTCCAAAAAAATGAAAAGAAATCATGAAAATCGGATGTCTCTTTCTAAATACAATTGTCTCATCGTGGCTTTAAAAATTAAATATTTATAATTAAATCTGCGGAAATAATTAAATATTTATAATTAAATCTGCGGAAATAATTAAATAATTAAATCTGCGGAAATATTTTTGATTTGGCTACAAACACTGAACTTTTCCCATAAAATGACCCCATTGAATCATTGAATTGTCTGCTATGGTTTTTCCCGTTTATTTGAGTTATCATTATTTTATATTATTATTGTTTAGGGTTAAATAGTTATTTTTTTTTTTTACTTTCACTTACCTATATATGAAATATATAGTAAGGAAGTATTGCGATCGTGAAAAATTTTGACTTCCGGTTTTCATCGGAAATACACGTTTTGGGGTCCTCTGAGTCCAAATGACCAAGTCCCGCGAAATGGTCTGTGTGTCTGTGTGTGTGTGAACAGACTAGCTCAAAAACCATAAACCCTGCGAACCTGAAATTGGGTATTTAGTGTATGCATATGCCCGCGATGTGACAGTAAAAATTTCATCAAAATTGGTCAAACGGTGGGGTCACTTTATTTCATAACTTTTTTTCCAATTCATATAGCTTTCTTTAAATAATCTCAAAAACGGCTTTAATGATTTGGATCAAATTCGCCAAGATTAATGAAAATAAGGTGTTCTTTAATATCAGGTAAGCTTCACCGTTATTAAAATGTTCTGAGGGGGCTTAAATGTGAAAGGGGCCTTTTTTGTTTTTCTGTAAAGATCCCTTTCTTTTTGTTTATATGGAAAAATTAACTGTCTCTCATTACTCCTAATAATAAGAAATGGCTAAATATGAAATATGAAAAAATCAAGTAAACATATACAGGAGAAAAAAAGAAAAATATTCCGTCAACTCATAAAATACGTAGAGCACACGCATGCGCGGAGTACGCCTTTAATGACAGACCATTGTTCATAATTAAAGCCGTTCAGTTCATTTAATGGAAATTATTTGTTTCGTGGTAACTAAATGAAGTTTTCAACAACTACATAGAGAATTATAAAATCAGACGACTTGAAGTATTATGCTTACATGGCCGAATTATCGTAAGTAAAATCTTTTATTTAATAATAAAAAAAAAATTTGTTTTTTATAGAGCAAATAAAAACAAAATTAAGAAATTAATGTGTAAAAATGTGTCTTTGAGAAGTAGCAATTAACAAAACACATCAATTTCCAAATTTAAGTAAGTTCGTAAGTGAAAGTTGTGTGTTGCGCGCACGCACCAGATTTTTTTATTCTGAATGATATGATGTGTTTAATTAGTCTCAAATAAGGGCTATAAGTTCATTGATCAATTTTTTATTCGAATGATTCGCGCTTGGCTAATTAGTTAATTTATATTGTCTATACATTTAGTGTAATTAAACCTTTCTTTCTTTCTAAAAATTACCCATGGTTGGTACATAACACAATTTTGCATATTAAAAACTATTTATAATCTTTTGGTAATGATTTTTCTTCTGTTTTTTTTTTCTTTTAACGACATCTGTTTCGTATTTATTCCCAACCCATACGCTTGGACGACATCCATTTTCAAACCTCATGGCCTCTCGCCCAGAATACATATCATTGAGTTCCGCTAGTGCCGTACAAAAGGTGACTAATCAGTTTATCCTCGCTTGTTGAGGTAAAGGCCCGGCGAGGAATGTCAGAAAGATACGACAAAAGCGAGATATGTCGAGTGGCAATGCAACATGGCAACGCTCTCCGTTGTTGCATCGGGGCAAGGAAATGAGACTCTTTGTCGACGGACCTCAAGACATATGTCCGTATCCAATCCTCCATGTCAAATTATATGACTTCGTATGGCATTGGAGGCGACATTACAAGCTTCCACATAACGTGGATCGATTCAGGATTCATATTAGATTTCTTTTTAGGAAACATACATATGAAGAGGTGAGATGCGAAACTCGTTCGTTCCACCTGAACACATTTTTCAGGAAACTCAAAAAACTTACCACGTCTTGTAGAGTGGCCAGATAAAGATGATTTTTTTTTGCCTTCGAAAGGTGCAGCTAACCTTAGTAGTGAGCTTGGAAAAAAAAAAAATTACTGATTTAGAGGTAACAAAAAAAAATAGTAACAAAATATGAAATGAGAAAGTTTTGCAACAAAATGTTTAATGTATACCACATTGGTACGAACGAGTTTTAATTCACACAGCGTAAGTTGATCTTCTTTATAAGTAATATTTATTTAGGTTCACAACTATTTTATAAATGAATTCGGTTCCATTTTACAAAATAATATCACCCACTGACTTCAAACATTTTTGACAAATGTTTCAAAAATATCAGCGTACGGATATAAAATAGCCGACTACAAAAAGGTTACGAACAAACTAGATCCTAAGGCTATCGTCTTCTTCGACAATAGCGACTTCATCATCCTGTTGTTCGTTGTTTCCCTCGTCTGTGGCAGATATATTGAGAACTCGTGTGTAATACTTCAATGAATCATTGGCCTTCCACTCGTCACCAAAATGCTTTTTCAGCAGATTAGCATTATAGATTAGCAGATTATCAACGCCTTTCAGCTTGTTGGAGCCATTGAAAAATCAATTATTAATATAGCTAGGTAAGAAGAATCGAGTATAAACTGAAATAAGACACGCGAGTTTAAGGAGCTTTCGATATTTTGTTCAGAAAGAGTTACAGAAACTGCCAAGTGAACGAATGGGTGCATCGTGAAAATTGGTCATTGGAACCAATGAGTTTTGCACCAAAACGAGTAACGAACCAGTCTTGAAACACAATGGGCTATGGAACGAATCAGTTCTGCAACAAACCGCTATTTTGTATGGCAAAAATCCATAAGAAATAATAAGTTTTGCTCTAATCTGATATGTTGAAAGAGCATTAAAATATCTTTTAGAATCCACTGTCATCTCAATTTTTCAAAAAAATGGAACGAACGAGTTTTGCACCTCTCCTCCTCATATATTTATATATATAATAGTATTATAATATGGTACGTTAAAAAAAAAAATGATTTAAAAGAATTCTAAACTTGTTGGAACAAACTGAGTGAACTTTACCCGGTAAATGTAATAGAGATGATTGTCGTGCGTCGAATAAAATTGACGTGCGAAATTGCGAAACTTGGTTGCGAGCGAATTCCTAAAAGCTTGTAGTTGTTTGTTTAACGCCATTTTATACCACTAAGGCTAATCGGACGATATGCCACTACAGTGGGAATCATAAATTACGTTAATAAAAGTTTATATTACATTTTAAAATTTTGTATAATTTATATAAGATCGATTTTGTCGATCCAAAAGGAAATTATTATCTCTTTTATGATAAATTCATTCAGATTGAGGTAAGGAGGAATTATTTCTAATAACATTGCAATAAATATATATTTTTCTGAATCATGCATTGCCTACTCATCAACATTTCGTAGGACTTCATGAATGGAATTTTGATAGTTGCCTATGGTCACGGTTTATAGATATACGGTCGAAGCATAACAGCGCTAGCCAATCAAAACCAAGCTTTGACCTGTGACATCACAGTAGACCTGTTAAACATGTTAGTCTTAACTTCTTCACTTAGAACAATAAACTAACAGACTGTATTACAAAAAGCTGTAATTTGTTTATTCTTAATGAAACATAACAACTTAGTAGTCAAAAGACAATATATTTTGCAATTAATGAAAGTACGGCTTCGGAAGTAGAGGTCTGCAATGACGTCACGGACTTGAAACCACCCCCACTCTAAATAGAATGCTTCGACCGTATCTCTATTAACCGTGGCCTATGGTAACTAGTATTAACTATATTATCTTATCGTGAGGTCTAATGCGGTGTAGCAATTGACGTAAAAGTCTATTATACAGATCATATACTCGCTACTATCAATTATTCGCAACTAATTTTCGTCGCTATTTCAAGGATATAACTCTAAGTGATCA
Organism: Aelia acuminata; assembly: GCA_911387785.2. Lineage (NCBI taxonomy): Eukaryota > Metazoa > Arthropoda > Insecta > Hemiptera > Pentatomidae > Aelia > Aelia acuminata. The sequence goes on along the minus strand of OU426978.1, from coordinate 216,032,993 downwards.
TTATTTTAATCGTCCTCTTGCGAAATGAAAACAAGACCCCCGCAAAAAGTAAATATTGCATGTTGTCTGTTTCAGTAGTTGTTCTAATATTATGTTTCCCTCTCCGTAAACCGATGTTTCAGGGGCTGTGAAAAATTGTTGACATATAAAAATTCAACATATCTACATGTAAATCCGGCTCGCCACAACTAGATACTAATTCTTATTGAGCTGAGTTTGATAAAAACACAGTATAATAATACCTCGGTTTTATTTACTTGCTAGGTGAAGCTTAATGATTCTTTAATTAAATAAATAATAAATAAATAAATTCTTTATTAGATTGTTTCGGGATAAGTCCTCTCGGAACAAAATTATATTATACATTTTATGAGCTTAAGAGCCTTAGATCAAGATTAAAATAAAACAAATTGGAAGTATAATATAAATATAAATTAAAAGGAAAACTTCTCGTGCTAAGATTAAACATAATAATACATAAAAATAATTGGCGAACATAATTGGCGTTGCACCTTTATACATAAATATAAATAAAATGAACAGAACTTAAATTGAAAAATAATGACAACTTCCGCTTTATAATTTGGATTCCGAATTGGAAGTTTCTATTTACAATTTTTCGGGAAACTGGATTGATAGGAAATGATTGTACAGGCGGGATTTGAAGGTATGGAGGGTGTTGGAATGACGAATAAAAGGGGGAATAAAATCCCATACGGATGAGGACCTGAATATGAAAGATCTTTCGAAAGCTGAAGTTCGGTGGGCCGGTATACATATATCTGAAGGCCTGGAACGGGTATGGCGGGAATGAACCGAGGATTTGGGCTGAAGGAGTTCTAGCGTATATGAAGGACGCACAGTGTTTCGCTTAGTAGGAAATAGGTGGACAAAAGTATTTTTCGTAATTGTTTCATCTCTTTCGACTATTTAAGTAATTTAATTATAAAATTATTATATTTAATTAAAAAATGATTATATTTAATTATAAAATTGAATATAATATATTTAACCCTCCTAGTACCGGGTGGGGTCAAAAATGACCCCAGCATTGGTTTTTTTTAACTCATATGAAAACCACTGCACTATTTTTTTTGTGCATTTAGGAGTTTTATCTTTAAACTATCTTCTACAAAACAGAATAGATTAAAAAAAAAAATAAAAATTCGTAAAAATGAAATAATTGTGATTGTCTGGAAAATAGTGATTGGGGTCTTTTTTGACCCCACCTGGTATTATGTGGTTGTTAAAATTAAATAACAAAATTTTGCTTAAGGTGAGGATTCTAATGAAAAAAAAAGTGTTAAATAATCTTTTATGCATTTTAATTTTTGTTTTTCACTTTATATATAAAGAATTTCATTTTTTACTAAAATATAAAAAGTGTGTTATACTTTTATCTACAGAGCATAATTCTCCAGACATTTCCAATCAAGAGGACAAAAAGCCGGAGATAATTATAGATTATAATAAAACAAAAGGAGGGGTCGACACGCTTGATAAATTATGTTCCGAATACAGCTGTAAACGACAAACCAAGCGATGGCCTATGGCTCTCTTCATGAATTATATAGACATAGCAGCCGTTAATGCATTTTTTTTGTAGATGAATATTCATCCACAATGGAAGAGCTCAAGCCTTGATAAAAGGCGCTTATTTTTATTAGAATTAGGGAAAATGCTCACTGAGCCTCTCTTACGCCAGAGGCTGAATGATCCTAATATCAAAATGAGGCTGAAAAAAGTACTATTGAAAATATAAAAAGATATCTTCAAGTTATAAATGAAGAAAATAAAAAAATTTTCCAGAAAGATCTGGGGAGGCGCTTTTAGTAAGTCGATCCCGCTGTTATTTATGTCCCCGGAAAAACGATAAAAAATACATGTACATTATGTCATAAATTTATTTGTAAAAACCACAGTACACAGAAAATTATTTGTACAAATTGTGAATAACAAAAATTAATTTTTCTTATGTCAAATGTAAGGTATATGTAAGGTTCGTTATTGTCGCTTTGTTTATTTGATTAAAACTATTTTTAAGTAACATGATTTGCATTTATATTACATCCTTTACTGCACCATTCTTATTTAAATAAATCAGGGTGAAAAACTTTAAATAAAAGGCTAAATAAAATAATTATTAAAAAAAATCAAGTGGGGTCAAAAAAGACCCCACCTGGTATGACATGAAACTTTTTCCACCCGGTACTAGGAGGGTTAATATTATGTATAATTCATAAATTAAATATATTATATTAAATCATAAAATTCTTTTTCGTCATTTTTTCATTTATTGAGACCAATTAAGTAATTTAATTATAAAATAAAACATTTTTATTAATTGAAAATCAAATTTAAAGCAATTCCCAGGAGATTAAGAAGAAAAATAAAAACAAAAGCCTATCTATACAAAATTCTGTACTATTTATTTTTTTTCTACTCCTCTTTAAATGCATTTTTCTTTTTTCCTTCTTTTCTTTCTTTTTTGATGATCCTTTCTTTTTTTTTCACCTTAAATAAATATTTGATATTTTCAAAGGTGTAGCATAATGGTCACATATCTATTTTGATATGTGCCTAGCTGTATAGGGATTTAGCCCCAGAATAAAGTTATTTTTTTGAGGGCTTACCTCTGCAAAGATAAAAACGGATATCATATATCATGGCCGAAGATTCCGCCAAATGACAGTGCTGGCACTGCTAAGAAATCCAGTGGGAAAAAAAGAAAAGGCATTTTCTTAAATAACTGTTAGTAAAAGATTTTCTTAGACGGAAATGGCAAGAAGTCATGACCTGCCTACATAGACCGCTTCCTAGTCTGCTTGTACGAATGCGCTGTAGGCTTAGAGTCCATGTAACAGGCTAATTCTTCATTTCCACTCAATTACTTAGCATTCCCCAAAGGAATTATTGATGTCTTACACATTTTTTGCGGGTATTATAGTGGTTCCTTGAAATTTGGAAGTTGGCGTTGAGCCTAAAAATGCTGCTTTGATTTTCGCGCTGCAACCCATTTATGAGAAATTTTGGAGGCAGAGTTAGGCAACCTCATCCTCTCTCCTCTTTAAGGTTTTTGAAATTATGTTTGAACGAAAGAAACTTTAGGAGAAAAGAGATTTTTCTTCCATAGAGTGGTTCAACGATTATTTAAATAATATCCATTTTGGAAAGAAAGTACTAAAAAAAGAATGTTGTACTCGAGTGTGCAGGTTATAATACATATTATCATTAAGTTTAAAGGTGCCCCTATTATATATAGAAACATCAGCCCGGTTACAAAAGGGTAGAAGTCATAACATCATTTGGAAGTTCCAAAACGATGAAAAAATCCTGCAATCATCTCAAAAACATTTTTTTATTGTGGTTTGATTAACAGATAAATTTACTGATTTTGTGTGTATTAGCACTCAATAGTCCAAGTAATATTAATCCTTAACAATCAATCTATAAAAATTTAGGAAGACTATAATTTTAATTATTGAAGTGATGCTTGGAATTTAACTAATTTATTCTATTACACCACGATTTTACACCTTTCGACTCTATTACTAATGAGCTGGAGCGTGTGAGACATAAATAAATATTAGAATGCCACGTTTTGATGTATTGTTTACATTATTAGAATACCAATTTTTAGAATTTCAATCATGACTTTTGTCCACCTAGCTTATACTAATCGAAACACTCTGGGACGGCGAGATCGAATAACTTGGTAAAGAGATGATGCCAGGAGGTATTGGCAACGGTAGGATGGGTCTAGCCTCTTAAACTTTATTAGGCAGAGAATTTAGCTCAAACATAGTATAAAACGATTGAAATAAAACCAAAATAAATATATCATATTACGTGACGAGATTTCTGATTATCCATTAACAATAGTTCGTGATTGTCTACTAATTTAACTTGTAACAATTATTAAAAGAGATTTAACCCTCCGTCGGACGCGTTATCTGAGATACACGCCTTAAAGAAAAATATTCACCAAACTGCCTTCTTGAGGGTGGTGGTGTGCTTCCGCACAACCGTAAAAACCGCCGACCCTTCCCTCGGCGGGTCCTATTGTGTATCATTGTGTATCTAAACATGTCTTCCTGCAGGAGGAGGTCGTTTGTTAATCAAACTATTACCGTTTTATTTGTTTACCCAAAAAATTAACAGTAATATGAAGGTCACAAACAAATAAGCAATCGACAACAGTTGTTTTTCTCCCCGACAATGAGTAGTTAGCTGATGTTTTGTTATTTCAGGGGCATTAGTAGCTACTATTTGGTTTTGGAAATTTTTTACAGTGGTAATTTTAACTTTTGGAAAATGGATCAAGGGGACCATAAATTTTAAAATTCATTTTTTTCAGTATTGGACTTCCGAGGTTTTTCCCCATTACGCTTCATACAGTCTGTGTTACATGCAAAGTATTGAACTTTGTTTTGGCATCTCTATACCTATTAAATTTTAAATTGAAATGCAATGTTACCTCCGATGAGAGTGAGGTGTAGGTGAGTCAGGAACTGATATATTTTAGAAGATAAAAACGTAAGTTACGCCTTGTGAGTAAATATATTCTTATTGCTACAACATATAGTTGTTGTTTGTTTGATCAATTTATGCCACTAAGGCTAGCCAATTGGAAGATGCTACAGTGGGAGTTTTAAATTTTGTCTATACAGATATAATTATGATAGGGATCTTTAACGAGTACCTGACAACATACAGGTTCGGGACCTCCATTTTACGTCCTATCCGAGAGACGGCAAAGCCAAGGATTTTTTACTCCCATTAAAAAATCCAAGGGCCACCGCGGGTCGCGAACCCGCGACCTTTAGTATAGTAGGTTGCCAGGCTAACCACTACACCACAGGAGACCCCTGCTACAATATATGCTTTTCGATAGTCAGAATATTCTGATTTTTTTTATTTTATTTCCAGTTTTTCATAAATTTTCTTTTAGTTATATCAAAGATACGTAGTTAAGAATTTATGCTCATCTTTTTCTTTTGAGAATGTTCAAAATTTGTGGCCGTGGCGTGCTCTCCTCGACTCGTTGAAGAGAGCAACACCGGGAAAACCAAAGCCTGTGCCTGTCAGATCAGCCGCGCCCTACCCAGGGTTAATATCGGACTGAAAACTCAGGACAAGACTCCAGAGGTCGAGCAGGTCACATGTTACAATTGTGGCACCTTCACAACAGGTGTGACGGAAATTATAAGCCAAAGGCCAACCTACCTCCTATGCCAACCAACCCCTCCCTCCCCTGTCGTAGTCACAAACATGTTCTAGAACAGTTTGTTTCAACAACAAGTCTAGAACTATTTAAAATAATATGTTTTGTGTTTTGTTTTGTTTCACTTTACAATATAAAAAATAAAGAAAACAATACTCGTTTTTTGTAATAAATTTAAAGTCCATGCTATGTTGGCAACAAATATTTGTATTATATTCAACACATTTATTTCTGGATAATCAGTTTTATCATTTTTCAATGAACTCTTCGAGACCTACTTAGAGTAAAATAGTTTATTTTCGGAAACCTATAAATAAATGTCAGTGACTCTAAGAAATATCTTGGACTCTGCCTCCATGAGTGTTGTAACACCGGGTTGTAAATCCTTGATGAAATAGGCCATAAATATTTCAGACGTGGGCCCGGTATCTGCTATTTCTACTTCTGATAGCTATTATAGTCGCTTCTTTATGTGGAATTTCTCTATTTCCATTGTAACAGAACGCCTGAAAAATAAATTTTATTTTCTCCCTATTAATCCCCTTCTTACAGACATCCTCCACCCCCCCCAAAAAAAAAAAAAATAACTTATTGAAGTAAATATACACAACAACAACAATTTTAATTTGCACGGACTCTGCAGATCTCATATCTATAAAGTTAGGGCTAAATCTTCATGAATGTATTCATTTTTTTCATACTATTGAAAATTTTTTTTTTTTTTACTTCAAAATTTAATTCACACCTGTCACCCAGCGTGACAATCAGCGAATGTGTAAAAAAAATTAATTATAAAATTAAAAATTAAAAAAAAATTAATTATAAAATTAAAAAAAAATTAATTATAAAAATTAAATCTTAAAATTTTAATTATAAAATATCCTCCTGCAATCAAACATTACGAAACTTATTATTATTATAAAATATTGGTTTATGATCGGATTTAACACGTTAGGTGTATACGGCGTATTTTAGGTGTATCCTGAATTGAACGGTATCGGCCCCCAGGCTCCGACTGCTGGGATGAGCCACAGACGATATCGGGCGTTGAGGTCCAATAGGAATGCTTTGACGAAAGCGTTATCTTTTGATTAAAAATGAATTAAATGAGCGTCTCAAGGGCATTTTCTCTTGGTAAGGATTGGAACTTGACATAATAGGCGAAGGACAAGCCGATACAGGATTTGTGCGATTCTTTATCGAAAATCGGCCTCGGAGTCCGATTCTAAACAACAACAGGATTTCAGCTGTTAGCAACATTTTCTGCACTAAAATGCAATTATCTCATTAAAAATCGACTAAATTGAGTGTTTCAAGTGTTCGGACTCTCGGACATTTTCATGTGAAAATTGGCTGTTAAGAAGGGAATGTAAGGCATCGGACCCCGGGGACCGATGCCGCACCTAACGTGTTAAAAACCGTGTAGAAAAAGGCGAAAGTGTTAAAATATTTTCCGCTCAATTAGGAATCGGCGAGCGAACTGTTCGTGACATTTTGAAGAAGAAAGACATTTCCGACTTCGTATCGTCGTCGGCCCAAACAGCGTGTCTTCGGAAAATAATGAAGAATTCTACATTAAAAGATGTAGAAGCTGTCTGTAAGTGGTTCGTGCAAAGACGCTCTCGAGTTCGCTACATTTGTTCGTTTGTTGCTTGTTAAAACGTTTGTTTGTTAATAATAGATATTTGCTGTACATTTTTACTTTCACTTACCTATATATGAAATATATAGTAAGTGGAAGTATTGCGATCGTGAAAAATTTCGACTTCCGGTTTTCAACGGAAATACATGTTTTGGGGTCCCCTGAGTCGAAATGACCAAGTCCCGCGAAATGGTCTGTGTGTGTGTGTCTGTGTGTCTGTGTGTCTGTGTGTGTGTGTGAACAAAAACTGTAAACCGTGCGATCCTGAAATTGGGTATTTAGTGTAGGTATATGCCCACGATGTGACAGCATAGATTTCATCAAAATTACTTAAAGGGAGGGGGTAATTTACTTAATAACTTTTTAGGTTTCTTTCGATTTTCTCAAAAACGGCTCTAACGATTTTGATTAAACTGAGTATTTCATCTATGTATATGCCCGAGATATGACTAAAAATTTCATCAAAATTGATTAACCGGAGGGGGGACTTTACTTAATAAATTTTGTAACATTTTACGTGTTTTTTTTATTTACTCAAAAACGGCTTTAAAGATTTTGATCAAACTGGGTATTTGATGTATGTATATGCCAAAGATGTGATAGCCAACATTTCATCAAAATTGATTAACCGGAGGGGGGACTTTACTTATTAAATTTTGTAACATTTTCAAGTGTTTTTTTTATTTACTCAAAGAAGGCTTTCACGATTTTGATCAAACTGGGTATTTGATGTATGCATAAGCCGAAGATGTGATAGCCAACATTTCACCAAAATTGACCAACCGGAGGGGGGACTTTACTTAATAAATTTTGTATACTTTTCACGTGTTTTTTTTTTTTTTTTATTCAAAAACGGCTTTAACTATTTTGATCAAACTGGGTATTTGATGTAATTATATGCCAAAGATTTGATAGCTAACATTTCATCAAAATTGGTCTAACGAAGGGGACCACAACAACGCATTAATTTCTAATCTAAGTAAGTTGGTAAGTGAAAGTTGTGTGTTGCGCGCACGCACCAGATTTTTTTTTTTTAAATTAATCTTCTTTTCTATTACATTATGTCAATAAATGTTGTAATTCGATTATCCGTGGACCCCCATACCCATAATTCCCCTGGATAAATGGGGTTCAACTGTAACGTGACAGTATTCGTAATGAGGTGAATTAAAGACATCGGACCCCGGGGACCGATGCCGCACCTAATGTCTTAAAATGGGACATGATTAGAAAATTGTCTAGTTCATTTTTGTTGGAAAGAGGAAATGAGGATTTCGGTTCAAAATTTTATTGAATTGAATTGATCATAAGTCCATGGAATTTGGAGCCAAATAATCTTACTTGTGAGATTAGTCATATTTTATTTATGTGGCATCGATATTTACATAATCTTCATCTTCGAGAAGTTTGAAGTCAGACATAGTGAAACTGCATCTGTTGTATATGATGTTTTGATAGTTTTTTTAAGTGGTACAATGCTTATCCGCAGCTTATTAAAAAATCTGGTGCGTGCAGCAAACACAACTTTCACTTACCTTCATATTAAAGAACAACTAATTGTCATTAAACATGACGAGTTTGATGAAAATCGTTAAAGCCGTTTTGAGATAATCGAAAAAAAGTTATGAAATAAAATGTCCCCTCTGTTTGACCAATTTCGATGAAATGTTGGCTATCACATCTTTGGCATATACATACATCAAATAACCATTTTGATCACTATCGTCAAAGCCGTTTTTTGAGTAAATAAAAAAAAACACTTGAAAATGATACAAAATTTATTAAGTAAAGTCCCCCCTCCGGTTGATCAATTTTGATGAAATTTTTACAGTCATATCTCGGGCATATAAATAGATCAAATACCCAGTTTGATCAAAATCGTTAAGGCCGTTTTTGGGAAAATCGAAAAAAAACGTAAAAAGATATTAAATAACTTACCCCCTCCGTTTCACCGATTTTGATGAAATTTTTGCTGTCACATCGCGGGCATATACATACACTAAATACCCAATAGTTTTTGAGCTTGTCTGTTCTCACAAAAACACACTCAAACACAGACCATTCCGCGGGACTTGGTCATTTGGACTCAGGGGACCCCAAAACGTGTATTTCCGTTGAAAACCGGAAGTCGAAATTCTTCACGATCGCAATACTTCCCCTTACTATATATTTCATATATAGATAAATGAATGTAAAAATATTTAGAATGAAACAGTGGGAAGTAGGTATAGTTTATCGGTATGTACTTATAATAAATCATTTATTACTTTCACTTACCTATTCATGAAATATACAGTAAGGGAAAGTATTGCGATCGTGAAAAATTTCGACTTCCGGTTTTCAACGGAAATACACGTTTTGGGGTCCCTTGAGTCCAAAGAACCAAGTCCCGCGAAATGGTCTGTGTGTGAACAGACTAGCTCAAAAACTATAATTCGTACGAACCTGAATTTGAGTATTTGGTGTAAATATATGCCCGCGATGTGACAGCAAAAATTTCATCAAAATAGGTCAAATGGAGGGGGTACTTTATTTAATAACTTTTTAGTTTTTTTTTTCGATTTTCTCAAAAACGGCTCTAACGATTTTGATTAAACTGAGTATTTGATGTATAAATATGCCCGAGATATGACTGCAAAAATTTCATCAAAACTGATCAATTGGAAGGGGCACTTTACTTAATAAATTTTGTCTCATTTTCACGTGTTTTTTTTATTTACTCAAAAACGGCTTTAAAGATTTTGATCAAACTTGGTATTTGATGTATGTATATGCCGGCGATGTGACAGCCAAAATTTCTTCAAAATCGGTCAAACGGGTGGGGCAGTTTATTTAGTAAATTTTTTCTCATTTGAGATTTTTTTTTTTTTTTTTCTCAAAAACGGCTGAAACTATGTTGATCAAACTGGATATTTGATGATTGTAAATGCCCGCGATGTGACAGCCATAATTTCATAAACTGTATTATCAATGATGAATTGGGTTCCGTAAAGAAAGAAATAAGCAATAATGAATCGAAAAGTACTGAGAACTTATAAGTTTTGGAATCCAAATACTCCATAACTGATTGAGCTATTCAAATATAAGGATATACTTAAATGTAGAAAAATGTTTGAAGTTGAGGAATAGCTTTTACGGGTCTTTTGTACAATAAGCATACACTTTTCAAGAACTAGTAACAGTTACTCATTTTATTATTGTTGTTCTATTTTTTCTTAGAAAACATGTGTTACTTTACTAAACTCTAGGTTATGTTTACAAAACAAGATAAATGCTTGTTTATAAAAAAGAAAATAACTTTATTTAATAATGAACAAAAGAAATCATGCTGAAGGTGGCCAATATTCAAACATTGAATGCAATATTTTATGAAATAGGTCTTCCTTCTCATATCTTCTTCTCCACGCAAATTCACACAAATATCAATCCAATAATGCCCTACTTGTTCCGCATTCGATCTTGTTCCTTCGCTTCAAACTAGCCCACAAAGACTCAATTCTCTGTGTTCAGGGAACCCATTTGTCACTTTATATAATTGTTTAGTTTAATATTTAGTTCATAATTTTCAAAACAATTGTCATTTCATCATTTTGTTATTTTATTTTCGTTAATGTATAATTAATATTTATTTAAATTAATTAAATATGTTGTAATAATTAATATTAAGTATCCAATCAGCATTAGTTTATTGTTATGTGCGTGGACGTTTTTGATTGGTCGAAGACGCTCTGAGACAAACAAAAGACGCTTCAAGTCAGTCAGCTGTTGACTCTCGCCAGCCGAGTAAGCATTACGCCTCACGCTTAAAACATTCTTTAAAAACAATTATTACATTCTCGTTCACCCAGGGTGTTCAGTTGTGTATTGTGCACATTTGCAAACATTATTTTAGAAGACGAGCGAAGAGGAAGATTAAGTTCCCAGCGGGACGGACCTTTAAAGTAAAATACTTCCATCATTATTTTTTTTAATAATGTATAAACATTACATTGTGTTTAATCTTCAAATTTAAATAATATTTTCTGAACATTGAACTTTACATTTTAACATTCAGTTATTATATATATCTTTGTATTATAGTTATTAATCATTTGTTTATTACTCTACTCTATAGATCATCAATGGCCATTCGATTAAAACATATTTTTGTCTATAATAGTTTTTAAGTTGTGTTTCATTTTCGTTCAATCATTTGTTTCATTCTTATTTAATAAATTATTTGTGTTTAATAAATTATTGTTTAAGCTTTAAATATCAGAGAATTTTCTTTATTTCCTTTCATATTATTTTGTTCCTTTCATTCATGTTATTTGTTCATCTTATTAATTATGCTAATATTTTTATTAACTTCAAAGGTAAACTTTATGTAAAATACATTTTATGCTATTCTTTTATTATTTAAAACCTTTTAATACATTAACCAACAAAACTAAGAGCATTGAGCACCGGCCATACTTTCTTCTTCAGGGAAGCGAAAGGTTTTTATTATTAAAACCTAACTTGCCTGAACACTCTGTGTGTGGGCTCCAGTAATGGGATCTAATTGTTAAGATATTAACTTTTGTTTGAGTGGTACTTTGATGTTTTCGAACCACGTACCTTTAAAAATGCTAATTTCCTTCTTACATCCTGTCCGATTACACTTCCAAATTGGCCTTCTGTTGCTTCTATAATAAATTTTCATTTTATGAAGTCTGGAGCACTTTTTCTCAGAATGGATTAATCCCTTCTTCTGAAGAAACCGGACTGAAACTTTCTCATTAGATATTAACTGGCTTAACTTAAGCAAATTCATTGTTAGTGTTTTTCATGTAAATCTGATAAATTAATGCGTTTAAATACAGAATTAGGTTAGAGGTGAATCATATGTTCCAAATAATAATAAAATGAGTAACTGTTACTAGTTCTTGAAAAGTGTATGCTTATTGTACAAAAGACCCACTTTTACGTATTATCGAAATACGTTAATATCGAATCTAAGTAAGTTGGTAAGTAAAAGTTGTATGTTGCGCGCATCGCACCAGATTTTTAATTTTAAGCTCTTGATTCTGATTATTTGTTTCATACCTAATCTGTTATTAGTGCCTCATTTTCTGTCTTACTAAATGCCATAATAAAAAAGAAATACATTTTTAATCCTCTATGTGTATTCGATATCAGAGTACGAGTATAGAGCATCTATTGTGGTTGCTTACTGAAGCGAATATTGTAGAAACATTCCCACGACTTCCTTGACCTTCTGTTATTGAGGACGTTAAATGTTAATTTATTCTTAGAGGTGAGACGTGTTAATGATCGGAAAAGCAGTATTGAGATGTTTGTAATGACACGGCATTCCGTTATCTTAGTACGAATTCAGTCTCGCCTAGATCTGGTATTCATTGGAGCATTGCGAAAGATCGAGAAGGGGACAAACAGCTGGATAAGACAAAGGGTTCCAGTTCGTTGTAGTCTCATTATCCTCTTGATGAATATTCCCTCGAGCAATGAGCATTGACACGGCTCGGCAATTTGATCTGACCTTATGGCTTCGTTCGTTCAACTCTGTCGTCAACTTCTTCCTGTGAAGGATTTCTCAAAACGTTGACTGCCATGGCAATATTCAGAATTCCGGTCCAAACAGCAATTCTTCTAATCATATTGTAACGTGAAACAAAACATACAACATTTGATTTATAAAAGTTCTAGAATTGTTGGAACAAACTGTTCCAGTGCATGTTTGGCACTGTTCGCGTACCTTCCACGCTTGTCGAGAACATTCCAGATAGTTCTTATTACGAATTATCTCGTAGTTACCTTACAAAAATCTCTTCGCGGAAGCCAACAATGAGTTAATTCATAGATAGACACGCTCACGCCTGTTGCTTCGCTAAAGCTGAATCAGATTAATGGGTCCATATTCGTCGGTAGTATCTCAGATATTGTAGATTGCATCACATTTACTTCTTTCTTGAGTGTGTTTTTTTATAATTATTGTTATAACAAGAACCCAATACAGTAAACCCTCGTTACAGCGAACTGGCAGGGGGTTCGATATTCATAGTTCGCTATAACGAGATTCGTTATAACCGAGGATTCTATTTTTTTAATATTTTTTTTAGCCAATGGCCGCACTAATCTGATCATATTTAGAAGGAAATTCTTTCATTAGAACTAGTTAAATTAAAACGCATGTATGTAATTTATTTTTAGAGATGAGAGATGTTCAACTGTTCTTCAATTACGATAGGTTAAATGATCGTCAGGATTTTCAGTTACAATGATATTTATTATGGTAAGCCAACGTTTCGATCCAACTTGTGGATCTTCATCAGGGCTAAAAGAAAACAAATATATGAGTATCTATGCTAGAGGGTGACAATAAATGGATACATTACAGAACTGATAATAATATAAAAGATGGTATACATAAATATTAAAATAAGAGGCTGGTTAACAAGATAAAATAGAATCTGATATTTACCTACTGAGTCCAGGTGGATACTAAGACTAAAGGTAAAAATAAGGTGAGAGGTAGTGGTAGGGGGTTAGTTTGCCGACTTCAAAGGTTTATGGCGGGGAAATCCAACGCTTTTGAAGTGAAGGCACATGACAACTGAGTGAACAAAATATTTAAAAACTAACAAAATATATGGTACTGTATACAAATAGTTGTGTCTGGACTGAATAATAACATAAAAATGAGATAATACATAATGTAACAATGCATACAAATTTGGAAAATATACAGAAAGAAGCATACAATACAAAAAATAATAATAGTACAAGAGGTACAGAGATAATTGCAGGTACCTATGAAATCAAAACTAGGATTTGAGGATGCGGAAGATGTTAGAATAAGTGGATGAAATTATCTCTTTATCTGTTTTGTGATTTACCGGGTTATTAGTTTTAGATTTTATATTATTATCAGTTCTGTAATGTATCCATTTATTGTCACCCTCTAGCATAGATACTCATATATTTGTTTTCTTTTAGCCCTGATGAAGATCCACAAGTTGGATCGAAACGTTGGCTTACCATAATAAATATCATTGTAACTGAAAATCCTGACGATCATTTAACCTATCGTAATTTATTTTTAGATAAACTACATATTAATTAAACAATGAGATTCATTTATTTACCTGCCAAGTTCACTTGAGAGTTCTTTAGCCTTGGCTTTAATAAGAGGGTCTGAGATTGGTATTTGAGATCTCATTTGTTTAAAGCAATTTATTAATTGTTTTCCAAATATCCACGAGCCCCAGAGCGCAGTCGTTTATTTGATGCTGAAGTTAATCCTTGGGCTGCGGTTGAATCTATTTTATCTTTGTTTTTTTTATAATGGTTAACAATGTTGATTTTGGAATTCTTATTTTTCTGCGATAATTTCTTACTTGGAATTCCCGATTCAATATCCTGGAGAATTTAATTTTTCCTCGATTGATAAGGATTTACGTTTGTGACACACGTTTACCAACGAACTCATTGTATAAAAAAACAAACAGTATAAACGACTACAGAACACTGATTCGAATAATACAGAGTTCGAAACAGAACTGAGCTAGTTTTGAGAAAAAAGTCAATGGAATCAGAGAGAGAAAGAGCAAAAGGAAATCGGATTAGTTAAGAGTAAAAAAACCCTCTCAATTCTAAAAACTGATGCTATTTCATCTTCCCGCGTTCATCCTACGTAATAAAGTAAAAAAAAAGTTAATAACAATTCTAGCAGTTCGTTATAACAGAATATATCTCAGGCATCAAATTTAGTTCGTAGTTCGCACTAACCGAGGGATTTCGCTATAACGTGGGGTTCAGCAGAAATATAATGGTAATTTTTGGGGGATAGTATTTTGGTTCGCTATATCGAGGTGTTCGTTATATCCGAGTTCGTAATAATGAGGGTTTACTGTATAACTAATGAATAACAATGACTCAAAATGAATTTGATAACTACGCTAATTTTAGCGATTCAGAATTTGACGAGATTTTTGGTGAGGATGGTAACCCCAGTAGCGCCGAAAAACGCGTTATTGTTTTCTGACCTTTTGTATGGAAGATTGTTTCACATTTCATAAACAATAAAAAATATTCTCCTTGATTTGAATAAATTTTTTATAATTATATTTTCTGTTAAATTATTGTTCCGTATTTTATCTATTTATCCTGTGCCAATATTTTGTTTGAACTGAACATGTGCTTCATAATTGTCTTATTAATTTCATAATTACTTTTTATGGGAGCCGATATACTATACTCTGGCTCGAGCCGCCGGTGGAGTAACATCCGTCTCGTGTTGTGTGTGCATTAGTAACTACGATAAAAGTTTTTTTTTTTTTTTGTTTTTTTTTCATTCGTAAAAGAAAGTTCTTCCGATTTTATTTTCTAAATCTAGTGAAGATCTGTTGAGTGGAATAGACAGTAGAAGAGAAAACATTTTACTTAAATTCAAATTTAACAGCAATCCTTATCTCAAGTGAGGATTAACTCCAAGCCCCACCACTGCTTGGCCACGTCTGCATCCCCACTCCTACAGTCAATATATACTACTCTACCTGCAGCTGTCAAAGACGTAAACAAATTTATCAACTTTTTTATTTCAAACATTTTATAGTCCTATTTTAATATTTATATTTAATATAAACAATTATACACAATGGTTTATACGACAGATGATATAATGGCAGCTGTAAAAGAAAGTGGTGCCGAAATAAAGGAATTAAAAGGGACAACTGAGAATATTCTATCCATACTTAGCTCACTTACGCAAGAAATTTCAAATCTCAAAATGAAATGTACCAACTTGGAAAAGAAAAGCATTGAACAGGAGAATGAAATACGTTTCTTGAAAAGACAGTTTAGATACAATAATTTCATCCTGCATAAGGTTCCAGAGGAAGAGGATAGAAAAAATGAATCTGTTTTAAAAACTGTCCAAAAAGTCTGTGAAGCTGTAAATATTAATCTTCCAGAAAACTCTATAAACAGATGTATTAGATTGGGTAAAGGAAATAAAACTAGACCAATATTGATATCGCTCACTAGTAACTTACTTAAGGATGAAATTATGAAGCGTAGGGAATATTTTATTAAAAATAATACTCCAATAAGCCATGATAGGAGTCCAGAAGATAGAGAACGTGGAAGAAGAATCTTTAACTGTCTTAACTACCTAAGAAAACTTGATAAAAATGTTACTTATTTTAAAAACCAATTTAAATTCCGTGGTACCCTACATAGTCTGGAGGAGATAGAGAAAATTATTCAGGACTCTCCAACTACACTGGCACCTGAGGATATCAGCGATTTGAAGAAATTAAAATCTGAAGATCACCAAACAGCAAGCGGAACTCGATTTCGTTACGAAGCCGATTCAAAATGATATAGACTGTAAGTTGGATAAATGCACTAAACAATCATTTCTATTGAAAAATCATAGATTTTATAATAATAACTTTAATATTGGTTTCTGGAATTTATATGGTTTTAGAACACTTTTTGATCTTTCAAGCACAGAAGTTGATATTATTAGGGAAATGAATGTTTTGTGCTTCTCTGAAACCTGGCTCTGCACTTCTGATTTTAATTTACCTTCTTTCTTAGATGATTATGCCCATTATGATTGTCCTGCTATAAAAAAACATGATAGAGCAAGAGGTAGAGGTAGTGGAGGTTTGATTATGTGTTTAAAGAAAAATATTTTTTCTGACATTAACGTTGTTCGTAGCTATAACTGGTTTCTTTGCATTTCAGTAAAATTAGCTAACAAACATTTTTGTTTATGTCTTGTATACATAACTCCTGATAAAAAATATGACTATTTGTTAGAGAACTTGAACGAGGAATTGTACAATATTATGTCGGAATTTGACAACCCACATCTTATCGTAGGGTCTGATTTTAATGCTAGAATAGGGAAATTGAACTTAATTGATAATGATATGTTTATTGGCTCTAATTTAAAAGGAAAGAGATGTACGCTGGATGAAGTAGTGTCTCCAAGAGGCTCTAAACTGGTGGAAATAATGGAATCCTATGGTATGTTAGTCTGTAACGGCCGATCTCTCAATGATAACCCTGCTAATTTTACCTATATAAGCAATAAAGGCATGAGTGTGGTTGACCTAGTCTGGATATCAGTTGGTTGCCTAGAATCTGTAGGAGATTTTGAAATACTTAATATTTCAGTCCGGTCAGATCATAATTTATGTAAATTGTCATTCTTAATGCAAGGTCCAAATAAAGATGATAAAATAGATGTGGTTAACAATGCTGGGGAATATCGTTTATGTAGAAATCACTCAAATATCAATAAATGTCGTGAGCAATTTCAAACTTCCACTATTATATTCAGTGATAGTAAATCATCTTCCGATTTGTATGTAATCTTATCAACTTTGTTGCGTGACATTATGTTGGAGGCAGGGGTTATAAAAAAATACAAAAAATGTAACCTTAATATTGGTAATATAAAAAAGCCATGGATTGAATGACGAATGAATGTATAGCAGCAAAAAAAGTAGTTCGTAAAGTTTATAAAAAATTCAAAAAATCACTTTTCCCCGATGAAACCATCTTAAATCAATATATTAGTACAAAAAGAGAATACAAACAATTAATCGTACTGGCGAAGAAAGAATATCTGGAAAACTTAAAAACTAAATTGAGAAATGTCAAAAACCCATCCGAATTCTGGTCTGCTGTTAAGTATTATAAAAAGCAAAACTATATTAGGAACCCGATAACATTAACAAACTGGGAGTTATTTTTTAGCAACATTCTACCACCTAAAATTAGCACTGATTATATATACTTTAATTTTTTCCACCCCGATCTTGACATGCCAATAACTTTGGAAGAATTAAAGGATAGTATTAATCATTGCAAATTAAATAAAGATACTGGTTTTGACTTGATTCCGAATGAAATCTATAAATTATTTAATGATGAATGGCTTAATTTTCTACTTAACCTTTTTAATAAAATATGGGAAAAAGAAGACATACCAAAGCAATGGACCCGTATCAAGCTTATACTAATACATAAAAAGGGAGATCCCTCGAATCCGGAGAATTATAGAGGCATTGCAATTTTTAATACTATCACCAAGTTATTTACTTTCATTATGAACAATAGATTAACAGATTGGGCTAATAACAAAGGTTTGATACCTGAAGAACAAATGGGCTTCAGAAAAGGTAAGGGTTGTAGGGATTGCATTTTTATTTTTTCCTCTTCTATTAATATCCAACTTAGGTTGAAAAAAAGAAAGGTTTTTTCAACTTTTGTGGATTTTCGTAGGGCATTTGATTCGATTCCTCATGCAAAAATGTGGCAAAA
Organism: Aelia acuminata; assembly: GCA_911387785.2. NCBI lineage: Eukaryota > Metazoa > Arthropoda > Insecta > Hemiptera > Pentatomidae > Aelia > Aelia acuminata. Next base: position 216,014,805 of record OU426978.1, on the reverse strand, counting down.
ACTATACAATTTTGGCCTCTCTGGAAAGTTTCTCCGGCTCTTAATAAATTTATATGACTCAGCTTCGATGCAAATTTCTGTGAATGAACAAGTATCGAATGGTATTGAAGTGACAAAAGGGGTACTTCAAGGAGAAATACTCAGCCCGCTTCTCTTTTCCTTGTACATAGCAGATATCTGTGATTTTTTTAAAAGTAATAATGTAAAAGGTATCAATATAAAGGGAAAATATGATTTGAATCTTATACTTTACGCAGATGATATGGTAATATTATCCTCAACATGGATCGAAACTCAAAAGAATCTCGATATATTGTTTGAATATTGTGGAATTAATTCTCTAACGGTTAACACTGAGAAAACAAAAATTTTAGTTTTCCATAAGGGAGGAAGGTTAAGTAAACTTAATAGTTTCTCTTATGATGGCAAAGATGTGGAAGTTGTTAACACGTTTAATTATTTGGGCACAGTATTTTCCTCATCTGGTAAATTTCTAAAAGCATGCGATTCGGCCATAAAAAAAAGTGCTGCTGCTAATTCGGCTGTTACAAACATCTTAAAAACAAGTAAATCTGACTCATGGGAAACTAAATGCCATTTATATGAATCTATGTCTGAAAGTGTTTTGTTATATATGACAGAGGTCTGGGGTAGCTGCTATTTTGAATCATTAGAAAAAAATCAAATACAATTTTTCAAGTACACATTAAATTTGGCTAAAAATACTCCAAATTATTTTGTTAGAATTGAAGCAGGTCGAATACATATATTATTTAAAATATTCCGAAGAATGATTAACTGGTGGGTTAAAATTTTAAATATGAAGGACGATCAGCTGGCTAGAATTTGTTTTAATAGATTGTTAGAGCTGCGTGATACAAAAGAAATGCCATTTAATTGGGCAACAGAACTGGGGGACCTGTTATGTATAATCGGAGCAGATAATGTATGGCTGGGTCAAAATCTAGATTTGGTTATAAATAGTAAGATGGACTTAGAGGAGGCAATGAGGAATCATCTTCTTAGCCTAGATATAGATAGAGCGACCAAGTCCACATTTAATTTATATTATAGAAATATTTGTCCTTTTGGGTCTTCTGCTCCATATCTCTGTCTCTATGCCCACATAAATAAATTAAAAATTCTTGCACAATTGCGTTTGGCAAGTAAAAAGGTTACACGCATTAACATTGTTGGGAAAACAATAAGATTTGATTCTCAACTACCATGCAAATATTGTAATTTAGATTTAAGCGATAATATCTATCATTATTTATTAGAATGTAAAACATTTGAAAAACATAGACTGTCTATTTTAAACAATTATATACAAATAGAAGCATATGGAGATCCTATTATTTCATTATTAGATGTTAAGGATATTAAGCATTTAAACAGCATTTATCTTTTCGTTCGTAATACTGTAGGTAAGGAGTTTAATACCCTTTAAGTAAAATATTTGATATGTATATATTTTTATATAGTGTAAAAGGTAATTTCTTATTTTATTGTTAATCTTATGGAATTGTTTTTATTTTATTAAAGAACCTGATGATCATTTGTTGTGATGATGAAATAATTAGGTATTTTTTTTTTTTTTTTTTTTTGTATGTACAATATATAAAATTATTTTTTGTATATTTAGAGCCAGACCTCCTGTAATTGTAAATTTACAAAATACAGTATTTATCTATCTATCTACTTTTTATGGTATTCGGAGATTTTTTTCTTATTACGAATATGAATAAATTTTTTGTTCCTATTGGCATATCATTTTAGATGAAGATATTCTGAAAAGTAGGCAAATAGAACAAGTTTCCTCAGGAGTTGGACAGACTCCGTTACCTGCAGTGCCATTTAGAAGGAAGAGGAGTTTCTCTCTCATTTCCCTTTGAATGGTCATCAATTACCGCTCCTGGTTTCTCCGTAGCCTTTGCTCATTCTAAGATATCTTTAGATAATGGAATTTAGTTATTTGCATTGAAATGAAAATTTGTATTCTTACTGAAACTGCTTCCCATATGATAGTATTGTGAGTTGGACAATGCTAAAAGACGTTATGTTATGTTTCAATTATTGATAAAATATTGATTTATATGTAATTGATATTGATAAATATGTATAATTTATAATGATACACAGATTAGGTGCCTCGTAAATCATTAATTGATAGTTGTCGCTTTGTATTTATTTTTACTTTCACTTACCTATATTTGAAATATATGGGTCATTTTCCCAGAAAGGGCTAAATGCTGTCCCCGATGTATTCTGAAGCCCCCTCAAAAGTTTTTATGCTTCCGTACTTGCTCTGTCGACTAAGTAGGATTTTACTCATATAACATTGAAAATTAAAGGTTGAATTTCAATATGACCTGGCGAAATCTCCTTCCCCGACATGTCACAACTCCAGTTTCCGAACTTTACGCTCGTCTACGAATTGACTATTGACGCTTTTTGAAGGTTTTGAACTGTGGTGCTGTTCAAAACCTCTCAAGATTATAATAAGAGGTATGCGATATTTTTATAAATGATAGAATGGTATAAGAGGAGGGAAAAGGCTTGTCCTCGGTGTTTAGGGTTTTTCACCGCTTGCGTAGAATTTACGTATTTTGGTAGATTTAACCATTACAGAATCTTCTGGTTCAGAGTAGGATTACATCTCTGGTAACAGCTCTTTTTACCGCCAAATATTCACTGTAGAACCATGAGGATAACAACGTTAGTGCTGCGGCGGGAGGCGGCATACAACCCGTGTCTTTTTACGGCCAGTAGGTACTTAAAAGGTTATTATATCGAAATTTTTTTATTGCTTTCTTCTTTTAGAGCACGTTGAGACGTTTCTGACGGTCTATCGATTTTTCAAAATACAACTGTATTTATGTAGTGAAGCAGAAAAAATGGATGGTCATACAATACAATATCAGTGGTCGTTTTCCCGCCCGTATTTACTCGGAGAGTAATTGTATCTAAATGTTTTCGTTGCTTTCTACTTTTAAAACTCGTTGAAACGTTTCGAACGGTCTATCATTTTGTCAAAAAGCTGCTTTATTTAAATTTTAAGGATACCGCTTTAATAAAATGATACCTAGATCTTTACAACGTTTGAATATGGACCTGATTAGACGCACACCCAACCTAAAAATTCTGTTAAAATAAAAGAACTGTGAGATCATATACACCGATGCTTGCAAAATGGAGTGTGCTACGTTTGTGTACTCTGAAAACAAAATAGCAAAAAATGAAAATATATTTTCACTGGAGAAGCAATAGCTGTCAGGAATAATATTTTATTTTTAATAATAATAATAATCTTTATTGCTTTAAAGGTTTTACAGCACCTTGTAGCAAGGAGTTTGTTTTTTAAACAAATTTGCAAAAACATTTTTTATTTTTTTTATACATAATAAAATCAATAATATGCCATTTCATTATGATAATTTATCTGACTTTCACCAAAACATAAATGAAACCTACAAAAATGAGGGTAAAAGGACAATTTAAAAAAATAAAATACAAATTTTATGACATGTTACACATGGCTATCTCCTTTAATTAAACATTAAAAACTTCTTATTTTTAAACCTTCTACAATGAAAATAAAAATATCTTTAAGTTTATTATAGTCCGTGATTGTTAGGATGTCCTGGAACATTTCTTTATTTGTTTTCTTAATGTTACAGTATTTTATAAGAAATTGGTTTCTGAACGGATTTATAATGGGACATGATGTGAAAAAGTGTTGAAAATTGTCTGGTTCATTCTCGTTGCAAAGAGGATATGAGGATTTCGGGTCAAAATTATAGAGGATTGAGTTCATTACGAGTCTCTGAAATTTGGAACCAGCTAATCGTACTTGAGAGATTAGTCTTATTTTATTCAGGTGGCATCGATATTTTACATAATCTTCACCTAAGGCAAGCGTTGATATGTTTCTATATATATCGCTAAATGGTGATAGTGTTTCTTTATCAATATCTTTGCTTAAAAGGTGGTTATCCATCGTAAGTACCAAATTTTTCATCTCTTTCAGAAGGACGTTTGTGTCTTGAGCCTCCCACATTTCCTTGGCTCCTATCGAGAAAAGAGTATTGACTTCAGTAGTTTGAATATTTTATTTTTATGAATATCAATTTCTAAAAATTATTTTTTATTTGTTATGCGAACCTGCAGCTCACATCTCTGTTCATTTTGTGGTTTTTACCCTTTTCACTACCTACAATACCCGTTTCCCCCCGACCGTTAGACTGCTACGTTGCTTTCCATTTGAAGAGGCGGTAATGATAGGACAGATTCAGAGTGTCCTGGCTAATAAGAAGTCCTTTGTCATATCCTGGAGTGGATGGCTGCAGCGTGTGGAAGAAGCGAGCCCGGGACGAATCCAGACAGTTATAGCTTTGTGCCATCTCCATCCGTTAGCCTTTTCCTATTCCTTAGTCCTCTCTTCCTTTTTGCCTTCCTTATCCTAACAAGGACCTCATCGCAAGAAAGGAAAGAGTTAATAGCAGGAAAAAAAAATTGTTCAAAAATGAAATCTCTATGTATATATATAAGAGGCTTTGTCCTGACTGACAGAATCAGCGCAGAGCAAAAACTACTAATGATAGAAACTTAAAGTTCGGAATTCAGATTTTAAACGCGATGTAGATAACCACTAAGAAAGGAATTTCAAAAATGTAACCCCTAAGGGGTTTAAAATAAAAGCAATTTTTTGTTACGGCGGTTTTAGGGAACTCTCTCCTTTGCGCGCCTCCCTCTCTTCTACCGAGCCGGCAGCTTCCCCCTCCAACATTCCACCTACCGCAAGCTCCGATCCCTCTCCTCCTTCGCTCACTTCGAATTAGTTGCGTTAATAGCAAGTTAATGCTAAAAATTAACTTTTCGGTCAGTTGGAACAATGTATTTTTTAAATTGATTTTGTTAACATATTATTTAAAGACTCAAGAGGTTTTTTGGGTCAAAAGTTCAATAGTTTTACAATATGGCAATGTAAAACTATATGTTATTTATTATTATTAGTAACTATATGTTAAAAGTGCCAAATCTAGATATTGGCACCCTGTGGATTTAATTGTGAAATCTTCCCTATGGTTAGTTTGTTAAAGTCTTACTTCATAGATGACTTAAAGGACCCGTCAAACATTAGACTCATGTATATCTTGTAATAAAATTAGGACTTGTTTACCTATTCCTTTAAGTTAAAGTTGGGGTGCCAATAATTGTACTGAGTGCCAATGACTGTATGGTTTACCATATTTAGATCAGGTGGGTTAGAGCTCATGGCTGCCCTTGCCCTTTTGCCCTTTGCATCACATCCTTACGTCCTTCCCGCTCTTTAATTTTTCGAAGTTAAGTTCCTGAATTCTTTATGCAATTTATGTTATATGCTCCAAAAGTTTCGATTAATAACACTTAGAATAGAAGTAACGAAATTACTAGCTCAAAGTATATTTTGCCTGGGCAGTTTATATATCTTTGACATTTAGGCCTTTTCCGTGACATTTCACATAATGTGAATTGCATTTTTTTTAAGAAAAATTATTAGAAAAATCTAACATTTAGAAACGAAAATTAACCTGTTCAGTCTGAACAATGTAAAATATCTGCATTAGTTGCTTTTTTTTATCCTCGAGAATGAAATCATTTTAAGAATAAATAATTTTTATTAAAAAAATCTACCTTTACTTTCTTAAGCTATTTTCTTATGCCCCACCTATTGCTTACTATCGGAACGAAATAATTATTCCTGTTTGAAGTAGTAAGCAAAGGCAAAAGTGGATAATGAAAGCTGAAGTACAGAAATAAAGAGTCTCACAAATAAATATATATTAGCTGATCAAATGTCCTCCGGTCCAGGTATGTTAATGCCATATAAATCGATTCATATATGGCAGGTTTTTTTTTTTTCTTTTTTCAAATGGATGAATATGGATTCTGAGAGGAGTCGTTTATCGTGGTTTGGTACAGTAGCTATTATGGAGGGGTGGTTGTGGGCAATGGCATGTCCTGCTAATTTATTCGTTGACGAATTACGCGTTGAAATACTGTGTTTATGTTGGTAAATCCGTTTTTTTAAAAATAATTTTTGGTTTCACCGATATAGCAACTGTTTCAATTAAGCGTGGAGCACTAGATACGATAAACTACATTATACTTGTCTAGTACTGGTACTGGGTCTTTTCGTTTGGTATACAGGTTTTTTAATTTGTTGTTATTTTTTAATACTAGGCGTATGTGTGGGAAACTGGATGAGAAGGATTTTTTTAATTTTGTTGGAGAGAATGGGGATATATGGGATAGATCTGTATTGGAAAGTAGAAATCAGAGTTTGTGATGAGTTGTTAGAAAAATTGTGATTTTTCTTAGCATTGTTATTGATCTTTTTATTAAGTGCTCGGGAAAAAGATTAGATTTTAAGATACTTTGTTTAAATACTTAAAAGAATAACGTACTATAACAGGATATAATTGAACGCTCCGCCAATGACTCCCATGGGTAGAGGCGAAGATACAGGAAAAAAAAAATTCGTTCTCGTGAATTAAATATAAATAGTTTGGATAGCTCTTGGTTCTCTTTTAAGACGTTTACTGTAATCGTGCAAATTTTTGTTATTAAAAGTCAGTAATTTTTCCTATAAATTTTTGTATTTTTAAATTAAAATTAAAAACAGGAAATTGCCTTTTAGAAGCTCTAAACACTTTAAGGCATCTTTTAAGGTATTATACAAAATACTGTATCAACGTAGGTGAAATAAAACCTGTTTGTTTCTGTTATGTGACCCGTTGCGGACCGAGAGATTATTACAAATGGTCTACATAAAATCATGTGAAACCAGCGCTAAACCGAATTAATAATTTTTTTTTATTCATTTTTCTTTGTATTTGAATAACATATGAGACAAATTGAAATAAATCGTACTTCAAAAGCGATTGAGCTGAATACAACCGTATTTCACAACATTCAACTTTAACAACTGCTGTTGTCTCAAAATATGGATTTTGGCGCTAAGTTCACTTTGTCATTACACCGACCAAATCTGAACGTTTGTTTCTATAACGTTTGTCATAACAAAATATGTAGTTTGATTCTTACTAAGTTAAAAACCTTAGTTGGAAAAGTAATTTTACTTAAATTAATGCTTAAGAAAGCTGAATAATTACCTACCTATCTATGATGGAATGTGTGCGGTAATACTTTCTCTTAGAAAGTTCATTGCTTGTAGGTAAAATTGACTTGGAGTTAGTACAGAAAAGTTTTTTTCTTTGAATCCATTTATCTTTGATGGCCTTGCAACGCCGGTGACAGCATAACACATCCAGTTTATTAAAGGAATGGTCTAAAACTAAAACTCATATAACATATATATGTGTTGTGATAGGGTTCTTGGAGGTTCAGTAAATAATAAGCAACTATATTACGGTGATGTTTCGAGACTATATTGTTCTCATAAACATGTCAAAATAATACCTTTCTCAAAATACGTAATGTTACGGCCGCTCATTTGTTATTAAAAAATTCGTTACGAAGATGTTTTAGTTATTGTAAAAAAAAAAAATAATTTACTTTATCTTTATTGTAATAGTTGTAATACATTTTCTTTCTTTTTTTATCGTTGATTCGAAACTCAAAATAATTGAATCAAATCATAAAATTAAATTAAATTGTATTTTAAATTAATGAAAATCATGTCAAATGTTTGTTATTATACCGTGATATTGTATACTACACCGTATCGTATCGTTTACTATACCTTTTATGTACTAAAGGTGTAGGATTAAGGGGCAGTAGGCAACTTGTCGTTAGCGGGTACACAGGTGCTCTTTGACTGTTATATAACGAACATTATTTTTTTTTTCTCAAATATCATTAATGGCATATATTGCGATTAAAATTTCCGATCGTACGGTCGGTTATCGGCAGTTTGGAGGCCGTTTCGTTTTCTCCAAGTTGGTTCACCAGCAAGGCGACACCAATTATCTTATTACGATCTTCTACGGGATGGACGCCTACTCACCAACGAAGTTTTAAAATGATCAACTCATATTCATAAAATACATCAATGATTTCGACAACATCGACTGATTCTTTACCTCGGGTATTTAGACAATTTTGTTTATTTTAATTGCGCAATTAATAAATTTAAATGAGCTCAGTAAAACTTATAATATAAATTAACTGAAAAGATATTGAAATATAATTATATAAACATTAATATCTAATACCAGAATGGTTTATATTTTTTTTTTTAATGTAATTTGCAAAAGCTTATTTTTTTTCTCCTTTTGTAAACACAGATTTTAATTCATAGTTAATTTTATTTTATGTTTGTAAAGAAATTGTATAGATATATTTATTTAATTTGTATTGTTTTTTTCTCATTTTTTTTAATAAATACTTTTATCGATAAAGGGTTTAAAAAAAGCATTCGGAATTATATTTTGAAATTCCTTAGTTTGAGTCTTTTCATTATATTTTAGAATGTTTTCATATTATATTAAAACTTATATTTTAATTTAAAGCTTATATATTTAAAGCTTATATATTTAAAGCTCTTTAAAGGTAACCAGTGTTGTTGCATTAGGGAAAGGTTGCAAGTTTGTGAACCTTACGACGCCCTAACACGTAACTCGATTTTTACTTTCACTTACCTATATATGAAATATATAGTAAGTGGAAGTATTGCGATCGTGAAAATTTTCGACTTCCGGTTTTCAACGGAAATACACGTTTTGGGGTCCCCTGAGTCGAAATGACCAAGTCCCGCGAAATGGTCTGTGTGTGTGTGTGTCTGTGTGTGTGTGTGTGTGTGTGTGTGTGTGTGTGTATGTGAACAGACTAGCTCAAAAACTATAAACCGTGCGATCCTGAAATTGGGTATTTAGTGTAGGTATATGCCCGCGATGTGACAGCATAAATTTCATCAAAATTACTTAAAGGGAGGGGGTACTTTACTTAATAACTTTTTAGGTTTTTTTCGATTTTCTCAAAAACGGCTCTAACGATTTTGATTAAACTGAGTATTTCATCTATTTATATGCCCGAGATATGACTGTAAAAATTTCATCAAAATTGATTAACCGAAGGGGGGACTTTACTTAATAAATTTTGTAAAATTTTCACGTGTTTTTTTTATTTACTCTAAATCGGCTTTAACGATTTTGATCAAACTGGGTATTTGATGTATTTATATGCCCGAGATATGACTGTAAAAGTTTCACCAAAATTGATTAACCGGAGGGGGGACTTTACTTAATAAATTTTGTATTATTTTCACGTGTTTTTTTTATTTACTCAAAAACGATTTTAACGATTTTGATCAAACTTGGTATTTGATGTATGTATATGCCAAAGATGTGATAGCCAACATTTCATCGAAATTGATCAACCGGAGGGGGCACTTTATTTCATAACTTTTTTTCCAATTTTTTGATTATCTCAAAAACGCCTTTGGCGATTTTCATCATATTCGTCATGTTTAATGAAAATTAGGTGCTATTTAATATCAGGAAAGCGGTTTTAACGGTTTTAACGATTTTGATCAAACTTGGTATTTGATGTATTTATATGCCCGAGATATGACTGTAAAAATTTCACCAAAATTGATTTACGGGAGGGGGGACTTTACTTAATAAATTTTGTATCATTTTCACGTGTTTTTTTTATTTACTCAAAAACGGTTTTAACGATTTTGATCAAACTTAGTATTTGATGTATGTATATGCCAAATATGTGATAGCCAACATTTCATCAAAATTGATCAACCGAAGGGGGGACTTTACTTAATAAATTTTGTATCATTTTCACGGGGTTTTTTATTTACTCAAAAACGGCTTTAACGATTAACAAAAATAAGATATGAATGTAGAAAAATGTGTGACTTTAGGAAATGATAATTAGCAAAACACGTCAATTTCTAATCTAAGTAAGTTGGTAAGTGAAAGTTGTGTGTTGCGCGCACGCACCAGATTTTTTACAATGCCACGAAAACTTAAGGCAGGCATTAACGTTTATTAAAAAAAAAAAAATTATGTCGCAATAAAATAATGATATGTGAAATAAAAATATAAAAGATATACCGGGTATGTAAAAATATGTATTTATTGTAACAGTAGTAGGTATGTATTTATAGGGGAAACATGTGAAATAAAAATGTGTTTAATCGATTCGAAATATCAGGTCATCCCATAAGTAATGTGAATTTTTAATGGCGTATTATAAGGTATAGGATAAAATCAATGAAACACTTTCAATCTAAAATGTATTTAACATACTGTTGTATAACAGTTTGCCATCTTGAAACCAAATTTTAAATGCCTGATCTGAAAAAAAAACTTTGTTTTTGAATTAAAGAAAGCTAACAACTCGTTTTTCACCTCATCGACAAAATTCATGTTCTTGCCGCTTAATGAGTTTTGGAGACTGTGGAAAAGGTGATTATCCAAAGGCGCCAAGTCTGGGGTGAGGAATAATTTCCCATTCAAAGTCCTTTAATTATTGCAATGCCTATTTTGCAACATGGAGCCTCGCACTGTCATGACGGAATAGAATTCCGCGGCTATTAATAGTGATGGACGTTTCTCCTCAATTGCTCGCTTCAATCGGTCCAGCTGATCACAGTACAGATCTTTAGTTTGGTTAAGATCAAGGAATTCGTGATGAAGGATTCCTTCCATAACCCACCATACAGACCTCATCACTTTTTTGGATGAAGTCCTTCTCTCGCTTCTGTCCTAGGTGTTTCTCCAGGTCCTAACCACTCCGTGACCGTCTAACATTCCGATAGAAAACACGCTTTTCGTCTCCAGTTACTATCCTGTTCAGAAAAGCATAACATGGCGTTCTTAGTTTATTGGGTGATCCATTTCAAATGAAATTTCAGCATAGAATAAATAAGTTTCACCAACCAAAACATCATAAGTAGAAGTTTATTTGATGCTGTAATAAACAAAAATGTAAACAAAAACAAATTGCAAAGAAGGGATTAGTTATCTAAACATAAACAAACAAAATTTTAAAAACCGACATTACTTATGGGATGACCTTCAAATGTACATACAATACATGTAAAAAAAAATCTGGTGCTTGCGCGCAACACACAACTTTCACTTACCAACTTACTTTGATTAGAAATTGAGGTGTTTTGCTAAATATCATTTCCCAAAGTCACACATTTTTCTACATTCATATCTTATTTTTGTTAATCGTTAAAGCCGTTTTTGAGTAAATAAAAAACCCCCGTGAAAATGATACAAAATTTATTAAGTAAAGTCCCCCCTCCCGTAGATCAATTTTGATGAAATTTTTACAGTCATATCTGGGGCATATAAATACGTCAAATACCAAGTTTGATCAAAATCGTTAAAACCGTTTTTGAGTAAATAAAAAAAACACGTGAAAATGATACAAAATTTATTAAGTAAAGTCCCCCTTCCGGTTGATCAATTGTGATGAAATGTTGGTTATCACATTTTTGGCATATAAATAGATCAAATACCAAGTTTGATCAAAATCACTAAAACCGTTTTTGAGTAAATAAAAAAAAATGTGAAAATGATACAAAATTTATTAAGTAAAGTCCCCCCTCCGGTTGATCAATTTTGATGAAATTTTTACAGTCACATTTCAGACATATAAATAGATCAAATACTCAGTTTAATCAAAATCGTTAGAGCCGTTTTTGAGAAAATCGAAAAAAACGTAAAAAGTTATTAAATAAAGTACCCCCTCCATTTGAGCAAATTTGATGAAATTTTTGCTGTCACATCGCGGGCTTATAAATACTCTAAATACCCAATTTCAGGTTCGCACGGTTTATAGTTTTTGAGCTAGTCTGTTCACACACACACACACACACAGACACACACACACACACACACACACAGACCATTTCGCGGGACTTGGTTATTTTGACTCAGGGGACCCCAAAACGTGTATTTCCGTTGAAAACCGGAAGTCGAAAATTTTCACGATCGCAATACTTCCACTTACTATATATTTCATATATAGGTAAGTGAAAGTAAAAAATGTACAATTTGTTGCGTGGCCTGTTTAGCTAGAAAACAAACAAAATCATTCTAAGAAGGCTAAGTGTTATGTTAGCTTGATATATAAAAAAAAAAAAAAAAAAAAAAAAAAAAAAAAAAAAAAAAAAAAAAAAAATTAAAATGTTTTATTCCCATCTAAGGCAAATTATCGATGGTATTTAATTCCGAACCATTATTCAAACCGAACAATGGTCTGGTCGTGATCAATTCCTTGACATCAACTATTTATTATGTCTTTTATTTCGCTGTAATAAAATTTAATACCTTTACCAAGAAGTTTATTCATTGATCTTATGAACTATAGTTATTTGCAGAATAGTAGCCTCAACAATTCAGATGGAAATTTTTATCTTTACATTAATAATATAAACTGCTGCTGAAAGAGGTCTCGCTTCAGACGTTTCTTTTCAACGTCTCGCTGATTTGGATGGATGGGTCTGAATAATTGATTTATCATATTTTATCTTTGCATATTTTATTGTTTTGCGCTATAGGCAAGGAAAACCTCTTTCTTCAAAGTGCTACTGCCTTATAAACCAAATAGATCGAATTTACTTTATAGAATTGCCAGTCAAAATAAAAGTTTCATTAAAAAAAAAAAACGCACAATTATAAAGGCTCGTAGATAATAAACTGGGAGGTATTTACTTTATAGAATTGCCTTGTAATAAAATGAAAAGAATCTATATCTCTAATCTCTAATCTATAATCTATAATGTGGGACTATTTTTCTCGCAGGACTTTTTTCGTTTCGTGCTTATAAATCGAAGGTGAAATGATATGTATATTTTTCCGGTTTGGAAGTTGAGGAAAGCTTTAAAATAATGCCTCATTCATGAAATTTGATGAAGTATTAAGGAAGTTATGGCGTATCGACAAAAAACAAAAATCACGCGATGAAGTTTTTTATTTTTCAAGTTGGAGGAAATACTTATATAACTACCAACAGGATATAGATTACAAATTAAATTTCTTTTAAAAGATTGTAAAGTATGTCATTTTGAGAACCAAAATCTACAAATAAACGCAGTAGCTTTTCACGATCGCAATACCTCCACTATTTTTTTTTCCCTTCTCGCTTTAATGTAACATATATTAAAAAATGTTGATATTAATATTAGAAAAATATTGATACTTTTTAAAATTCCAGACTTTCTCTACAGAGGATGATTATGTAAATTTTAATCAAACATTCAGTTTTCGGTAGCTTGCGTCCAGAAAAGTTCGTTTCCAATGGAAGTGTTAGAAAATACTCTAATTATAATCGAATTTCTTTCTTTCCACTAAATTTGATTATGTAACTAATTTCTATTTCTTTTAACCCTAGGATTACGAAGGGATATTTGACTTCTTAGTTTTAACAAGGGGGGGGGGGGGCTTTATAAACCCGTTGCTATCTTTTGTTGTTTTTAACTTAAAATGTTTTATTTAATGAGAATATAATATATACATATTTATAAAATTGTGGATGTAAATAAAAAAATATGGAGGAAATAAAAACGATTTTTCTATATAATCGGAAATGTCTATATAATCACTATGTTCCAAAATTCATCATACAGTATATATAACATATTTAACTAATTTACACTTTCAAAAATTGTGTTTTCAGGTACTTTAAAGAAAGAAAAACATTATTAGCTAGATATTTATTGAAGGTTTAAAAGTTTATTAAAGAAATTAAGACAAGAAATTTATAAAACTCCACTACTTCTGGATGTAAATAATACAAAAAAAATTCAATTCCTGTTTACAATGATTCAGTTTCAGTAGATACATGCCAAGTTCCAAAATTGGTGTAAGCAGATCTCACCCGCCTCCTAACCCCTGTTTTTAGCATTCAATTATTAAGTTATTTTACCTTAAAGGCTAACTTAAAGGAATGGATGGAAACGGACTATGAAGCAGTTTAAAAATTGCTAATTAGGTATGGATAATCGTAGCTCAGAATGGACCTAATTAAACGGGGATGAAATCAAAATAGTAAAAAAGGAATTAAATTCGGGCCTAATCCAGGCTCGAAGGGTAAATGCTCAATATCAGCGATGAAAGTTGGAAAACAAAAAATTGAGGAGGAGGTTTAATTTTTATTAAATAGTACTCATATTGTATAAAATAGTACTCTTCAATGTTTTTTAGACAACTATTAATTTTTGCAGAATTTTTATTTAATAACTAGCTTTGGTGCCCGGCTTTGCTCAGGGAGTTGTGGGATAGGTGGGATGAAAGAATAACTTTAAAATATAATAGTACTGAAAAATAGACCAAAATTAATCATGATTAGGAAAAAATTTGTTCCATCCTGAAACTTCAGTTTCAGTATTAATGAAACTTAATTTGCTTAGGAATCAAGTTGGTTTTGTTTATTTTTATTTTCAATCCATTGCAGAGATGTAATGACCTTATTTAAAAATAAAAAGGAAAAAATAATTATTTAAACATAATATAGAGTAATTTAACAGCTGAAACTAAAACCATAACAAACCGAACTAATGAACAATAACCTTATGAATGGAACTTAGCGCTCCTGGCTTCCAAATGTCGAATTAAATTTTTTCATTCATTAACTCGCTTCGGCTAGTTAGATGTAGCGAGAGGCTTAAAATTACAGCCCTTGCCCCTTCAACATTACACACTTAAATAAAAACTGAAACCTTCTTCATCGTTAGGTGCTATAGGGCTACAAGACGACATAACATTCTTGATCGTACGTGAAGTCGTTTTTGAGCCTTTTCGGCACGCACATTATACACTTTGCTTTATAATTGATTAAGGTGCAAAACAGGGTGAAGAAATGTTAACGGCCTCAAAGAACCCCCCCCCCCTCTTGTGATCCTAGGGTTAAGCAATGTTATAACTTCTTTGTTGTTGCGGTTTGTATTTAAAAATTTTAGATTAGCTTTCCTGAATGAATGAATGTTCACTCATTAATAAACCGCCCAAGGGCTGAGGGCTGGAGATAATTCAAATGTATTCCCTTCCTATCTCAGCCCCTATCACAACTAATGGACTCTTACTATCTCATCCATTAAGGCCCTGGTGAAAGTGTGGACAATCTGCTGTCTTGAAGCCTTATTGTAGCCGGCCCTTCTTGTAAGGCATTCATCCAACCTGGATTTGATCGAATATGGCTATAGCATCTTCAGCAATATTGGCTAATAACTCACATTGGTTCTTATTGACCCAGCACTTTAAAAATTGTCATTGTATTATAATTTGTGCAATTCTCTTGCCAGTAAGGGTTTTAACTGACATTATTAGGTAAAAAAAAAACTTACGCATATGAAAAATGCTGACTGAAGAAATACACAGAGCACCTGCCAATTAACCCGCTCTCGCAATTGGCTATAGAGTGTGCTAGTAGAAATGTTATTATATGTTATGTATACCTAACATTCACAGCCATAATGAGTTTTGTTATTTTTTATTATAACAATTTTTCGATTGAAAAACAAATGAAACATACACTATACATTGCCTTTTTTTTTACTTACTTAGGAATAATATTTTGATAAAATAAACCTGTCTGGTCTTAAATGTTTTTTTGTTTTTTTTTTGTAGATGATCATTACACTGACACCTAATGAATTCATAATAACACAGAAATATTCATAATATCTATACCTGTATTTTGTGGTTTTAATTCATCTTTTATTTCCTCAATTGAACAATAATTTAGTTCGGGGCACCGCATAATCCCTTTACTTTGATTTAGTTTCCCATGTGCTTCTACTTTAACTGAAAAGTTATTAAGTAGATTTTCACATTTTAGGAGCTTTTCTGATTGGATATCTGAGCAAACTTCAACTAAAAGGGTTCCATATCGTAATTTTTTAATGGTTTTTACTTCTCCATTTAGATTTTTTATGTTTTTATATATATTGTAATAATGACAATAATAAAATTATAAAAAGAATAAGTTGCGTCGAGGAAGGTAACGTCCGAAACGGTGCCGAGTGCAACGGGTTAACTTTAACCGCAGTAGGTACATAGGATTAGTATATAGACTCGCATTCTAGCAAACATTCTCTCATATGACTCTAATGATTAGAGTCATATGAGAGAATGTTTGCTGAATGATTTGAGTCTAATCATTAACTAATGATAAAGTAACGTCACTAAGCCTGAAAAAATAAGTTAATCATTTTTACTGTTATTAATTACTTTAAACTACTCTTTTATATTGTATGACAATCATTTAATATTTATGTTTGAAGACAGAAAGCTTCTAAAAGAATAATGTTTTCGCTTGGACACTATTTAACATGTACATAATTATTTATTTATCATGAAGAATAGCCTATCTTTTCTTTTTGGGCCTGAGTTAGATCTTTGAAAATTTACTTTGTCAAGCTCAAGATTTAAGTTCCACCTCCATTTTTTAAATCTATTGGCGCACCATATAGTCGATGGTTACCGCGGATTCGTTGGCAGATGCGCTGCTTCACAATAGGTGTTCTTATTTCGTGCAGCGAACTCTGATACTTCAATCGTGTTCTCTTCCTCACGCCGTTCGTGATGCATGGATAGGCAACTGATCCTACTCCAAACCATTAGCGACCTGTCGCAACACCCAGGTACCCGTACCGGTACATCTCACTGCCTGCGTGAGGGAAGGACTGCACGGCTTCCAAGATAATACGGCTTCCGCTCATTAAGACCCCTTCCTGTCGGATTGCGAAACCTTTCACTTACAGAAACTTCCATTCTCTGCCGAAGAACATTAGCGCTAATGTTGTTCCAATTTTTCCTTCCGTCTGTCCTAATGGAATCTATTGTTCTTGCCCGTCGTCCTGTCTTCGGAATCGCAATTAGTATATGAAAGGTCTAGACGCCATGGCTTCTCGTCTATATATATATATATATATATAAACAGAATATAAACTATATATAATAGATTTAAAGCTAATTTTACAATAGAATTATATATAAAATTATATATAATACATAATCTACAGTCGACTCCGTATCATTTGGTCATAAAGGGAAAATTTGTTTTGTCCCGATTAGGAGGACCCAATAAGGCGGAGATCTTGAATCCACACGTGAATGCAAAGGAAAAATGCCTAAATGCGCCTCATCACTGGGCTACCGTACATGTACGGCAATTACTGTCACGAATTGGACATATTTGTGGGAAAACCAAGTTATCAGGTTTAGGGGTAGGAAGGTTCACAAATTGTAAGCTATTCGGGTCTCGAAAATATTTTCCTTTATTGACCTTCATACAGTCATAGTCACAGTTTTAAAGGCTGACGTTTCGCTCCTGTTTGAGCATTTTCAAAGCTAAAAAATCAAAAGGGAAATCACAGCTTTGTGGCTAAAATTATTTTTAACAATTAAAAACATTATGAATATTAGTACAATTTTAGGAAAATAATCTTACCACATTCATCAACTATTCGTAAAAATCACAAATTAAAAAATTGTGTCATTAATACAATAAAAATTTATATATATATAGGAAGAAACATAATGGTCAAAAAATCTTGTTAATACATTAAGCTGGTGTAATCATAAATAGTATTAAAACTATAAACAGTGACTGATCTAGGATAGAGATATTTAAATACATATATTTGAAAGGAAAATTAAAAACAATTAAAATTATAATCAATTAATAAAAACTAACTGAAAAAACAACAATATCACAGTCTTAAATTAGTAGAGGTTTAAAAATGACATAACAATATACGTTATCAATTATTACAATTTACATTTTTATTGATTTATAGATATACATATAATTATAAGTACAAGCATATTGGTGTTGTAAATTTGAAGGTAAAATAAAATTAAGATGTAAGACCATCATTATTAAATTTAAAACTTGTTTATAATATTACCATATTTTTTTTTTTTATTTCTGAACCTTCTTTTCTGCAGTTAACTAAATTGTTTATGTTTTTATTTATATATATGCTCTCTATAATTTCTCTTTTTTTCCTTTGCTTTTGTGTGCAGATTATTTTTGTTTTTTGGAAATCGAATTCATGATTAGTAATTTTATGGTGCTCGACTAGAGCTGAGTTGATTTTTGACTTTGGTTTTAAGCTGTATTTGTGTTGGTTTATTCTACTTTCTAGGTTGCCCCCTGTATGGCCGAAATAAGATTTATTACAATTAGAACATGGTAGGTTGTACACAATGTTTGTTTTCTTCATAGTTGGGATTTTGTCTTTCATGTTTAGGCGTATGTATTCTCGTCAATTAATGTAATGATGGGGTCAAAATAATACGATTAGTATAACTGTCAAAATGTATTTTGATGTATGCTTTATTAAATAGTGTTAGGTGAAATATACAAAATGACTCAAATTAAAATAACTATTTTTGTTTAATATAAATTATACTTATATAGACAAAATGTGGAAACAATAAACAAGTTTTTAAAATAAGAACATATTTTTATGTCGGTATAACATAAAAGCATCAACTGTATCTTGTCACACTTTACTTGTGAACTTACGACCCACATAAGTACTTTTTTATAGAGTCTAGAGGGCTTCCCTCATTTACTTTTTGTATAAAACAGTGACATAACTTTTGCAATTTCTTCCTTCTGGTCGAGAACCAGGATCAGATTCTTAGGTTATTCGATTGACACCGTGACTTCTAGTTTTTTACATTCTGTTTCTTGAAAAGTTAAAGTTTCAAAACGTTTCGGCCCATTTAACCGATGTTTTGTCCCAATAAAGCGGCGATGTCTTATCTATGTTTGGTTCCGTTTTATTAAAAATGGCTCAATTAAGCGGTGTTCCCAATTATCCTATGACCCAATTAAACGGAGTCGACTTTATATATAATAGAACTTAAGGATGGTATATTATTAATAGTGTCCGACCGAAACCAAATTTTTAGCCGAAACCGAAAGATATTTACGTATGTAATACATGTGAGACGTATGTTTAGTTTAGCAATAATTTTAACTAAATCATATAAAATGACTGTAATTAAACTCAATTATTCATTCGTTGCATCGGCTTGGCATAGAAGATTGGCAAGACAGTGGTGCTACGAGTAGCTACGTTATAGGATCGAATCCCGGACTATTACGGCTAGTATCATAGGTAAGTTAGACCATACACCCTTAACACGTTAGGTGTGGCGGCGTAATTTAGGGGTATCCTGAATTGAACAGTATCGTTCCCCGGGGTCCGACTGCTGGGATGAGCAACAGGCGATTTCGGGCATCGGGGTCCGATGGGAATGCTCTGATGAAAGCGTTATCTTTTGACTAAAAAATGAATTAAATTAGCGTCTTAAGTTCATTATCACTTGGTAAGGTTTGGAACTAGACATAATAGGTGCATAGGCAGGACAGGCCAAAACAGGATTTACGCCATACTTTATCGAAAATCGGAGTCCGATTCTAAAAAACGACAGAATTTCAGCTGTTAGCAACATTTTCTGCACTAAAATGCAATAATCTTCTTAACCCTTAACTACTCACCTGAATCAATGTTACTTATCTACTCAGCTCGGGTAAATATGACCCAGAACAAAAAAAAAAAAAATTAAACAACCTTAGGGTGTAAGATATTAGTTTTAAAAAACTGGAGAAGGCTTGAAAATATATATTTATTTATGTATACAATAAATGAAAGTTTTAAAATATGAATAACATGTTGAATTATAGGTCTGAAGTGAAGTACTAAAGTAAAGGAACTCCTTAACATTACTATTATTAACATAATTTCATTTGATTTAAATTCAAAAAATTTTCTACTAACAACCTTTGCAATTAAAACAGATAAGAAATGAGTGTTTTCATACAAATTTATTCCCCGCATCGGACACAAAAAATGGCTTACACAACTACTCTCCTCAGGTCAAAATATCGATTTAGATAAAATAAACACCTCCCTTATTTGTGGATGTAACTGGAGCCAAAACAAAGGGTCAAAGTTTGGTGATCATTCAATGCCATAAAAGTGTAAATAGAATGAAATGAAACTTGGTACGGGTCAATATGACCCGACGTGAGTAGTTAAGGGTTAAAAAACGACTAAATCAAGTGTTTGAAGTGTTCGGACTTTTGGACATTTTCATGTGAAAATCTGCTATTAAGAAGGGAATGTAAGGCATCGGACCCCGGGGACCTATGCCGCACCTAACGTGTTAAATATTTTTGATTACATTTTAACTTTGCGGATAATTGAAAATAAATATTTCATGATAGCGTTCGAAACCTAACGTGTTAACTGTTAAATTTGTAAAAGGTGAATATACTTGCAATATCAGGATGATAATATTAACAATTCATATTGTAACAACTTGTGGTTTGAAATAATTTTATTTGAAAAGAAAATAGCAATTTTACGCACCAACTATGAAATCACAAATAATTTAACATGTTACAAAAAGTATCACTTTGTTATTACACAGTAACATATGATACAAATATAACCATATGAAGCACATTCTCATTCTCACATATAATGTTTCTAATCCGTTCGAAGTAGAAGCGAAATCAGGAAAACTTTCTATTTACGTGAACCATATGAGAAAACCGAAAAATTCTATCATCTGACACAATTAGTTAATCTAGCATTGCACATGGTTAATCATGACCTATTGATGTTATTAGCACCTTACTTATAATAATCATTCATGTTAATAAAGCCACATAAAATATTAATCTGTAAGAACACCGTTTCTGAATTTTTTTATTACAATTGAATTGAGCTTCAGAACAAGACTGCTGTCCATCCCTCCATATATATCCAGTCTGAAGAACTGTCTGTATATAAGTGAGGATAATGCAATATGTAATATTTATTAATTGTTATTATTATCAAAAATGATTATTAATTTTAACTAATATTTATTATTTTTTTGTTTTAGGTATGTATTCCTGCTATCCACATATTTGCACTGGTATGTAAGTAAAATTGTAATAAGTATAAGTATCAAACCTTTAATAACTTCATAAATTAACTTTATATTTTTTATAAATTATGCTTCTATTACTTTCTTTTTTATTATAGCATTACCTTATTTAATATTACACACATAAGATAATTTGCACATTCTCATTCTCACATATAATGTTTCTAATCCGTTCGAAGTAGAAGAGAAATCAGGAAAACTTTCTATTTATGTGAACCATATAAGAAAACCGAAAAATTCTATCATCTGACACAATTACTTAATCTAGCATTGCACATGGTTAATCATGACCTATTGATGTTACTAGCACCTTACTTATAATAATCATTTTGGTTAATAAAGCCACATAAAATATTAATCTGTAAGAACACCGTTTCTGAATTTTGTTATTACTACTTCAAACTATTTTTTACTTATTCAAACAATACATTACTGAACGTAGTAATGATAAAGTTAACTGATCAAAACTAGTGCCGTAATTCTTGGTACACCGCTGTATGAAATACTGACCCCGCTTTCCAATAAAAAAAGAAAAAAAATGATTGAGAAAGAAAATTTTGTTTGGTTTTTTTGTTTAACGTCACTTTATGCTACTAAGGCTAATCGGACGATGCTACAGCGGGAGTCCTATATTTTACCTATTCAGGTATAATTAGAATAGGGACCTTTAATGAATACCAGACATCTTACAGGCTTGGGACCTCCATTTAACGTCCTATCCGAGGGACGGCATAGTTAAGGATTTTTTACTCCCTTTAAAAATCCTAGGGCCACCGCGGGTCGCGAACCTGCGACCTTTAATATATGTGGTGTAGTAAGTTGCCATGCTAACCACTTCACCGCAGGTGACCCCAGAAAGTTTTGTTTTCCCTCTCCGGTAGCACTTAACAAAGTATGCTATTAAAAAAAAGTGGTCTATTTTTATTCAAAGAAAGAAGAGTGTATGTGAGAGTTTTGTGGTGCATCGAACCAGTCTTTTATATTAAATGTTTCCCTTTAGTATGTGTGTATATGTTTTTTTTTTTTCAAAATATCAAACGTCTATACTAAGTTTACTAAATTTAAAGCCATTTTCGCTTAATGATTGTTTCTATCCAATACTAGTTCATTTTTTTTTTTTTATTGCCTTAAACGTCCTTAAGTGTTCAAACAAATCAAACGAAAAATTATATTATTTGTGAAATTAAATCTGTATTACACTAATTATGATGTAAACCTGTATTGCTTTAGGATACAGCATTGTTGTATAAAGTTTTTTTTTTTTTTTTTTGCATCATGAAACCTTATAAAGAAATACCACGGCCCATCTCAATCGCATTCCAATACCAGATTGACAAACATGTTGTGAAAGAAAAAAAAAACAAAAGATTCAGCAGATGTACACTCAATGTTCTCGCTAACCTTGAGAGGAATCCCTCTTTAAAATTATATAGGAATGGTTCCTTGTTTTTGAACACGTGGTATAACATGTGGCAGTCATATGTTTCGCATTCGTATGCTCCACTTAATATTTGTTTCGCATCATATATGTAAATTATTTCTCAAGGCTTTTGTTTTGTTTTGTCGCCATATTTTATTTAAAACTTCATCAAATTTCAGGAATGGGGCATCATTTTAAAGCTTTCCTTAACCGCTACACCAGAAAAATATACAAATGACTTATTCGCCATTGATTGCGAATGAACCGCGGTTGTATACAATTTCATTCAATGGAATCAGCGCAATCGCTTTCCGCGAAATAGTCCGGGAGCTGATGACCAAAAAGCTGCCTGATTTGAAGAAAATTTTTGACCATATAGGCTGAAAGTAGCCATTTCATAGACAAGAAATGTGAACGTCTGCCACCTCAGATCGGTTGCCATCGATTTTTATAGGCGAACAAAATCGACATTTTCGAACTTTTTTCAAGTTTTCGCTAATAACTCGAAAACGATTTATCGCAGAATGAATTGTGTTCTTTCTAAAATAAAAGGACATTAAATTTCGCGTTGAATAAGGTCTTCACAGTTAAAATAAAATCGGGTAAGTCTTTTCGCCTAAACCGATTGTCGATTTAGCCATTTTAGCGGAAAAATGAATTACCCTCATAGTTCCCAAGCCTGCGATTAAAAGAGGGTTACTCCATATAAAAAATTTCCAAAGTAATGATTCTTCCTATTTTGTTTACCTAGCGCTTCATTGTAGAGTATTAAAAAAATTTTTACATATTTTTTTAATTATTTTTTTCCTTTTATATATTTTTTTTGTAGTATAGTTATTTAACACATACTCCTTTTAGTACTTTATTGAAGTTAGATTTTATATGTTCTTTCTCACTCCTAACAAACGGAAAAAAAAGTTGGAAAACGGAGATTTTTTTTTATTTTAAAGAATTGAGATAAAAATAACATATAATTTTTTAATGACCCATATCGTCGACACTCTGTTAAAGTCGCTAATTTGAATTTTTAGCGAAAATCGGTCTTTATGTTAAATCTTGCACTTATACTCAGTATACTGTGGTAAACTTGCAAGTCTGTATCTTTACCTGTTAATGTAGAAATCGCGATGTAAACTTCCGAAACCGGTTGTTTGATTTAAAGTATTTAATATTTAAAGTTACTACTTGCTCTATAGAAAATTCTAATTTTCACAGATTCGCAACTTTGCCATTGTGTCGGCAATATGAAGATGGTCACGATAATAAATCCTCATCTATCACGAATGTTTGTTCATATATCCACACTCCAGAACGTATGATACCATACAAGTATATTATAGATATGCAGGTTGGGAAGAATGCTGATATATCACCAAGAATAAAACATTTGGGAAATCAGGCTAGTCAAAAAAGACTTCTGGTACTATAGTGCAATATATAATTATCCATAGTCAAATATGAGATGTATAAAATAAAATCTTTAATTCTCCTGAATTCTATACCAAACAATTTAAAATTTGCCGTACAGTTATATTTTAAATACTGTACGTTTTTAGATTAGCTTTATTTTATCTATAAAGTGAATTTTGATTTGCCTGATGAAAAGTATTAGGATATAATTAAGTAGCATTCCCCGTCGCGGCTTTGCCCGCGAGCCTTTAAAATCAATTCTGTGATCATTATATTGGTATTGATTTAATATGATATGTTAACTGATGTTAAGGAGATTTAGTAGAATCGGAGCTTCAGTTAATGTTAAATGTTAAAGGGGGAAGCTGCCTGCTCGGTAGAAGAGAGGGAGACGCGCAATGGAGAGAGTTCACTAAAACCGCCGAAAGCAAAAATTGCCCCATATAGGCTTTCGAGTTAAACTCGTCGTGTCAAGATCTTTAAAATGAGTCCTAATTAGATATTTTTTCTCGAAGAGGTGTCCGTTAGTTAGAGTTAAACGACAATTTCGCCATTTAAACCCCTTAGTGGTTACATTTTTGAAATTCCTTTCTCAGTGGTTACCCGTACATCGCGTTTAAAATCTAAATTCCGAACTTCAAGTTTCTATCATTAGTAGTTTTTGCTCTGCGTTGATTTTGTCAGTCAGGACAAAGCCCCTTATATATATAGAGATTCAAGGCATAGCTACTGAGCCACAGCAACGTATGGCCGGGTCTGCTAGTAGCTTCATATACCTGGCCTATATTGTTCCTGTTGGAAAATAATATGAAATAGGCCTGAGTTAGAAACAGGCTCGGATATAGAAGGATATATATGAAGGAGAGGGAGCGGGCGCTATTGTGTAAGGCCCGGGATATAAATCATCGGATCCGTTTCCATTCAGTTTGCCTTTTTCAATCAGGTTAAGGTTTAGGGGTCGATTCTCTTCCTTTATCTTGTCCTGGAACAAAAGGAATTTCTTTCAAGGCGGTCAATATAATCTGGACAATATTATCCAACTCCGTACCACTCTTATTAATTCCATTATTTTTCTTGCCATGATTAAATGAAAATTCTTATTATAATTTTTAAATATGTTTTTATAAGAAGAGAAAAGATTAACGTTGGGCGGGATTTCCGCCGGAGGGATGCGACATCGATTTCGATGTTTCTGAAACAGCGATTTTTACTTTCACTTACCTGTATATGACATATATAGTAAGTAAGGGAAAAAGTATTGCGATCGTGAAAAATATCGCCTTCCGGTTTTCAACGGAAATACACGTTTTGGGCTCCCCTTAGTCCTAATAAACAAGTCAAAAATTTCATCAAAATTGATCAACCGGAGAAGGCACTTTACTTAATAAATTTTGTATCATTTTCACGTGTTTTTTTTTTTTTATTTACTCAAAAACGGCTTTAACGATTTTGACCAAACTGGGTATTTGATGTATGCATATGCCAAAGATGTGACAGCCAACATTTCATCAAAATTGGTCAAACGGGGGGGGGGGGGACTCTTTATTTCATGACTTTTTTCCAATTTTGTACTTTTTTTTCTCGATTATCTCAAAAACGGCTTTATTGATTTTGATCAAATTCGTCATATTTAATGAAAATTAGGAGTTCTTTAATACCAGATAAGCTTAATCATTATTAAAATGTTCTGAGTGTGCTTAAATAGGGAAGGGGCCTTTTTTTTTTTCCTATAAAGTATCTTTGTTTTTGTTTTATGGAGAAATTAACTGTCACTAGTTATGCCTAAAATTATGAAATATTAAAAAAAATCAAGTAAACATATAGAGGAGAAAAAGAAAGAAAAATGTTCCGTCAACTCATTAAACACGTTGAGCCCACACATGCGGAGTTCTCTTTTAATGACAGACCATTGTTCATAATTAAAGCCGTTCTGTTCATTTAGTCGAAATTATTTGTTTCATGCTAGCTAAATGAAGTTTTCAACAACTACATGGAGAATCATAAAATCAGACGAATTGAAGTATGATGCTTGCATTGCCGAATTATCACGTGTAAAAACTTTTATTTAATTATAAAAAAAATTGGTGTTTTTTATAGAGCAAATAAAAACAAAAATGAAAAATGAATGTAGAAAAATGTGTGACTTTGAGAAGTGGCAATTAACAAAACACATCAATTTCTAATCTAAGTAAGTTGGTTAGTGAAAGTTATGTGTTGCGCGCGCGCACCAGATTTTTAAAAAGTTGCGGGTCTGAACGTGAATTGTGTTGAATTAGTTCCTGTGGAAGTGTTGGTATTTGTTTGTTTGAATACTCGTAATTGTGAGTGAAAAGTTGCCCTGAAGGTCTTTACATCGACAAATTATATTGACCGATGTACGAATCTGTTCGGTTCGTAAAAGATTTATCTTTAATAAATGAATATGAAAAATCATCGATGTTTTTTTGTTTGTATGTTTTAACGTCACTTTATGCCACTAAGGCAAATCGGACGATGCTACAGTAGGAGTCCTAAATTTTGCCTATCCAGGTATAATTAGGATAGAGATCTTTAACGAGTACCTGAGATCGTACATGCTGGGGACCTCCATTTTACGTCCTAATCAAGGAACGGCAAAGTCGAGGATTTTTTACTTCCATTAAAAAACCCTAGGGCCACCCCGGGACGCGAACCCGCGGCCTTTAATATTGCTGGTTACTATGCTAAATACTACACCACAGGTATATCCCTATTTATAATTTTATTCTAAACTTAATCATATGATGTTTCAAATGTTACCTCCATTTTACGTCCCATCCGAGGGACGGCATAGAGAAGAATTTTATCATATTAAAAAATCCTTGGGCCCCCTCGGGAGGCGAACCGGCGACCTTTAGTATTGTAGGTTTCTATGCTAAGCACAGGTGACCCCAAATCATCGATGTTTTTATACAATAATTATGATAAAAACAAAACATATTTTACACTTAAAACGATTTAAGTGGTTTTCGGCACTAATATGTTAATGCTTAAAGAATTTATATAATTCGTTATAAAAAGGCTGGTGCGATGCATCATATACCACTCTTCTTTCTTTGACTAAATGCTAAGGTGGGTTAAATTTCAGACTTCAGTCTTGCATTAAAGTTGTATATATAGGAAGTTTAGCTTAAATAAATGTTCAAAAAAGACATTGATTAATTATAAGTAAGCATAAAAAAAATAAACAAATAAATAGAAAATTAAAACTACTAAAGATTAGCGTCATACATAGTATAACGTGGGTCTTTTTTACATTAAGGCTGTTGTTACTTGTTATTTATTATAAACAAAAAAGATGGATTTGCTATTTGAAAAACTGCAGAACTTCTAAAGGTTTATTCTCAAATACGTGGTTCGAAGAATCCAGAACTTCCTTAAAGTAAGGCTCTTTTATTTATATATTGCTGGACACAGGAATACACAATATTTTGTTCTAAAGAACTTAATATTAGTAGATCAGCTATTACGGACTTGAAGAATATGTCGAGAGAAATTTCGGATTTTTTTTTGGAATAATATGTTGAGAAAAACTGACTTTTTTCATCGTATTTCGTTAACCTGTATCCTTTTTACTTATTCATATGTTAGTTAATGCGATTACTTTTAAAGTAATCATCTGGTGATAAAAAGTAACTGCTTAAAGTAATCATTTGATATAGAATGCAAGGCCTCAAAGTCTCGTATAATTTCAATAATTCACTTAAACGTGCAGGTTACATGCCAAATTTTCGCCTATTCAGGCATCTTCAGGGCTACAACAGTTTCACATGCAGGCTAGAAACAGACTGACTGACTGGCTTTTGTTGTAGCCCTGAAGATGCCTGAATAGGCGAAAATTTGGCATGTAACCTGCACGTTTAAGTGAATTATTGAAATTATACGAGACTTTGAGGCCTTGCATTCTATATCTATAATTATATAGTCTCTTCCTAAAAGCTTGTAATCATTTGATTAAATGGCAGCCTTAATGCAAAAAATACTCTATGACACATAAGTACAATAGTACGACTCAAGCTTATTGTGTGATAGCATCTGTTTATTGTTCTCATCGATCAGATACAATATAATTATTAGTTTATCGATGAGTTATACTCAGTTAAGTGCTAATTATAAAGGAAATAACCTCCATCCAATATACACAATCTATGTTAATTATTCTCACTTCCGATGGCACGAACACGCAAATAGATACAATCCTTGTTCTAAAAGGATGCACGGTATGGATTGCATCAGACATTCTTGTCACGCGATTTTAATCCTTTTATTTTATTTTATCTAAGACCTTGTGAACGGTCCATGAATACAACAAATTATTATATTTAAATAAACACCAGAAGGATATTTTTTTTAAAGTGGGCCATTACGAAGCACAGTTTTGTCAATCATTTCCTACTAACTCGGACTTAATGTTTCGCAAAGGTTTGTTCCAACATGTTGTCAACTAAGAGACTACGCATGTCTTCTCCCTACTCTTTTGATTCTAAATTTGATTGGCTGATTTCTAACCATTAATCTGGAAGAGCTATATAAGGCACAGGAAGGTTTTAATATCCCAGAGAAGTCAATACGCTTGGTAAAGCTGACCATGAGGGATGTGAAGTGCACTGTGCAGGTTGGTGGGCAAAGAACAAAAGAGTTTTCCTCAAGAAAAGGACTTCGCCAAGGAGATGCACTGGCGTGCCTTCTTTTTAACTTGGCGCTTGAGAAAGCAGTGAGGGACGCTGGTCTGCAAACTAACAGAACGATTTACAATCGAATGGTCCAGCTCTTAGCCTTTGCAGATGATGTAGACATTGTAGGGCGATCTTCAGAGTCAGTCAGAGAGGGTTTTTTAGCTCTGTTGGGGGCCGCCAGAGTACTAGGGTTAGAGGTGAATGAAGAAAAGACCAAATACATGGTAACAGGAGAAGAAGCTCGTCCTGGCGAGACTATCAATATCGGCCCCTTTAACTTTGAGAAAGTTTCCCAGTTCACATATTTGGGGACACTTGTCACTCAAGATAATTCACCTGCGGCAGAAGTGAGGAGAAGAATACTGATGGCCAACAAGTGTTACTTCGGACTCCGCAAGGAATCCACCTCCCGCCTCTTATCCCGGCAGACCAAACTTCATCTATACAAAACATTAATCCGCCCACTACTATTGTAGGGATCGGAGGCATGGACCATAAGCAAAAGAATCGAACTAGACCTTTTAGTCTTCGAGAGGAAAATTCTTCGTAGGATCTTTGGAGGAGTTCATATAAATGGAAATTGGAGAAGACGGACGAATAACGAAATTTGTTCGATTTTAAATGAAAAAGATGTCGTTCTGATAATGAAGCTGGGAAGACTGCGATGGGCTGGCCACGTGGCTAGAATGGACGACGAGGCAATCCCTAAAAAGGTACTGACTGAACCCCTCCATGGCACTAGAAGAAGGGGTAGACCGAAACTCAGGTGGTCTGATGGTGTTGCTCGTGACGCTAGAGATATTCTGGGAGTCAGGAGCTGGATGACAGCGGCACAGAACAGAGATGACTGGAGGAAGCTGGTGGAGGAGGCCAGGACTCGTCGCCGAGTTGTAGCGCCATGATAAAAATAATGATTTCTAACCAACAGTTGTAATTATAATTTGATTTTTAAAGATCCCTAGCATAGGAGACATGACTGCAGGAATCAAGGTAATAAATAGGGAACATTGAACTGATATAAAATCCTTGATCCTTGTTTTTTCCCCTTACATAAGTTTATAAGTCATTCCATACAATGGCTTCAACAACTGGTCAACTTTTCGTCTAGGGGGAAGGAGAGGCATGTAAAATTCTTATTCTAGGGGGAAAGGTCCAAGGTATTTTGACCTTTTAGGACTTAGTTTTTCAAATAAAAATTATTTTCATTTAACAGTTAAAATACTTGTTTATATAATGCTTGAAAATATAGTGAATGAATAGAAATTTATTTACTTCGTAGTTTTTGGTTCTCCGAATTCCTACGGGGGAGGAGCAACTTCCCTCCCCTGCCCCCTCCTGCGGACACCCATGAAGCCATAATTTATATGTAAAACATACTCTACAATCTTTGAAAAGTAATTAAATTTTTAATCTATATGCTTTTGTTAGTTATAGATTTATTTCCTCTAGCTTGAAATAAAAAAAAAAACTTCATCAAATGATTTTTTTACAATCTTTTATATCTTCGAAAGATTTTGTATTTTTCAATGGAATTTTTTATTCCGTACCTTAAAGCCATATTTGTTTCAAGTCCATTTGTATCGCTTTCAAGGTGAGAATCGATCTTTATTAAAACGAACACTTTAAATCAATTGAAACTATTAAGATAGATTATTTAAAGGTTCACGAGATTTTAAAAGCCAAAATGTTTGCGGTACCTGAGAGTCTCACTTTCCTTAGTCCATCGTTAGATGGGTGAATTATATTGACATAGTTAATGAAAATGCACTTAGGTCAGGATCTGACGTAACGACCTGTTTCAATTCTCGAGGAGGAGAAGGACATGCGCATTCTCCTAGTTGACTACGAGTTTACCTAGGTTGTTGGAACAAAGGCAGAAACTTAACGTTGCTAATAGCAACCTCATTGACTAACCTATTGAAGTTTGAAGAGCGAAATGGATATTCCAAACTACATAGAAAGGTTATCTAAGCAAGACAAACTGCTAGAACACGAGGTGAAGCTAGTATGCGATAAAATCCTGGACATCTACAGCTCCGAAAAGAATATCATTAACCTCACAACTCCTCTGACGATCGCTGGTGATATCCATGGCCAACTTCCGGACCTACTGGAGCTCTTCAGCGTTGCAGGAGACATTCCTACCACTACCTTCCTATTTCTTGGGGATTACGTCGATCGTGGATACCACAGTGTTGAGACGTATCTTCTTCTTCTGTGCTTAAAGGTTCGCTATCCGCAAAGGATCACTCTTATCAGAGGTAATCACGAATCAGAGGAGATCACCCAGGTTTACGGATTCTACGACGAATGCCTTCACAAGTATGGCAATATCCTCGTATGGAAGTACTGTCTCAGCACATTCAACGTGCTCCCCATCGGGGCGCTCATTGACAATCGGTTGTTATGCGTTCACGGCGGTTTGTCACCGGATCTGACGAAAGTTGATCAGATCCATAAGATCGAACGGAAGATTGACGTTCCACACGACGGGATCTTCTGTGACATACTCTGGTCGGACCCTGACGATCAGAAGAAGGGCTGGAACGTGTCCCCTAGAGGGGCGGGGTACCTCTTCGGACCGGACGTAGTGGACAAGTTCCGCCACGACAACAACTTGGAGTACATCATCCGGGCACACCAGCTAGTGCTGGAAGGGTACAAGTGGCACTTCAAGAACACTGTACTGACGGTCTGGTCCGCTCCCAACTACTGCTACCGCTGCGGTAACGTCGCGTCCGTCCTCGAGCTCGCCGAGAATCGTATCGCCAACTTTATCGTCTTCGACGCGGCACCGTACGCCTTCAGAACTCAAGTAACCAAGCCGAAACCTCCGGAGTACTTCATATGAACTCGGTATACTTGTGTATAACCATCCATTTTTTGTTGTTTTTAAACAAATAAATGTATTTATGTTTGCAGCTTTAAGGATGTTAAATCCATGATATTAGTTTTTAGAAAGAAGAAGACTAAAGTAGTTATTTTCCTCACTATTACCAAGAGTGGTTGTTTTCGGTGCGCGGTTGAGTTTAACGCGCGAGGCGTAGCCGAGACCAAGCACCGAATACCCACTTTTGGTACGTGTTATGAACAATACTTTTCATCATACTTCTCATACTTGAGTACATTAAAACACTTTTATATTTCATTAATAACTTACAGATACAACAATATAAGAAATTAAATTGACATTTTTTTTTTTTAAACATCTGTTTATTAACCTATAATAGAAGAAAAGTACGTATAAATTTACATTAATATTTATAGTAAAATTCTGATTATTCATTATATTAAAATCAAAAATATGTGAAATGGGATTCTCATCCACGTTATTTTGCACTTCAAACTGCTGAGTGATAATTTAATAATGAATCACTCACATGTTTTTATTTGTATTGTTGAAAACAATTATTAAAAAAAATGGTTTACTTTTGAAACTTGCCTTAAACTGTTAACAAATGAATAATTATTAAAATCAAATGTTTCATTTCAAACATACTACTTATATTATAATGAAGCACAGTATAGCTACAAGTAACCTCCTTCAAAGACATGGTTATAAATATATATTAGTAGCAGGTGAGGTTAGCGCACCAAAAACATTTTTCAGGCCTAGGCCCTAAAGAACTACTTTACGGGCTCAAACCGAGTATTGAAAACAAGTGATTTTGACGCAGTGTGGTGAAAACTCTTTTTTTTGTCGAGTAATTTTTTATTAGTTTATTTAGTACTTTATTTTAGTAGCAACCACGCCTAAGGGTCTGGCCACACATGTCCGCACCGGATCCGCACCGTAGCAATAATACAGGTTATGTTCAGAATATTTTTAATTTAACTTACATATTACCTTTAGTTATGCCTAAAGTTCAAGCCACACATGTCAGACACAGGCCACTTTAGGCATAACTAAAGGTAATATGTAAGTTAAATTAAAAATATTCTGAACATAACCTCTATTATTGCTACGGTGCGGATCCGGTGCGGACATGTGTGGCCAGACCCTTAAGTGGCCTATGTCTGACCTGTGTGGCTTGAACTTTAGGCATAACTAAAGGTAATATGTTAGTTAAATTAAAAATATTCTGAACATAACCTGTATTATTGCTACGGTGCGGATCCGGTGCGGACATGTGTGGCCAGACCTTAAGGAGTGTTAAAAATCTGGGAATTACTTCGGATTAGCAACTCCAAGATGGCGGTAAACAACAAGATATTCCGATCACGCCCTACCCAATATCCACAATTCAGTTCGGGATTACCGAGAGTTCCCGAGATCCGATGTCGGCTTTAGGGTCTGCACCGGATCCGCACCGTAGCAATAATATAGGTTATGTTCAGAATATTTTTAATTTAACTTACATATTACCTTTAGTTATGCCTAAAGTTCAAACCACACATGTCGGACACAGGCCACTTTAGGCATAACTAAAGGTAATATGTAAGTTAAATTAAAAATATTCTGAACATAACCTCTATTATTGCTACGGTGCGGATCCGTTGCGGACATGTGTGGCCAGACCTTTATCCACATTTTTGGAAGAGAATTCATTCGTTGCTTACTTTATTAGGTTAGATCCGATCTAAACAAAATCTGCAATGTAATAAATCATGTACGATTTGTTCATTTTTCTATGGAGTCATATAATTTAGAATCATCATCAAATCATTTTAAAAAATATTCTTTTTGGATATTTAAATACATTTTTCTTCAAATAACAATGTAAAATATAAAGATTTAATAACAATAAAATATAAACATTTAATTAAATTAACCTTGCACAGACGCAATATCGTAACCAATGAAGGTCTACTGAAGTGGGATTATTGCTAGTTGAAACTTATTTAATTATGTAAATTGATTCTATTTAATTAATCAACAATGGATTATAATAAAGTTAGCCGATAATTATAGTTTAATTGATTTTAATATATACAATTTCTTAAATATTTTATTCCTTTTCTTCAATCTAATAAATCATGTATCATCATATGTTCTTTTTCTTATGAAGTGATATTTAAAATCATCATCAAATCATTTTAAAAAATATCATTCTTGGTCATGTAAATACATTTTTGTTGAAATAACAAAAAGATGGTTAATCTTATTGTTAGTAATTCTCGGATTCTTATATTATTAATTTATTTGTACCTTTTACATTTAACGTTATGCGCATTGAACTTTATTGCAACTTGAACCCATTTGAACAGGAAAATAATATATTTGTTAAAAACAAACAAATAAACTACTACATCTGCTCGGGAACTCTCGGTAAACCCGAACTGATTCGTGGATATCGGGTAGGGCGTGATCGGAATACCTTGTTGTTTACTCTAGCCGGCCGCCATCTTGGAGTTGCTTATCCGAAGTAATACCAAAATCTGCATAGCTGTGTGAAAACAAATACAAATTATTATATTTCTCTTTGGACATAACATCTAAACGCAGATTTTTAATTTTATTTTTATTTATTAAACAATCGTTTATGCTTGCTTACAACAGGATTATAGTTTATATTGCAAATAGTGCTTGTATACTAGCCCACTATGCGTTATCTAGTAAACAACCTGCTTGCAAAGTAAATATTTGGTTTTGTTTTATTGTGGGTAATTATTTATGAATTAAAAAGTTTTTTTCTTATAATTAACTTTTTTAACATTTTTGCTTCGATGGAATTTCTATTGAAAAATGTTATTTTGTCATCAAATATTAGGAAGGCAAGACAAAGTGAAATCACGGGTGGATGGGAAGTATCGGCCGAACCGGACCAGATTAAGGAACCGCGAGACCTTGCGAATTCCAGGGACCGGAGTGAAAGTCCTAGAACCGGGGCAGCTTTCCAACGGCAGCGGGAATCGAAACCGAGCTCGTTTGACCTTCCGTTTCTCATTTCTCGGGCTGTAATTGCATCGGCTTGAGGCGGATCGTGTCGCTATTGCGCTTTGCGTGCGATTACGGCGTCCGCAATATCGGATAACAGCCGCTCAGGGCGGTATACCATTGCAATCTAGTGCAAGGCGTCCAATACTCGACTTTCTTCTCATCAACTGCAATTAGTTTTGGTTTCAGCCAATCACGATTGATATCTATGTAAATAAGGTTGAAATTCAGTTTATTGGTTCTCTATAGAAATCCATACCGTTTGTCCTCAATTCTCCTAATTTCGCTCAGTGTTTCTTTCATCCCAGGTGCGAACACCTGTCCATATTAAAATTGCATAATTTCAGCTAATCTCTAGTAATATTCTTTATTGTTATCTAAATCGCTATGATCTCGCTTCGCATTAGTTTTTTTTTTTTTTTTTTACGAACTCGATCGTTGGAATCGAAAAAAGTCTCATTTTATAGATTTTGAAGAGGCCACCAAGACCCGGTAAAGACGTTCCTCCAGAACGGACCGGGGTCCACGTTTTAAGGCTGAACGATGCGACCCAAAAGATTACTTAGTTATCAATACGTTTATTTCTTAAAAATGCCTCCCAAGAAGCGACTTCAATATTATTACAGTATTGAGCTCAAAGCTAAAAAACAACGTCAAATACGAGCAGTTGAAACTCCTGACGAACATCAAACATACCTCGAATCTCCCTGGGTCCCCAGTGATATGCCCTTTGATTTCAAAATAGTACTATTCCCAGTTCGGGTCACATTTGCGATGACTATAAATAAAGCTCAAGAGCAATCACTGAGGGTAGCCGGTTTCAATTTGGATTCTCCATGTTTTTTTCATGGTCACCTTTACGTTGCATGCTCTAGAGTAGGCTCATCTAAAGACCTCATTATACATAAAAATGAAAATATAGTATATCCGAAAGCTTTAGAATAATAATCTATTAGTGCTATTTTTGTTGTATTTTTTGTTTATAGAACTGTTCACGTTTATTAGAAAAATGGAATTTCCCGGTTGAAACCGTGATATACAATTTTAAACTATAATGATTAGGAAAAAGTTTGCTCAATAAAAGTTTTCAAGTAACTTTATGATAAGTGTTTTTCTTCAAACATTTTAAGGTTCACCTAAACCTTTTGAGCAATTAAAATTAAAGTGTGATTTTAACAATAACTTCTTCGATCTGGGTTATGATCATAAAAGTTTTTATCATAGGAAAAGATATTGTTTATTTTGATGAATAATAATCCTATTATAGGATTAGTTAAAGGTGTATTTATTCCTGTCCTATTATTTCATTCTTCTCGAATCAAAACAAGTCTAGTGTTCATTCATTATCTCATCTCACCGGACCGTTTCATTTTAATTTCAGTTATTACTTGTGAGTAAGCGGTTCACAAATTACGAAGGTGCGCAAAAACGACAGAGTGATTCGGAGTTTTTTCAAATACCTACTGTTCTGAAAGAATCATTAATTTGAAAATCAATTTATTTAGGTTCCATAAAAGTGTTTTCGACGAATTATATGATATGATGTAATAATGACCTGAAGTGTAGCGAGAACAAATTAAAACCCATATCAGTAAAAATAAGCAAAGAAATTTTATTAGATAGCTGTGTAAAATGGGGGCTACTAGTAATTTATTCTTGATGATTATAGGTGTAAATTAAAATGTTTTACTTATTAAATTAAATGATGATTGTTGAATAATAATCTAAATATTTTTATATTGAGTAACGATATTATACTGACATATCTATGATTATTAACTCTACTGATTCCATGGTATATGGTATATTTCAAAGATAATTTTGTAGTTTAAAAATAATACACATATTAACATAATATTAAAAATTGTAATCTATTAAAATACATTTTGGCATTTTCGAAATTATTCTTTTACTAAAATCTTTTTTTGAATAAGTTTCAGAATAACTTTTTGAAATGAGCTTTTATGCAAAAAGTTATTTGGATAAAAGTTTTTGTAATGAAAAAGTTAATGTTCAATAGAAACTACAAGTAGGGTAAAAAAAAAAACTAAGTTTAACTTAAACGTTTTAAAAATAAAAGTTAACTTATATTTTTGACCCCTGATCACGTGATCCCAGGAAATCCTTTGTAGAACTCCAAGTGCTGGTTAAAGATCGCTCGAAGTTTTTTGACATAGTAGTGGACTTGTAGTCAACTAAAAGTAAAAAGAATTATATATTATAAATAAATAAGTGCATTCGACTCAAACCTCTCCACTGGCCCGAATAACCCCGTATAGTCTAAACGGCGAGGAATGGACCAAATTAAACAAAAAAATAATTATAAAATAAGTAAGTGCTAATCACTTAAATTTCGATTGTTTTTCTTACTATTAGATAATGATATCATTAAGATGAGTGATGAGTAGAGTCATTTGGCTAGCTCTAAATGGTCGTTTGTTTTGAACAAGGATGTCTCCTGCGTAACTTGACCTTCCAACTGATTGGCCATTTGGTTATGAATATTCGAGATCTTCCTGAAGTTATTCAATACGCCAGCTGAATCCTCAAATATGTCCATAGATTATATTGTTATAAATTATATTATCATTTGTCTTGCTGCTCCATGATTAAGAAAATGGGGTGGCAAAACAAATTCATGCATTCTTCAGGCAATGCATTTTTTTGCATGCTGCAAGGGCAAATGTAAATAGCCATTTTTACACTTGAGTCGAAATTCACTACCGTACATTGTTCTCTGGTCTTTTGAAGGCTAATTGATCTTTGGCCTTTTTTAAAAATGATCTATCTGGTATTGCCAGATTTTACCTGAAACATTTTTTTGATGCTTCCCATAAAAACACTTAAATTTTGTCGTATCTGCATATTCTAAAGAATATATATTGGTTCAGAAGGATAAATAAATAAAAAATGTCTATAATAACAAGGTAAAAGTTTGATATTTTTTTATTTTATTATAAAAAAAGCATAACATGCTTATTTTATAAATAAATATTTATATTGTAACTATAAACGAGATTGTAACAAAAACGAGAGACAAAACATACGGTTTAGAACGGTTCTAGACTTATAGGTTGTTGGAACGAACAAACCGTTTGGAACAAACTGTCATCGTACATGTTTGTGACTACGATGTACGAGTACCATCTACGCTGGCCTTGAACATTCGATGCTGTTCTCCTTACGACTAAATATAAGGAGCGATGGACTGCAGAGTTAGTCTTGTTCTGAAGCTCATCTCATATGGTTATTTCTGCGTTAAAAAGTGATAATTTTTGTTACCTGTTTAAATATTTGTTTTTCCATAATTTGTGTGGCACTGAAAATTGTTATTTCTCTTTCAATAAAAATTGTTTAACCCATATAAGTGTTACAATATTTTATAAATATATACAAAAATAGGTATATTTTATGTTATTCCAAAATTAAATACTATGGTTTTATATGATCATTTACATAATCTAGGACTTGTCTATAGGTAAAATATATGAAGAAATATTAATTAGATAACTATTTGACAGGTTAAATGATGGTCAGGATTTTCAGTTACAATGATATTTATTATGGTAAGCCAACGTTTCGATCCAACTTGTGGATCTTCATCAGGGCTAAAAGAAAACAAATATATGAGTATCTATGCTAGAGGGTGACAATAAATGGATACATTACAGAACTGATAATAATATAAAAGATGGTGTATACATGAATATTAAAATAGGAGGCTGGTTAACAAGATAAAATAGAATCTGATATTTACCTACTGAGTCCAGGTGGATACTAAGACTAAAGGTAAAAAAAAAGGTGAGAGGTAGTGGTTTTTTACCTTTAGTCTTAGTATCCACCTGGACTCAGTAGGTAAATATCAGATTCTATTTTATCTTGTTAACCAGCCTCTTATTTTAATATTCGATAGGTTAAATGATGGTCAGGATTTTCAGTTACAAAGATATTTATTATGGTAAGCCAACGTTTCGATCCAACTTGTGGATCTTCATCAGGGCTAAAAGAAAACAAATATATGAGTATCTATGCTAGAGGGTGACAATAAATGGATACATTACAGAACTGATAATAATATAAAAGATGGTGTATACATAAATATTAAAATAAGAGGCTGGTTAACAAGATAAAATAGAATCTGATATTTACCTACTGAGTCCAGGTGGATACTAAGACTAAAGGTAAAAATAAGGTGAGAGGTAGTGGTAGGGGGTTAGTTTGCCGACTTCAAAGGTTTATGGCGGGGAAATCCAACGCTTTTGAAGTGAAGGCACATGAAAACTGAGTGAACAAAAATATTTAAAAACTAACAAAATATATGGTACTGTATACAAAACTGTATACTGTTGTAACTGAAAATCCTGACCATCATTTAACCTATCGTAATTGAAGAACAGTTGACCATCTCTCATCTCTATTTTAATATTCATGTATACACCATCTTTTATATTATTATCAGTTCTGTAATGTATCCATTTCTTGTCACCCTCTAGCATAGATACTCATATATTTGTTTTCTTTTAGCCCTGATGAAGATCCACAAGTTGGATCGAAACGTTGGCTTACCATAATAAATATCATTGTAACTGAAAATCCTGACCATCATTTAACCTATCGTAATTGAAGAACAGTTGACCATCTCTCATCTCTACTAATAACTATTTGACGTAAAGAGGAAAATATACGAAGGTATATTATCATTTTTGAAGTATATTCATAAATAAATACATTTGAATACCTGAATTAAAGTGAAAGGGTATTATCACAGTTAAGTATACAGAGGCCTCGAATGATATTATCCGGTGAAGGTCAGTCTATATCTGTTCTGATAACGGAGAAAGTAATCCTCCCTTTGACGCTTCGGCGATTTCTCATTTCCTTTCCATCCATCAACATCAACTCCAGACCTAGCATTAATCAAACCGAACATGGAGAATAGAAGTAGCTTTGTTGATGACCGCTCGCTATCCATTAACAGATGAAAGGAATGATCAGAAAAAATAAAATAGTTTATAGCTATGATCTATCAAGTATGGAACACATTTTTTTTTTTTTTTAAAACATGAAATCTAATAGGTACCATTAAAAGTATTATCATTGTTAAAAATATATTTTCATAAAATTTAAATTGAATTAGTGAGATGACGGATTTAAGTTTGTAATCCATGCTTTGGGTCGTACCTGCTTGGTTTTTATGGAAGGTTTTAGTTGAATTTTCCATGGAATAATGTACTCAGTTTCAGATGACTGATAATGCTCCATAACCAGATCCCGGATTTTTATGCAGTAAAAAGAGTGAAATACAGTACCAGTCAAAAGTTTAGACTTACCCTTAGTTTAGTAAAATTACAAGAAAAAAACATATTATTTATTTAACTACATAAAAACTATAATTTTATTATTAATTTATTAATAATTTGTCTGTTTGTTTCTTTAAATTCACTTTATGCTACTAAGGCTAATCGGACGATGCTACAGTGGGAGTCCTAAATTTTGCCTATCCAGGTATAATTAGGGATAGGGATCTTTAACGAGTACCGGCTCGGGACCTCCATTTTACGTCCTAACCGAGGGACGGCAAAGCCAAGGATTTTTTACTTCCATTAAAAAACACTAGGGCCACCCCGGGACGCGAACCCGCGACCTTTCATATTGTAGGTTGCCATGCTAAACACTACACCACAGGTTACCCCTATTTATAATTTTATTCTAAACTTAATCATATGATGTTTCAAATGTTACCTCTCGAGTTAATGATGGTGAAATATATCCACCATATTCTACCTCTTGAGTTAGAATTATTTTATTAATCTTGAAGATTGTGAATTAAATAAAAGTGAGTCTAAACTTTTGACTTTTTACTTACTATATACCATATAATAAGCTGTAAAAAACTATAAAATATGTAGCAAAATATTCAGCATAAAATCTAAAAATATGGTAGTAAACAACTGTAAGATTCAAACATACTATAAAATGCGTATAAAAATAAGACGTGTATAAAATATTTCACAGGAAAGAAACTGGAGGAGACTATTTAGAAATGAAACCAAAATGATTTTAAATTTTGTTGAATCTTAAACAAATATAAATTTCCGATAATAACATTCAGCGCATTAAAAATATATACATATACAATTTATATACAATATACAATTATCATTACGTTAATGAGTGCA
The DNA here is from genome assembly GCA_911387785.2 of Aelia acuminata. NCBI lineage: Eukaryota > Metazoa > Arthropoda > Insecta > Hemiptera > Pentatomidae > Aelia > Aelia acuminata. Next base: position 215,974,291 of record OU426978.1, on the reverse strand, counting down.
GTAATATTCATCTATAATATATCGTAGCAAAGCTGAGATTCTCAGAAATAATAGTATTGTAACACTTCTGTGGGTTAAAGAATATTTATTTAACAGAAATATACAATTATCAATGCCAACGAATAAATTCAACTTAAATATTCGAGCAGATTACAAAAATGATAACGTTATACCACACTAATCATATGACTTGAGCTTCACCGTCAAGACACAGACTAAGATTAATTGACCAGTCACTCGCTCCTTATATATAGTCGTAAAACGAACATTCTGGAAGGTCCCAGGTCTTCGTGGAAGCTGGTGAAAAGACGTAGATGGATCTCGAACATTCTGGATCCAAACAGTTCGTTCCAACCGCTTAGTTTGTTCTAACAAACGGTAAGGGATTTCATGTTTTTTATTTAACGATTTAACGTTACAGTATAAAATGAATAGAGATTAACAATCAACTAAAAAATATATATAACAATTGAAATAAGCAATAAAATTATCTGAATTAGAATTAATTATTAAATGCATTTCTAAATTTATTTCTGCGGATCCTAACATTCTATGTTTTAAAATATTTTTATAATTCGAAAATGATCTTTCGACATCAATTGGTCAATCAATTTGATGTGATTGGAGGAAATTTGTAAGCGCCTACATATATTGGTTCGTTCTCAGTTTCGCTGAGGACAATTACGGCGCTTGGTTTCAAAATCGGCTACATCCATTTTCAACAATTTTTCAGGACTGATCAAGAAAAGATCAATTTAAAAAATTAATCGATTTAACTAAAAAAAATTTTGTTCTTTTTCGTCGTTTTGCTAACAATTACCTTCAAAAAAAATTTTTGACAACTTTTTATCAACTTTTCTTTTTTTAATCTCATTAAACATTAAAAAATATGTTGGATGTACCTGACTTTGATAAGCAATATCAATTTTTGGTTAAATTATGAGTAGAAATTTTTCAAAAACAAATCTCTTTATTTAATATGAACAATATATGGTATACATAGTTTTTATTTTTTAAATATACAAATATTCATTTTAATCATGATATTGACCCACATCCATATTGGTATCATGCATATTTACTTGAATAGGTGACATTGTACTGTCCATTACAACTTTGTAGAATTCTAGGGTACCTAGAATGATCTCCAGTCTTCCCCATAACGTTTTTCTTAATCCAACTGTTTGGAAACATGGGATTTCGAAAAATTGAAGGTTTTCTGAAAAGTGAAGCTTTGATGGAACCGCTTTTGATAAGAAATGGAATCTTTAAGTATTGATTTTCGAAGGATCTAGACGTCTTTTTAAAAAAACGCGTCTAACACATTACTTCTAATATTAAAAATTTGAAAAAAAAGAAAAAAAATGTTTTTTGGAAAAAATGGATGTAACCGGTTTTGAAACCAAACGCCTCAATTGAATTAATTTTAAAATTTTATTAAGATTTTCCAGGATATTAAGCCCTGAATTTTTCATATAAACGGGCTCCATTTTTTCTTTCAAAGCTTCTCCAACATGGCCTAGGATGCGATTTATATTTTTATTTACAAAAAAGAGAGGTGGAAAGTCGGGAATCTCGATAATCATCAATTGGAATAAGAATAAGAACCTCGGGAAAAAACCTCGATCGAAATCGGGAATATTAGCTCCCACGTTGGATTTTACTTTTATATATCTTTTTGTAAGATACAAAGTAGAATATTTTGTGGTTCAAGAGCGATAGAAGTAAATATAACCGTATTGTACAGAATTCATTTTCTTTAAATATGAAAGTTTACGCTTTTTTTTTTTTTTTTTTTTTTTTTTTATATATTTTCCTTCTAACAGTTACCCTGCCAGAAGGGAGTTTATTTTGTATACTGTACATACCATACATTTCTGTATACAATGTACATGTTAGTTGTGTCGCCGGTGGTACTCCAGGGGCCCGCCTCCAGCGATATTGGTGCATAGACCTCTGCAGCATCAACAACGACACATGTTACATGAGACGTACTTATGTTATAGTTTTATGCAAATATTAAGATTTTTTAAAAAATAATAAACAAACTTCAATAAAACAAAACAAAGCCTAAAGAAACATGACAATAAGAAGCAAATGAAAAAGTGAAGAAAAAAGATTAGAAAAATAGTAGCGTTCAGCAACTACACAATAAATACCTTTTACATTCATATTGACGAACTTACGTACATACATTCACACTTACATATACTGAAACATATAAACACATATAAACAACATATAAACACATATGTACATATTAAAACATAAAAACATAGATAAGCACTTAAATTCATTACTACATTTAAACATAAAACATAAACAGAACATTTAAACTGAACATATAATCAGATACCAAACTTACAGTAACCACAAACTTGAAATAATAAATGAATGAAACTTGAAAACATAAAATAGAGAAATTATTATAACTTAGATTAATAGCGTTCAGCAGCTAAATAGAACACATTTTTTTTTTTTTTTTTTTTTTTTTTTTTGAAAGCCAGAAAGAAGTTATCAATCAAAAATAGTTTTCATTAACTTCTTTAATTTTAGTAGTGCGTTTTTAAAAAATAGTTTCACGTCTACAAATATTTTTTTTCAAATAATAAGTGATTTTCTACAGGCCATCGTCCCAGTTTCTGTATAGTTTACGCTTTGGCGTTAGAATAAAAATATAAATGCTTTTTTTTTTTTTTTTTTTCATTACTACATTTTAGAACCTCCATTTCAATATCAAAATAGTCATTCATCAGAAATAATAAAGTACTATTCCGACATGAAAAAAGTGAAAATTTTACAGGAAATGAAAGTAGTAGTGTAAAGATCAGACTCAACCGCAATGACGCCGTGCGATCTCAATGCCAGTGTGAAATACTTATCAAGCTGTGTTGCACTCTTTAAATAATAGCGCATGGGGACTTATACAAATATAACAGAAATAATAATAATAATTACATATATTCATGTTAGTTGTAGTAGCGCAAGTTAAAAAATATATTCATAAGCAATATTATTTCAAAAATATATTTTTTTTTTCTCTTCAAACTTCAATTCACACCTGTCAGCAATTGCGACAATCAGCTAACGTGTTGAAATTAATTAAAATTAAAACATAAGGCATTTTGGGCATGATGAAAGTAAAGTGGCCAGCAGCACCTCTTTCCGGGCTTGATACCTTAGCTGAGCAGGTCTCTCATCCAGCTTCTTTTTAGCCACCCTGCAACCGGCATATCAGCCGTGGCCATGCTGTTGACCAGTCTTTTATTATGTCCGTGTAAATTAACAAAAAAACACGTAAAGGGTTCGTATGTGTTCTTCGATAGTTGGTTGTTATATGTCTGTATGTAAAGTTTTGTTATCTACGTACCATGGTGCGTTCGCTATTAGTCCTCTTTGCTGAGCCAAAAATGTGTGAGGCGTATGTCCAATTGGGTTTCAGTAAGTAGGTTTATGTATTCAGTATATGTTCTATTTTCAATTTCGACGATTTTGAAAAAAGAGTGAAGAGTATTTTTAGTCGTTTGATAAGAGTCTGTCTTTTCATTTTCACATATGTGCCTAAGTCATCCTTCTGTTGAATAGTAGTCCTAGGTAGCGTACTGAGTCCGTCTGGGGTATTTGATTGTCTCCGATGTAAACTGGTGGGCATGTGTCGCGTCGCAATGTAAATGTCATAGGTTGAGATTTGAATTGGTGTAATTTCTTTTTCCAGAGTGCATACCAATTTTTTAAAATGTAATTAGTGATTTTGCAAATTTAGTGATGCCAGTCTTGGGTTGTTATGTATTGTTAAAATTGCTGTGTCATCAGCATAGGTTGCAGTTAAAGTCTCAGAGTTTGTAGGTATGTCATGTGTTTATAAAATGTAGAGTAATGGAGCAAGTATTGACCCTTGTGGGAATCCTGCCGAGACTTCGTCTGACTGACGAAGTCTTAAGTGCCTTGTCGGATAGAGAAAAATCTTTAGCATAGTTATTAATTAATTTATTACTTTTAAAGTGGTTTAGCTATGTTTAAAAAAAATCTTTTTCTGTAATCGTTGAATAATGGTAACATTACTAAACTGATATGAGTGAAAACATTTTGCAATAGAGTGAAGAAAGTGATTACTTTCTTCACAAGTGAAGAAAGTGAATTGCCTTCTTAATTAGTAATAAGTATAAATTAATTAAGTAGTAATAATAATAATAATATCAAATTAAAAAATAATTTGAAGTTGGAAATTAAATGCTTTTAAATGTTTCTTAACATTGTAAGAATTTATTTTAACAAAATAAATTGAAATGTGAATGAATTATTGGTGAAAATAATCAATATATTTTAAAATTTAAATATAATAATAATTACCTTCCTTGTTTATAACCTGCACTTGCACTTGCTCCTTTCACAACCATGCTTATAACCTACCAACAACATACCATAATCTTCACAACATCCTAATTTTGTTCATATTCTGGTTAGATCTGATCATGTATTACACGATTACAGAAAAAATTTAATATTACACTCGTGAAAAAAGTGGAATTTACAACTCTCGTGAAATTACCACACTCGCTTCGCTCGTGTGGGTAAACGTTTCACTCAAGTTGTAAAATGATCTACTTTCGTCACTTGTATAATAAATAACTATTTTATGTAAAGAAACAAGGCGTCTTAACGCTAGAAGGACAATCATCTAATCTCATCGAAACCTTACAGCTAGAAAAATCCGCAATTATAAATTATAAATTGGGCTAGAAGAGCTGACATTCGTACTATCTACGTTCCCTCAGCATTAAGTTTCTCGAAATTGTTAGCCAATCATCCTATTTTCATGGTCTCCCATGGTTAGGCTGGCCTCTAAATGCACCCGGGAAACCAAAACCCGACTAAAGCTAGGCGTATTCACGTGCATTTGAGTTCCTCAACAAGGCCGAATTTTTCTCAGAGACTTGAGTGAAGAGAGGAGTTACGTACATTAGGGAAATGATGCTTTTCTAAATCATATATCATATGAAATGGCATGGAATAAGCTATTAAACGACACCAATCTCATAGTCCTAATCAAATTTGGAAAACATCTACAGCTATTTTTAATCATGATTTTTTCTGTTTCTGGACCTATTTTTGAGGGCTTTACAGACCAATAATTCAAACATCTGGTGCGTGCGCGCAACACACAACTTTCACTTACCAACTTACTTAGATTAGAAATTAATGTGTTTTGTTAATTTCCACTTCTCAAAATTTTTCCACATTCATTTTTTATTGTTGTTTTGATCTCTAAATTACACTAAATTTTTTTATTATTAAATAAAAGTTTTTACTTCCCATAGTTCGGCAATGCAAGCATGATGCTCCAATTCGTCTGATTTTATAATTCTCTACTTAGTTGTTGAAAACTTCATTTAGTTTCAATGAAACAAATAATTTCCATTAAATTAACAGAACGGCTTTAATTCTGTTAAAACAATGGCCTGTCATTAAAGGCTTACTCCTACATGTGTGGGCTGAACGTGTTTTATGAGTTGACTGAATATTTTTCTTTTTTTCTCCTCTATATGTTTACTTGATTTTTATCATATCTCATATTTAGCCATTTCTTATTTTTAGGCGTAACGAGAGACAGTTAATTTCTCCATATAAACAAAAACAAAGGTACTTTATAGGAAACAAAAAAACAAACAAACAAAAAAGTCCCCTTCCCCATTTAAGCCCCATCAGAACATTTTAATAATGATAAAGCTTTTTGAGAAAATTTAAATTAAAATTTTACATTTAGTTTATAGAGTGAAAAAAATTCATGGAAGGACATTCAACGGTTCAACGTTGATCGTAAAGAAGTACCGTTTTCGAAGTCTATATCATTGTTTGGCCAGACTCAAACTTCATTTCTTCTATCATTTATATCTAGGAATCAGTAATCCTGAATAATAGAAGCGAATAAACAAGCCACCTGGAAGATGATACTTCAATAAAACGGCATCGTCATGCCATGTAGCTCAGTGGTCAGGTGCATGGTATAATGACCGCCCCTTCAATGGAGCTGAAGAAGACTGCAACATCATCCACCAGTTCTTTGCAATATTTAGCTTCCATTATCTCTTATTTTAGCCATGTTATTAACTGACCCAATTACGTGAGTGTGTCCCTTCGTATTGTACTTGCGGTATCGAAGGCACGTTGGGAGTTACAGTTAAAGTTTATCCATTCACATCTTTTCTTATTTTTAGTTGTCATTATCAAATAGGAAGGAATTATGTATAGAATTCTTTCATATTAAATATTTAACTATTTCTTATTATAAAATACTGTAACACTTCTGTAGGTTAAGAAAAACTTATTAACGAAAATATAACAATATCAATGCCAAACGAATTATCACAACATAAATATTCGAGCAGGTTACAAAAATGAAAACTTTATAACATGCAAATCATAGGACTTGAGCTTCACAGTCAAGACACAGACTAAGACTAATTGGTCCAGTCACTCGCTCCTTATATATAGTCGTTGGAATGGCCTCGAATGGTCTATGAACACCGTGGAACCAACCGTTAGTTCTTTCCAACAAATGGTTTGGAATTTCAAACCATATGTTTTTTTTTTTGTTGTTGTTTTTTATTTATTTATCGATTTAATGTTACAATACTATTATTTCTGAGAATCTCAACTTTCCAACGATATATTATACGTTAATACTACTGCACTCATTAACGTAAATTGAAATTTTTTTCTTGTGGAGACAGTTTTCTTTATTTCTCATTTATAAATTTATTAAATTATTTCATATTTAGACATTTCTTATCACCAGGCATAATGAGAGGCTGTTACTTACTCCGAAAGAATAATATTTCTTTTGCTATTTAAGCTCTATTGTTTGTTTGTTTAACGTCACTTTATATGACTAATACTAATCGGACGATGCTACAGTGGGAATCATAAATTTTACCTATCCTTGTTTAATTAGGATAGGGGTCTGAAAAAAATGACACCTTCGAAAAAGCCCTGCGACTATTTTGAAATTTCCGCTTACAACTCAAATTTGTTAATCGAAAAAAATGCTTACGACTGAAAATGTTTTCCTTGAAAACCTGAAAAGATTGACACCATTTAGAAACCTCTATCACCATTTTTTCTCGCGAAAACCGCGGTATTGCGCTTTTAACTTGTAATCGAAGGCGAAATGAGTGATTTGTATAATTTTCTCGTGTAGCGGTTAAGGAAAGCTTTAAAGTGATGCCTTACATGAAATTTGATGAAGTATTGAGGAAGTTATGACGTACCAAAAAAAAAAAAAAAAAAAAAAAAAAAAAAAAAAAAAAAAAAAAAAAAAAAAAAAAAAAAAAAAAAAAAAAAAAAAAAAAAAACCATAAGAAATAACATATAATAAGATGCTTTGTGAGTTCATGACATTTGCTATAAAGGACGAAGGATATTTGATATAAAGGACGAATAATTTTTTTTTTTTTTTAAGATTAGATCCAGTATTTCTCTATCGTAATAATCAACCGGAAAAGAGAACAACGAAAAAAGGAAACTAGAACAAGAATTGTGCTGTTTCTAGGATAACGTGACCAATGTCCACGGTGAAGGAATCCGTGACTGAACAGAAATGTTAATTCCTTTAACGAGTAGGAACGGAGCAGTCCTCAATGTCTTGAATTCGCCTCAGGCCTGTACCAGGTCATGGTGATACAGACAATGGGATCACATTATTTCCGACTTGAGGGAGATATATCTAGATCTGTTTTTGTCCTTTTTTTATTTATTTATTTTTAGATAATACAAAAAAAATATTAGTCTTTTAACAATATAAGTAGGGTAAAATGTAACAGTAGCTGACATGCTTGTAGAACTCTGTTATTTTTGGAAAAAATAACTTTTGAGGTGACAATCAATTTTTTTTTATTTGAGTTCGGAGGGTTAATTATTTAAAACGGAATTTATTGATAATAATAGTGTTATCTTATCTTTTATCCTCTTCTTAAAAAACTTATATTTTCATTTTACAGTAAAATCTCGTTAAACCGGAATCAAAGCCGAACCAGGTTAAAGAAAATCCTGGTTAGATAATGAGAAAAAATAAATTAGATAATGAGAAAAAAAAAAAAAAAAAAAGATTATGGAGAACATTCACTTACAAAAAATATGTCTAAAGATATTTCCCCTTTGCCATCCAAAAGTGGACTGCAAAGCCTGAATCGGAGTTTCCCAGGCCGAATGTATATATTTTATATAGGTATGAATGTATTTTATTTAATTTAGATGATTGTTATTTTATTTATTACTAGCTATATATACCGGTTTCACGCGGAGAATTTCATTTTTAAATCTATAAAATCTATAAAGTGAGACTTTTATCGACTCAAACGGTCGATTTTGTAAAAACCAATGCAAAGCGAGATCAAAACGATTTATATAACAATAAAGAATATCAGCTAAAGATCGGCTGAAGTTATGCAGTTTTAATATGGACAGGTGTTCGCACCTGCTATCAAAGAACCACTGAGCGAAATTCGGAGAATTTAGGACAAACGGTATGGATTTCTATAAAGAACAAATAAACAGAATTTCATCTTTATTTATATAGATTATTTTCTCTTTCCTATTTCGAGATTTACTTTTATTTATTATTATTACTTTTTTCTTTTGTATCTATATCTGTATAAATTTATTGTGTGAGTGTGCCCATACAGCTCTAATATTAATGCCCTTGATTGTGGCAGAATTTAGGGGAGAGTTGCCTATAATGTACCACTTTTTACATTTTAATTTTTATCCTCAATATGACTTCAATTATTGTTAAGCAAAATATTGCTTTAGATACTCTACTTAATGCAGAATCATGCCATATATTAATCATACTAAAATTATGATTACTGGAATTACTATGAATTTTTTTCAAAACCCTTGCAAGTGGTACGATTAAGGAGACCAGTTTCCTAAATCGTAACAGTGGGTTCCTAAATCGTAACCACATTAAAAATCAGTGCAGGGATACCAGAAGGTATATTAAAAAATAAAACAAGATTTTAGTTTTAAAATTTAACTTTATTTTATGAATCTCAGACTTAAAAATAACATTATTGCAACACACAACAAGTAATTGAGTGTTAAGATAAACTAACAAAAATAAAAAGCAGTAATAAAAATAGTAATGAATGGTGTTCTTAGTTTAAAGTATAAAACAATGTAAATGTGCTGAAATTAATTTATAATAATTTTTAGAAATCCACTCTAAATTATCCAAGGCCTACTGTCATAAATGTTTTCTGTCAGGATCATATTAGGCTTCACAGTTAACACAAACGTATTTTTTTATCTTTGACTTTACCCCAGCACATTTTTCATGGACCCACTTCTCACATAATAAACATTGTATCATGTCCTCAATTACTGCAACTTCACAAATGGCACAAAATTATTTTCAGCATCCACTTCTATGATAATAGGCCTACCTGATGTTCCAGAGACTGAAGATGAAATACCTGATCAGAATGAAATACCTACCAGGAACTGTTGATGAAGTACTGGGCTTATTTTGGCTAACTTTGTTCGTTTTAACATCTACTTTCTTCCGGTGCGATTTGGGCAACCGTTGGAGGTACGATATAGGCGACTGGGAGTTTTTTTAAACATAAACTTATTTCTTACCAAAAACAAGAGCCACAGCGTGGTCTGCCCCTCCAAAATAAAGCGAATTAGTTGTGTTTCAAGGATCCATCTACTAAAAAAAAATATCCTATCTATTTGACCACAGTGGTCTTACGATTAACAGCTGAAAACTACATCAACCTATGGCAAAACGCAAAAACTCGCCTTGATTCTCAACCAAAATAGTTATCAGCGCGAGGTCCGTTGCTCACTTGTTACACCACTGGATTGTTTCTTCCTACGCCGTTATAGCGCTCCAGCATCACTAATTCTATAAAAATTCGCGGTGGTACGATTTAAGAGGTGGTACGATATTGGCTACTCTCCCATATTATTCTATCTATAAATAAAAAAGATATTTCCTAATTATTACCGGTACACTTTCATCAAAAAACACTTATGTATCCATGCTATTCTCTAGGCGCAATCTAGTCGGTATTAGAAAAGACAGTGAAATTCTGCTACTTCAGTTTTAGTGTTGCACATGAACTCTGAGATCACGCATCCGCTATAACATTTGATGCGGTTTGACTCTTAGTAAATAAATCAACCATTCATCTAATGCTGCTACTACTTCTGAGTTGTTCATAACCAAAGTTGGTTTAACAATACTCCCTGAATCCTCTTCCTTTGCCTTTTGATGCATCATGAAAGAATACTTTTGTTGTCTGCATTGGAGGATCCAGGGGGGGGGTCTGTGGGGGCTGTAGCCCCTCCCTTTGGAAAATTTGTCGTCACTTAAAGATAGAATTTGACTTTCCTTAATGTAAGGAAGCAAGTTAAAAAACAAATAATGTGCAGAACAAGTAGTATTTTAGTTGTAGGAAGGGAATATAAAGGTAAAAAAGCTGATTAGCAGATCTAAATGAAGGGATGTGGGGCTGCAGCCCCCCTTTAGGACTGCAGCCCCCCTTTAAGATCGGCTGGATCCGCCCATGGTTGTCTGTGAACACTAGTTCATCGTTGACACTTTACAAAAAGTTGTCAATGTCTTCTTCATGAAGATTGAAACATCCATCGATGTTGTTATGAATATAGAATCTTCTTCCACGCTTGCTTCTTATTTTAGTTCAAAATTATTTTCTGGCAAGTCGCATCACACATACAATAGGCCACTATTATTTTCATTACTTTATAATTAAGCGCTAAACAACACACATTTTTACTTTCACTTACCTATATATGAAATATATAGTAAGTGGAAGTATTGCGATCGTGAAAAATTTCGACTTCCGGTTTTCAACGGAAATACACGTTTTGGGACCCCCTGAGTCGAAATAACCAAGTCCCGCGAAATGGTCTGTGTGTGTGTGTGTGTGTGTCTGTGTGTGAACAGACTAGCTCAAAAACTATAAACCGTGGGAACCTGAAATTGGGTATTTAGTGTAGGTATATGCCCGCGATGTGACAGCAAAAATTTCATCAAAATTGCTCAAAGGGAGGGGGTAGTTTATTTAATAACTTTTTAGGTTTTTTTCGATTTTCTCAAAAACGGCTCTAACGATTTTGATTAAACTGAATATTTGATCTATTTATATGCCCGAGATATGACTGTAAAAATTTCATCAAAATTTATTAACCGGAGGGGGGACTTTACTTAATAAATTTTGTATCATTTTCACGTGTTTTTTTTTATTTACTCAAAAACGGCTTTAACGATTTTGATCAAACTGGGTATATGATGTATGTATATGCCCGAGATACGACTGTAAAAATTTCATCAAAATTGATCAACCGGAGGGGGGACTTTACTTAAAGAATTTTGTCTAATGTTTACGTTTTTTTTATTTCCTCAAAAATGGCTATGATGATTTTGATGAAACTGGGTATTTGATGTATGTATATGCGATATACAATGCGACAGCCGAAATTTCATCAATATTGGTGAAACGGAGGGGGTACTTTATTTAATAATTTTTACTTTCACTTACCTATATATGAAATATATAGTAAGTGGAAGTATTGCGATCGTGAAAATTTTCGACTACCGGTTTTCAACGGAAATACACGTTTTGGGATCCCCTGAGTCGAAATAACCAAGTCCCGCGAAATGGTCTGCGTGTGTGTGTGTGTCTGTGTGTCTGTGTGTCTGTCTGTGTGTCTGTGTGTGTGTGTGTGTTTGAACAGACTAGCTCAAAAACTATAAACCGTGCGAACCTGAAATTGGGTATTTAGAGTATGTATAAGCCCGCGATGTGACAGCAAAAATTTCATCAAATTTGCTCAAAGGGAGGGGGTACTTTATTTAATAACTTTTTAAGTTTTTTTCGATTTTCTCAAAAACGGCTTTAACGATTTTGATTAAACTGAGTATTTGATCTATTTATATGCCTGAAATATGACTGTAAAAATTTCATCAAAATTGATCAACCGGAGGGGGGACTTTACTTAATAAATTTTGTATCATTTTCACATGTTTTTTTTATTTACTCAAAAACGGTTTTAACGATTTTGATCAAACTTGGTATTTGATGTATTTATATGCCAGAGATGTGATAACCAACATTTCATCACAATTGATCAACCGGAGGTGGGACTTTACTTAATAAATTTTGTATCATTTTCACGTGTTTTTTTTATTTACTCAAAAACGGTTTTAACGATTTTGATCGAACTTGGTATTTGATGTATTTATTTGCCCGAGATATGACTGTAAAAATTTCATCAAAATTGATCTACTGGAGGGGGGACTTTACTTAATAAATTTTGTATCATTTTCACGTGTTTTTACTTTCACTTACCTATATATGTAATATATAGTAAGTGGAAGTATTGCGATCGTGAAAAATTTCGACTTCCGGTTTTCAACGGAAATACACGTTTTGGGGTCCCCTGAGTCGAAATGACCAAGTCCCGCGAAATGGTCTGTGTGTGTGTGTGTCTGTGTGTGTGTGTGTGTGTGTGTGTGTGTGTGTGTGTGTGTGTGTGTGTGTGTGTGTGTGTGTGTGTGTGTGTGTGAACAGACTAGCTCAAGAACTATAAACCGTGCGAACCTGAAATTGGGTATTTAGTGTAGGTATATGCCCGCGATGTGACAGCAAAAATTTCATCAAAATTGCTCAAAGGGAGGGGGTACTTTACTTAATAACTTTTTAGGTTTTTTTCGATTTTCTCAAAAACGGCTCTAACGATTTTGATTAAACTGGGTATTTCATCTATTTATATGCCCGAGATATGACTGTAAAATTTCATCAAAATTGATTAACCTGAGGGGGGACTTTACTTAATAAATTTTGTAACATTTTCACGTGTTTTTTTTATTTACTCTAAATCGGCTTTAACGATTTTGATCAAACTGGGTATTTGATGTATTTATATGCCCGAGATATGACTGTAAAAATTTCATCAAAATTGATTAACCGGAGGGGGAACTTTACTTAATAAATTTTGTAACATTTTCACGTGTTTTTTTGATTTTCTCAAAAACGGCTCTAACGATTTTGATTAAACTTAGTATTTGATCTACCTATATGCCCGAGATATGTCTGTAAAAATTTCATCAAAATTGATCAACCGCAGGGGGCACTTTACTTAATAAATTTTGTATCATTTTTACGTGTTTTTTTTATTTACTCAAAAACGGGTTTCACGACTGTGACCAAACTGGGTATTTGATGTATGTATATGCCAAATATGTGATAGCCAACATTTCATCTTAATTGATCAACCGAAGGGGGGACTTTACTTAATAAATTTTGTATCATTTTCACGGGTTTTTTTATTTACTCAAAAACGGCTTTAACGATTAATAAAAATAAGATATGAATGTAGAAAAATGTGTGATTTTGGGAAATGATATCTAACAAAACACGTCAATTTCTTATCTAAGTAAGTTGGTAAGTGAAAGTTGTGTGTTGCGCGCACGCACCAGATTTTTTTTTTTCGGAATCGGTGTGAATTATCCGTACCTTCGAGTTAAATAGGTCCTGGTTTTATCTCATGGATGAAAGAAGATCAGGGTCACCTGTTGTGTTGTGATTAGCATAGCAACTTACAATACTAAAGGGTGTGGGTTCGGGTCCAGAGATGGCCCTAGGATTGTTTAACAGGAGTGAAAAATCCTTGGCTATGCTGTCCCTCGGATAGGTCGCAAAATGGAGGTCAGGAGCCTGTAAGATGTAAAGATCCCTATCCTAATTATACCTGAATAGGGAAAATTTAGGACTCCCATTGTAGCATCTTCCGATTAGTCTTAGTGGCATAAAGTGACCTTAAACAAACAATAGAAGAAGACCGATGCCATAAAGATCTCTTTTTCTTTTTGATCTCGTCTAGATAGGAATCAACTTACCGTCTACCAATTCTCTTATGTTGTTTGCTCCTACATTCGGTTAAACTCCATAAACTTTCACTTTTTAAAATACTTAAGTACCTTATAATCAATATATATTATAAAGCAAAGTGTACAATGTGCGTGCCGAAAAGGCTCAAAACGACTCCACGTACGTTTAAGTAAGTTATATCGTCGTGTAGCCATATAACCCCTAAAGGAGAAGAAGGTTCCCGTTTTTCTCTTAAGGGTGTAAAATTGAAGAGAAAAGGACTGGAAATTTAAGCCTCTCGCACCATGTAATTAGCCTATTTGAGATTGATATAGGAGTTTATGAATGAAAAATTTAGTTCGAGTTTCAGGCTACCAGGATGCGCTAGGGTGCGTTTCACTCAATGTTTATTGTTCATTCATCCAGTTCAGTTTGTAAAGGTTATATATTTTTTAAGCTGTTCTTTTTAAATTACTAAGAAATTAAGCGATAATAATTAGTTTATCCTTTGTTCTCAAAATAAAATAATGATTCTATATCTCTGCAATCTATAAGAAAACAGACTGGATTCCTTAAAAAATTAATTATCTCATAATAAGGCTAATTGATCAACACATTACATTTAATCAATATATAATATATACTTGAGTAAATTTAATGCAATATGAGTGAACATTTCTTAATAGTACAGTGAGCGAATAAAAACAGACATAAAAAAAGAGATAAATTGACTGAATATAAATCGAAAATAAAAAGGTTGAAGTGTTCTTATTGTAGTTAAGAAAGGTCTTAAAAAATGTTTCTATGAATCCTCGGTAGTTTCTATACTTCTGGATCTAATAGAACTATCACAGTAATCGGCGCTTAATTTGTACTCGAAATATAATATTTTTAACTGAGATTCAGAATCCATCAAAAACGATGCATAACTCGAGAAAGTTGCAGCAAAATTAATTGTTCATTCACCATCTTCAACCCCCTATAAAGTATATATGGTCCCTTATTTGGGCTAATCTCGATACTGATCGAGACTCGAATCTTAATATCGATACCAAGTTAAAACCGACGCTTCAAGAAAGTGCTAATTTTGTTATATATTATCTTTAATTTTAAAAATTTTCTGTTATTAAAACTAACACATAACTACCGTAGCGAAGCCGGGCACCCTAGCTAGTACACATATATAAAATAATCTCCCCCACCCCCCCATGTACTCCGCACTTTAGAAAATATTGATGACTCATGTCTTCTTCAAAGGTTTTTGTAATTCGTAACATGCCTTCTCTTCGACATCATCCTTTTAAAAAAGGATTCCTTAAGAAAGAGAAGTATTGTAAAACTTTCCAGGGCATTGCCACAAAAGAGCTTTACAGTTGCAAATCACTCCGTTTCAAAAACTCACCGAAGAAAGACGAATATAAAAGGCGTGTGCTCTGGAAAAGAAACCCGTCACTAAAATGGCTGAGATATCGCAGCGAGGTTGGCGAAAATGCTTTTCTTCAAAAAGGCAACAGGATGACGCTTTTGGTTGAGTTTTATAATCAAACCAGGCGAAGTCATGGAGGCATTAAAGGAAGTCTTTTAGACACTTTTTTTATGCTAATCTGGTTGGTTACTTGAAATTTATGATTAATAGAAAATAGGGGTATTTTTTACTTTAGGGGTACCAGTTACTTTTTACAGTAACTATGATTTTGGATATTATATTATAGATATAGTTTATATAAATATGCAAGGCCTCAAAGTCTCGTATTATTTCAATAATTCACTTAGTCATGCAGATTACATGCCAAATTTTCGCCTATTCAGACATCTTCAGGGCTACTACAGTTTCGCAAGCAAGCTAGAAACAGACTGAAACCTTCCCATATGGAAGGAGGGCTAATACGGAAATATACAGTGTTGCCAACATTCAAACAAATTTAGATAACAGAGATAATTACTCAATAAGGTCTATAGAAAATTAAAGACAATATTAAAGTTGAAGAAGGTTCAAATAAAGTAATTTTAATTTTACATCTACACATATATACATACTCACTCACACCCATTACACCCATAACATCATGCACTAGAATTACAAATATATATAAAACATATGAAAAGTAAAGGCGAATCTAGAATAAATAATTCACTGTTGGTTTAAAATGTTAATAGTTTCAGCAAAAAAGTTGTTAAGATTTCTTGCAACACTTTTAAAATTGACAACCTTATTAATGTTTGCAGCTATATATAGTGTTTCAAGTTATTTTAATTTTTGCTCAGAATTTTCTTTATGCAAAATTATAGTTTTGTCATAATCGAAGCTATGCTTATGCTCGTAAGTGTGTTTAGCTAGGGCAGTTTTAGGTTCTTTTATTCCTTTATTTTTTTTTTTTTTTATGTGCATGAATTTTTATGCTGATAGATTCTATTAGAGATTTTGAGTAGTCATGCTAATATATGCATTTTGGCAATCTTGTAATTTTGTAAATGCAATTTTGTAAATTAGGTTAGAATAAGGACCAGTTGCAATTTTATCTTTGAGCGGGGTAAGTATTTGATCTAGTTTATTGCATGGTTTGTAAGTGATTTTTATTTCATTGATGTCATATTCTATGAAGCTTTGCTTTAGGGATTCAGATAAATGCTTTATATTTTATAAATGCTTAGCGTTCTGTATGTAATCTGCATGATTAAGTGAATTATTGAAATAATACGAGACTTTTGAGGCCCTGTATTCTATATCTATAATTCAGTAGTCTCTTCCTAAAAACTATTTTACTATATTATATTATTTATCAATGTCATATGTTTGAAACATATAAAATTAAGAACGTAAACAACATTTATTAAGATGGAAATACTTCTGCACACTAAGCGGCCAAAACTTTTTGATTGATTTTAACATCCTTTCGAACAAATCATCTTTTTCATATCGCCTCCTCCAAACAAACTCGCAAAAATATGGGTTAAGATGGCTCCTTTTTGTCCCACACTCTATTTTCTTGCGCCCTTTGCTTGCCCAGAGAGACTTTTGGGTATGAGCTCCTGTTACGGGAGAAGAGCCTTAAATGAAGTCTTTTCAGATTGAAGAGCACCACTAAGTTGAATTAAATTCATCTTAGCTTAATTTAGAATAAAATGGTTTTCAGTGTAACCTCCCACATAAACAAAACTAAGGTAGTAATCACCAAGGAGATATTGGAAGTAAATTTTATGCGGAATAATCTGAACTGTTATCTCAAATAGTGATCATGTTACTATGAAAAGTAACTGGCGCCCCTAAAATAAAAAAGACCCGAAAATAGTAAAACACAAACGAGTTTATGTTTTAGGGTCAAAGTCTATGTATACAAAAATAGGCTATCTTACCTGGTACTATCAAGGGGTAGTACATGGTAGGACATGATGACTGTAATCCAAAATGGGTTAAATATCTAAAAAGAAGCATGGTGTCGTTTCCATTATTATGAAATATGTATGTAAGTCTGGCACCGCCTGGATTTGATTTATTTAAGTGATTTAGTAAAATTTTACCTATTTTGTAACTCATATAATTGTACCCCAACCTCTTTGTTCATTGTATGGCATTAATATGAGAATAATATAGACTCGAAACGTCGCCGTAATATAGTTGTTTATATTGATTGAACCTCAAGAACCCTATTATAACATTTAGGCCTTGAAAATGAAGGTCCTATCTTTGTATAAGTTGAGGCAGGAGTAAAAAGGTATTTAATTTAATTTTTATTTTTCACTAATCAAAACATGTGTTGTTAGGTAAGAATTATTATTCAGAAGGTTATATCATTGTTGTAAATTTGTTTGCTTGTTTGTTTAACGTCACTTAATGCCACTAAGGCTAATCGGACGATGCTACAGTTGGAGCCCTAAAATTTGCCTATCCTGGTAAAATTAGGATAGATATCTTTAACGAGTCCCTGAACTCGTACAGGCTCGGGACCTCCATTTTACGTCCTATTGTTTTAATAAAGAATGAAATAAACTGGTTTTATTAATATATACATCAACACTGATTTGCAACGGGGTCTCATGTGTGGTATAGTGGTCAGCATGGCAACCTACAATCCTAAAGGTCGCAGGTTCTCGCGCCCAGCGGATTTTTTAATGAGAGTAAAAAATCCTTGGCCATGCCGTCCCTCGGATAGGACGTACAATGGAGGTCCCGAGTCTCTACGATGTCAGGTACTCGTTAAAGATCCTAATCTAGAGCAAATTTTAGGACTCCCACTGTAGCATTATCCGATAGCCTTAGTGGCATAAAGTGATGTTAAACGAACAAACTAATTTACAATAATGATATAACCTTCTGAATAATAATTCTTATCTAACAACAAAGGGTTTGATTAGTGAAAAATAAACATTAAATTACTCCTGTCTTAACTTAATTAATATATATATATATATATATATATATATATATATCCATCTTAAAACTATTTCAATCGTTTTTGTTTATATCGGCAACTTGCCATGATTTCTTTTGTGGGTGACTGAGGCAACAAGATATTTAACACAGAATTCTCTATCCTACATCCCAGTTATATTTCCTATTGGTGTCTAATACTGCTTCAGCTATTTTTACTTTCACTTACCTATATATGAAATATATAGTAAGTGGAAGTATTGCGATCGTGAAAAATTTCGACTTCCGGTTTTCAACGGAAATACACGTTTTGGGGTCCCCTGAGTCGAAATGACCAAGTCCCGCGAAATGGTCTGTGTGTGTGTGTGTCTGTGTGTGTGTCTGTGTGTGTGTGTGTGTGTGAACAGACTAGCTCAAAAACTATAAACCGTGCGATCCTGAAATTGGGTATTTAGTGTAAGTATATGCCCGCGATGTGACAGCATAAATTTCATCAAAATTACTCAAAGGGAGGGGGTACTTTATTTAATAACTTTTTATGTTTTTTTCGATTTTCTCAAAAACGGCTCTAACGATTTTGATTAAACTCAGTATTTGATCTATTTATATGCCCGAGATATGACTGTAAAAATTTCATCAAAATTGATTAACCGGAGGAGGGACTTTACTTAATAAATTGTGTATCATTTTCACGTGTTTTTTTTATTTACTCAAAAACGGCTTTAACGATTTTGATTAAACTGAGTATTTGATGTAATAATATGCCCGAGATATGACTGTAAAAATTTCATCAAAATTGATTAACCGGAGGGGGGACTTTACTTAATAAATGTTGTCTCATTATCACGTGTTTTTTTTATTTACTCAAAAACGGCTTTAACGATTTTGACAAAACTCAGTATTTGGTGTTGGTATATGCCCGCGATGTGACAGCACAGATTTCATCAAAATTGGTCAAAGGGAGGGGGCACTTTATTTCATAACTTTTTTTCCGATTTTTACCTTTTTTTCGATTATCTCAAAAACGGTTTTAACGATTTTCATCAAATTCGCCATGTTTAATGAAAATTAGGTGTTCTTTAATATCAGGTAAGAAATGAATGTGGAAAAATGTGTAACTTTGAGAAGTGGCATTAACACAAAGCATTCATTTCTAATCTAATGTAAGTAAGTGGGTAAGTGAAAGTTGTGTGTTGCGCGCACGCACCAGATTTTTTTATATACAAATATATTAATTATTAATGGGCAATAGACCAGTGCAATTAAAGCTAATTGTTATAACACTAAGAGCCTGACCTCTATTTAGGGCTAATGGCTGGTGTAACGGTATATATAAATAAATTATCTGACAGAGCCCTGCTGGGTAAAGAAAACTTACGGAAAATGATAATTTCAGCGAGTATCTTAAATAACATACCTTAAAACAATTATAATCAGATCTTTGAGAATAGTTCCACAATAAGAACATCTTCTTTTTTTTTTTTTACTTAAATACGTCATATCACCTAAATTTTATTCACAATCCATCTCAACATCAACATTTAGAGATGGTTCTCGGTATGATGGCGATCTAATTTCAAAATACAAAATAGCTTTAATAGTGTAAAAATGTATGTTCATAATAGAAATATGTAAAATAAAAATAATTTTAAACGATTCGAATACCATAAAACATTTTAAATTGAATTTTCTATGAAAATTACAAGCCTAGCAAATATATGTAAAATCCGTTCCCTAATTATGAGTATAGAGTAACCCTGTAAAGAAACAAATTTTCAATATTTTATTCAAACAGGCAAAAAAAAAAGGTACGATAAACTTAGTACTTTTAACTTTAATTTTTTGTAAATTTCAATGCGCGATTTTGCCAGAAAGAAAAATATAATCAAATTTATAAGTGATTTCAAATGTATCTGTTTTAACGAAAAAGTGTGATTTCAAAATTTTAAACATATTGATTTATAACATCAGTATGATTTCTAAGTGTAAATGATGCTGTAAAATTTTAGCACAATAAAAAAAAAAGCAAAAAAATGTTGTTTAATTTTTTTTGTATTCGGCAGCCAATTATAAATTTTATAGCTCTATATTGGGAAATTTTACTAGCTTATATTCTAAAATGATAAACCTCACTTACAGAAAACCTTTGTATCAACTCTTTTTTTTTTTTTCACTCATTGTCGCAGTATAGATTCGATCAATTGTGTTCGGTTCGAGAATGCTCTTCGTCAAGTTTGATCCATAGGCGCGAATTCAGGATGGTCCCGGTATTCTAGACATCCTCCCCCCCCCCCTCCCAAAGTTCATATTGGATTCCTTGCCCCCCTAATAAATGGCTTGATTTTAATATTTTTAAAAATATAACTAACGATAGTTTTTAAATGGACATTATATTTGATAGCGGGAAAAAAGCTGGTTTAAAATCAGTCCAAGTTTTCGACATCGATTGCTTAATTGGGATGCTTCGTAAAGGGCCGATCCCTAAATACCGAATGTTTTTGCTATTACTCTACTTTACTTCCGCTTTATACTTGTTAACATCCGGGAAATGCAGGTAGATTCATTTCCTGCTCAACGCATCAAGTGAAAGGTATATGACAGAGGAGATTGTTAAAAGAGTTAATAAGCTTTAAAAGAGTCGCCATTATTTAGAAAAACGGTCACAAAGATTAAAACGGCGCTTTAAAAAAAAATGGGGTGCGGTCCTCGCATTGTAATACTTTCACATACCACGCTACTTTCTTTGAATAAAAATAGAGATTCAATGGTGTACGCCATTTTTTTTTTTTTTTCAGGAGAGAAGTTATTATTCAAAACATTTGAATCATGTTTGTTTAGTATCGTTCCAACCTGTTTAACTTCATCTCCTCCTGAAGTATCCTAACTTCGGGGGATCAAGTCTGGGTGAGGAAGCTGAAAAAAAAATTCTCTTTAAAGATCTGTTTATTATTTTTTAACATGAACTGTTATCAACCTTTTTTTTTCTTGGTCCTCCCCTTCCTCGCCTGTTAGGCTATACGGGGTTCCCGGGCCAGGAGCTGTTATTCCGGAACTGTTATCAACCATTAGAAAACATAAACATCACCATGTGATTTTAAAATAATTTAGTGATTAATCCAAAGAGGTTCTCTATATATTACACTTCTTCCCCTTCAGCTTCTTGTTCATCAAACTCTCCTTCATTGTCGGCTAGTCCTGATGGCAGCCCCACATCGATTGCTCCGCTGCGCTTCCTCAGATGATCTGCATGTTTTTTCTTTGTCATACCACCTATAACTACTTCTTAATTCAGCTTCCATCTCTTCTTTTTTATCCTTCCCGGCTGCCATCCATGACAAATGCGATACGAGCTGAAAATATCATTAGCTCAGGTCTAGATCACTAGCTTGGTCTGAACAAGCAGCGAAGGGCCGCTGTGACCTCCTCGAGTTTCTTATCATCCACTGACTCCGTAAGAAAATAATTTTAATTTGGCGTAGCGTGTTGGCCCCAACATATGCTAACAGTAAGTTTTTCCTCGCTTCCTCTCGGTCCCCACCGAGCCCTTTTACTTTACAAAATCGTTCGAAATGAGAAATACAATTTTCAAGGCTTGCCTTAGATGCATCGAACGCATCCATCGAGAACCTCTCCATTTTAAGCCGGATGGCCGAACATATTTTTCAGATTCCACAAGAAGATTGCTAGATTATTATTGCGCGATGACCCAAAAGTCATCCGGTTATGAGCTATTCTAATGGTGACGTGATAAGAATGCTATTCGTGTAAGGGACTAACTTAACTCCCTGGCCGGGGCTAGAACAAATAACGAGGGCTAATGGACTTCACCACGGAACATTTCGTGTCTGCCACCGGCAGGCTATGGCCTCTGTATTTCCTATCTTTGCAGCTTGATTAATCAAAATAGCAGGGTCTTCAAATAGCAGGATATAGTCAGTCAGGAGATTGGAGTAGTCGGATTATAAATCCATGCTTCTGAAAATGTCCGCATTTACGATTAGAATTGATCAATATATTTGTGCGAGGCTAGGATCCCGAGGAGATGGCGCAATTTGCACCTTCAGTAATTTAGAACGCGGGGGGGGGGGGGCTTTTAATTCTGATGGATGAGATAAATAAATTCGGCAAAAGGGGGACCCCTGCGACATCGACCGGAATATCTCAGGACAATCCTCACCAAATGTTATTCCCTTGCAGAAGAAAGAAAGAAAAGTAATTTTTATTCTGGGACATTCATTCCCCTAATAATAACATGGCATGAACAAAATTAATGGCCATTTGTATGGCTACTTAAAAGAAATACAATAAAAAATAAAAACAAATAAAGAATTGAAATAGAAAGTAGACACAAAAAAGAAAATCAATACAATAAAAATAACAGACAGAATATTGAAAGAAAAAATAAACATTTGGATCTCGAGTACAAAACTTTGATCAGCTTTTGAGCTTAAAAGATATAAAAAAATCAAATAGATATATCCTCATATTGCTTTCACTATTTTACATATTGACGGAAGATTAGAGATTCAGGAGGTGAGGTGATAAAATAGTTGGATTTTAAAGGAAGTGAGGGATGAAGTTTTTCTGATGGAGACAGGTAATGAATTCCAGAAGGTGGCACCACGGACTTTGTAAAGGAGGCTGATCGAGAGAAAGGGAATTACAGGCTAGAGGTTTGGGATCTGTTATTTTGAGAATGTATGGAGGAGCATGGCGTGAACAAACTTAGGATATACGGATGTTTCTTGGTTCTAAAGGTTCGGGAAAGATAAACATCTAGGAACCATACACTGTCGAAAAACTGGGTAGTGCCATTTCAATTCAGCGTACCAACTGGAGACGTGGGAGCGCCTGGGGACAACGAAGATGAATCTAATGAAACAATTCATTAGTCTCTTCAACCTCGCTTCATGTATACCAGACAGTCCACCGTATACAAGGCAGCCATAATCGATATGGGGAAATATAAGAGAGGAAACTAGGAGATGACGAGTTTTTGAGGGCATGCAGTCACGTGATCTTAGGAACTGTTTGAGGATAGCAATTGATTTTCTGGTGATTTCGGAAATATGGTTATTCCACGACAAGTGCTGGTCAAAGATCACTCCAAGGTTTCTGACATGGGAATGGAAATGAATGGTTTGATTATTAAGGCGGAGTAAGGGGTAGTCATACTTGAGAGAAACTGCAACAAGCTATAACAGAGTGGCAGGAGGAGCTTTTGCGTAAAAGCATGAAGATCAATACTTCCAAGAGCAAAGTATTTACTCTCAAAAGAGTAGAAAAAAAAAATTTTAAATATTACCGTAATGGTGAGAAATAGGAAAATACTGATGATTATATCTACTTGTGAATAGCTATTAGTAATTAAGGAAGGATGATCCTGAAAATTTATAATAGAATAGAGAAAGAGAATGAGGTCTGTTTATCAGTTTTGTTACACCATAGTAGTAAAACGAGAAGTATTGGGTTGTAAAAAAAGTTCGTAGCGTTTTTCAAGAATATATTTAATTAAAAATTTCAGATACATGTAAATATTTTTAATCAATGATATATGACCCATTTTGATCTATAACTTGTTTCCATCTTTCAGGAAATTTTGTAACTCCGTCCTCCCAGAACTGTTCGGTTTTCTGCGCGATGAACTCGTCTATGTGCTTTTTACAGTCCTCAAGCGAGTTATATTGTTTCCCGTTGAGGGAGTTTTGGAGAGACCGGAATAAGTGGTAATGTGTTGGGGCAAGATCTGGTGAGTAGGGTGAGTGGAAAATGGATCATTAACATTGCGTTTAAGGAGGGAATCGCTGATGGAAATGCGGTCCAATAAATTCTTTTCCGTCAAAATGTGAGGAACCCATACATCGCTTCGAGAAACATATCCCGCAGCTCCCAAATGATTTGAAACACTTGTATGTGATATGCCAAGTGTTTTTGCGATATTCCGGGTCGTATAGTGAGGGTTATCGGTCACTAATTGTTGAATTTGTTCGTCATCAACAGGAGGACCAGAGCGCTTGGCGTCTTCCAACTCAAAATTTCCGGTTCTGAACCGAGCAAACCACTTACGGACGGTGCTTTCCCCTACGGCGTCATCTCCATACATGCTGCAAATTTTGTTGACCGTCTGTGCAGCGGATTATCCTTTTCGGAAATAAAATAGCATTATATGGCGAAAATGAATTTTTTCCTCCTGCATTTTGGACTAACACAATACACTTGAACAATAGAAGATCCCGGTTGAAACTGATGCATAAAAGAACGTTATCTAATCCCTTTTTAGGATATGTAAACATTATTGACCATGTAAACAGGATTAACAAACACAGAAAGGATTAAATTAAAATAATGAAAAACGCTACGAACTTTTTTTACAACCCAATATTTCTCCATGCCCTGATGTATGGAAGTGAGTGCTGGGAAAATATCAAACATATTACTGAGATGAAATACCTCCGCAGAGTAGCGGGTAAAAAAAGAGAGATTGTGTGAGAAAGAAAATGACAAGAGAACACTTAGAGATCAGCTGCATTAGCACTTAGGGATCCCTGCATTAAAAGATACTTTAGAAAAACACCAACTGCGATGGTTCGGACATGTATGCTGTATGATTCAGGTGGCCCACGGAAGATGTCGGAGGCTAGGGGTGGCGGGATGGCCGAGTGGGCAAACGTTTAAGGAAATACGCGTTGACAACCGGACATATGATTGGGAAACCGAAGATAGCCAGTTCAAATCCCGGTGCCAGGGGACATTACGGCTTAATCCCACCCCTCTTTCCCTGGCCCGGGAAACCCCATATAGCCTAATCGGCGAGGAAGGGGAGGATCAAAAGAAAGAAAAAAAAATGTTATAGCCTACACAAGACCACGAGGAAGACTCAGGATTACATATAATGAATACGTCCGTAAGTTAAACGAAAAAATCTTCGTCAAATAAGACAACCAGCACAAGACAGGCAAGGATGGATCAGATGGGTCGAGGCTACTCCACCCTGAAAGGTATATCGAGGAAGGAAAATAAGAAGCATGTTTTCAGCGAGTTATGAAATTTCTGGGTGAAATATAAATAGAATATGAAACATATTTTTCTGGGTAGTATATTTTTATGTAGGAAAGCATTCGAGTTTGGTTGCGATTGCCCGCCATATTAATATAATTTAATTTTTTTTATTTGAAGAGAAAAGATCGGCCTCAGCCCGAAGGTCTCTGCATCTCCGTTACAGCGCTCTGAGCCATATTAACCTTTTCTCTTCAACGCCAGGTTTCACCAAATTTTAGCTATGTAACCATGCAGACAAATCTTAAATTATAGCATCTATTTGACAGAACTTCATAGTAAAACATTATATGTTAAATATAGATAGTTAGTTATTTTTTTTAATAATTATTAAATAATTTTTATCTTAGGAGAAATGACTTACCACGGCCGAGAATCGAACCCGGGTCTCTGCTTCAGCGTTACAGCACTCTGAACCATTAGGCTAACCTTAAGGCCTATCATATTCATATATTATGTTCATTAATTTTATTTTATAAACATTCATAGTGAGAAAATTCTAGATAGTATAAGGGAGGGAAGGTGTGCCTGATTGCCGGTGAGAACAGTCATGGAGATATCGATGCACTAGAAAAACACGTTGTTTTTTTCTAGAAGGAATGTTTCCCCTCCCTGATATGAATGGATATTCCTCAAGTTTTATTCCCCTGTTCTTGAATATATTATTAAGCTTATGTAAGGAGCCGAGCAATTTACTAAAAAACATACTTCAAAGTTAAATATTAAAAATTATGTACGTAGAATCTCTTACATTGAATTCTATATCTTACTAGCATTCCCCGTCGCGGCTTCGCCCGCGAGCCTTTAAAATCACTTCTGTGATCATTCTTGGTATTGATTTAATAAAACATGTTAACTGATGTTAAGGAGATTTAGTAGAATCGGAGTTTCCGGGAGGTAGAATGTTGGAAGGGGAAGCTGCCGGCTCGGTAGAAGAGAGGGAGGCGCGCAATGGAGAGTTCACTAAAACAGCCGAAATAAGAAATTGCTTATTCCTCATGAAAGCTTCATTTTTCGGCTTTAAAACATGGTTTTCGACGCCCCGTAAGAGCTTACCAGTTAAACTCTTCGTATCGAGATCTTTAAAATGAGTCCAAATTAGATATTGTTTCTCGAAGTGCAAAAATAGGTGTCTGTTGACGCATCTGATTAAAAAATATGTTAAAAGGTTTTAATTATTTATTTTTATGTAATTTCTTTTTTTTATTATTCTCAAATTAGTGAATAGTAGGTAAAATTGTTTTATTTTATTTTTAATATTTACGCGCGGACCGCTGTATGCGCGGCCGCCGGCAATAAACAAAGGGAGCCGTACCTTGTACTCTCGTATAGGGTAGGAGCGGCCCTGCAGTCAGTAGTAGCCTGATGCAACAACAAGCAACACCAGGGCATTTCTCCAGGACCTTTCCTTTCTTTAGTAAGACTACGTTCCATGAACAAGGGCCCACGGCCACCAGTCGCTAAAGGGAACTACGTCCTACGGCCCAGCCGCCTAACAAGTGAAAATTCAGCTCCCAGAGTAGCGAATAAACGGGGGGGGTACCAGGTACCATCCGTCCACTTCAATGTTCTTCAAAACTGTAAGTGAACATTTTCAATTAACTCTTAAGTGGTTGCACATGTGCCTAATATTCAACTTCATAGTGCAATACGACAGTTGGAGTAGCGCATTACTCATTATTAATTCTAACTTATATCAGCTTCAGTGGCTAGACCGTTAAGTGCCATCTTCTAAGTAAAACTATTAGAGTTCAATACTCATATTACAGTGAAGACTTTTTTTTTTTTCATGAAACACTCAGTGCATATAATTAATTTTTTTTTTTTGGGAAGAATTATTTTATTTTGTTATTTGTTTCATAAATATAATATAAATTATGTTAATCTGTTGCAAAATTAATTTAGTAATTGATGTATATATGTATAAATATTTTCTTTCTCTTTCTATTCTATTCTCTTGCACCATTCTATTCAAGTAAAATTTTATTTATCATTTTATCTGGTGCATAACATAATATTTTATATTTTACTTGATATTTTGTTAGCTGTTCTATAGTATATATATCATTTCTATAAATATTTTTATTTTTAATAATTTATTTCTTTACTTACATTTAAGAATTTCATGTTTTTAATTTTTATTTAAATGCTAATATGCTTTGGTCATTTTTATCTATAATAAATAAGGTTATTATTTTGTTTAAATAATTTTCCTGTTTATTCTTAATACCCAGTTGCACGTCAGTTACAACATATTAACGATTGTAAATAGGGAAGTCTTCTTGTGAAACTCTATTACATTCGTAACAGTGTCCGTTAGAGTTAAACGACAATTTCGCCATTTAAACCCCTTAGGGGTCACATTTTTGAAATTCCTTTCATAGTGGTTACCTACATCGCGTTTAAAATCTAAATTCCGAACTTTTTTTAGCTGATTTTAATTGTTATTTCCGTGTTGCATTGCTGTACCTGACATGTCGCCTTTTAACTTGCTTCTTCTCCTCAGAAAGTTGCGGTAGTAGAGCTTCACACACGCCAAAATGGCCATTACATAGCCTACCAGTAAAACGTAGTCTTTTCGAGGGATTAGAATTATTGCCAAATACCGCATAAAGCTCATCATTGCGATATACTTCAAAAAGGTAAGGAAACAATTCCCCAACTGCCGTTTGGTTCCACAAATCCGGCATGGGTGGAAAGCTGAGACATATGAGTGTAATAACTACTGAAATCAGAATAATTGTTACCGTAATCATTTTGAGTAAACGCAGAAAATTTGTCCCAATTTGGATGACATGTTGTACTACAATTTGCCGAAAATGACATTTTTCTTGAGAATTCTCGATAATATATGATAGAGATCGAAATAAACACGCACCATCCCCAATAATGGGAATCACAGTGTGCATAATTTGATTACCACTAATATTTAAATAATCAGTAGCCATATTATATGTGAATGTCTATTTTAATGATATTGTCTATTTAATACATAAAAAAAAAAACATATGGGTTAAAATCTCAAAAATAGGCGTCCGTTAGAGTTAAACGACAATTTCGCCATTTAAGCCCATTAGGAGTTACATTTTTGAAATTCCTTTCTTAGTGGTTACCTACATCGCGTTTAAAATCTAAATTCCGAATTTCAAGTTTCTATCATTAGTAGTTTTTGCTCTGCGTTGATTCTGTCAGTCAGGACAAAGCCTCTTATATATATAGAGATGATTACATGAAATCTATACTCGTACATTAAATTTATATTCTACGATCTTGGAATTATGGAAAGTATTGTTTAATTTTCGAAAACTGTATACTCAACCTTCTGAAGTTTACTTTTCATTAATTCGTGAAAACTTTTTTTTTTTCTTCAGAGAGTTTTTAAACGAAAACTACTTATATATTTTTTTAATAATTTAAAAGAAGAACAAACCCGCAAAAAAGAGTCCTTTTTGGGACACTTGACCTGGTGAATAGGATCGCTAAAGAGAGAAGGTAGAGGCGGCCTGGAATAGCTGAATAGTAGAGCTATGCGACGGAGATGCAGATGAGCTGGGTTCGATTCCCGGGCCGTGGCCAATCTTAAATTTAATAAATTATTTGAACATAATAATAAACTAATTTTTATCTAATATTTTTATTTTAGTTTTAGCGTACTAAAAAAGAATACTTTATTTATTCATAATTTATTCTCTTTTTCTGAATCGGCGTTACGGCATAGACTACCCCATCCTCAGGATCAATTTTCTTGCATTCTTGCCTTTTGGGAATGTAAAGAAGCTGTCGTGTCTAAATCTGAGTAATAAGGTTTGTACTCTTAATTTCCACTAGACGGCTATTCGTTGATGTTTCTTTGTTTGTTTAACGTCCATTTATGCTACTAAGGCTAATCGGACGATGCTACAGTGGGAGTACTAAATTTTGCCTATCCAGGTATAATTAGGATAGGGATCTTTAACGAGTACCTGACATTGTACAGGCTCGGGACTTCCATTTTACGTCCTATCCGAGGGACGGCATAGCTAAGGATTTTTTACTCCCATAAAAAAATTCTAGGGCCACCGCGGGACGCGAATCCGCGACCTTTAGTACCACAGGTGACCCCTATTTGGTGATGTGTTGTTTCCTAGGGTTTCGCTAATTGGTCGAGGAAGGTCTTTGATGCTGAAGTGTCTGGAATACTTCGTACATTCTTCAATGGTGTGATGGATTTTCTGTTGGTTGTTGCAATTTTTGCACATATTTGAAGCCAATCTTTGGATTAGGTAACTGTATGTGATATAGGCATTGTCAGATGAGTGAGGGCTGTGGGAGCTGCAGACCCCTCCCCCCCACTTTGGGTAATTATTTTTGTTATTTAAAGATAGAATTTAACTCTACTAAAAGTCAGGAAGTAAGATAAAGAACAAATAATATGCAGAACAAGTAGAATTTTAGTTGTGGGAACATAAAGGTAAAAAAGCTGATTGGCAGATTCAAGGGAAGGGTAGGGCTGCCTTTTGACCTTTGACCTCTTTACAACTGGCTGGATCCGCCGTACCGTGGACATAAAACGGATGTGCCTTGGTAGAGCAGCCTCTCCCTTCTGGTTGGTTTGTCAGAGCTTTCCCAGGCAATGGTTGTGGTTTCTGTTATCTTTTGATTTGTTGGATGATTTAGTGGACAGCCATAGGTTTTCAAATTCTATGCTTATATAGATCTCACCCACATTTTAACCCTTTACGTCTGAGCAGTACGAGTGTATTGCTGGCCCTGTGGCCTGACACCTTAGACCGGCTGCTGTGCCCAGTGACCTCAATACTTTTTGCCACATTCTCTCTTCTTTATCTCCTTATTCATATTTTTCTTCTAAATTTGTCCTATTGACTAAGGAATAAGGTGCAGGTAAATTTTTCTGGAAAAACCCGAAAAGAACCCCATGTCGATTAGTTTACAACCCTCAGAAATTTTTGAGGAAACCATAAACCTAGTCACTGTGAAATACCGGACGGGCTGGTTGGAGGGGTTGGACAGGGTTGAACAGAGAAACGGGAATGTCAATAAAAATAATTTTCATATGTCCTGCACTCGTCCTAGATATGAATAAGAAAATGATGACTATTTTGTCTGCTCGCCATGTTCCTCTAATATTCATGAAATAAAAAAAAATACCTGTAGGAACATAACTAAGTAGACATACATATAATTATTAGAACTGTTATATTAAATGATTTATATATCTGTTTATTTTATAACATTTTTAAAGTATATACTACATTTTTTTTACGAATTGTTACTTAAGATTTATAAATGTTGCATTCCTATATAATCATACAATATAATAATTCGAAATTCAATTTTTGTTTTAAAAAAAGCCACAAAAACATCTATTAAGGTGCTGTCTCCTGGGGGTTTTATCCTAATGCAATAGTAAAATGGAAAGAGTTAAGAAATCTATTAAAATAAGGTCCGCAGTTTCAGTCTTCTAACGCTGAAGTGGGTGCTCGATCTGATATATCAGTCTACAGGCCACAGGGACTGCAGCGCTCGAACTGATATATCAGTCTACATGCGTTAAAGGGTTAATGTCACGAGTTATGATGAATTTGATATGTAATGGAAAATATAATATAATTATATTTTTTTTTTCGCAGGTGGAAAGACCCATGGAGAAGATCCCGGATCGGCCTGCTCACGTTGGCGTTCTTGTCTTCGCTTTGCTTCGCCTCCTTCTTACTGAGCCAGAGGTTCGTGACTACGCTCCCAGCTTCGCCGTACACCATAGGAAGGTCTATTCAGGTCAGCATCCATCTCTCAATTCCTCCTTCACCTCTCAGCTATAATCAGGTATAGGGAAGGTGTTATTGGTAGCATCAATATATCATTAAAAAATAATTAACCCTCTCAATATATCTTCAAATGTTATATACATATTTGAATTACCTTCTCAAAAATTTTGTACTTTTTTACTTTTATGGACATAAAAAAATATCCCCGATGTGTATATCATGACACACTGATAATACCTATATAGTTTACAATTATCAAAATTGAAATATCTTTTACTGCTTTGCAAATAATAAAGATGTGGAATACATGATGAGATGAAAGAAAGAAAGATTTTTTTATCAGAAAAAAAACTTTTACTCAGTTTATTTTTCAGTCATCTGTTTTTCTCTTGTAAATAATCATTGTAATATATTTAAAAGTAACAATAATAATTTTATATTAATACTTATAGTATATTAAATATAATTAAAAGTTACTGGTAACCATATATAAAAAAGACCCTGAATCTGTCCCATCGATGAAAGGAATAAAATTTAGAATGTTTTGAGACCCTTGTCAGTTTTAGTTGCCTATAATACCTTCCTAAAAATTTATACATACATACAAACATGAAATGGAACATTTAGTGCCAACGTATAATATTTATTATATAAATATTCTTTGTTAGTAGCAAACAGAGTTTTATGCAGTGAAACTTCTTTACTATTCATTAAAATTTGCATCAATTATTTTTAAAGTTATGCAGTTCAAATTTTTAATTTAATTTATGTGATAAAGTAAACGTCTGTGCAATTATTTTTAATGTAATTAAAAAAATAACCTCATTTTATGTCCAAAATTATAATAATTAATGAATAAGTTCTTATTAGTTCCACCAGTTGCCAGGAGATGATCAAGCCACAGAGGGCTTAAAAAATAAATAAATAAAACCTCTCCAAGAAAATGTAGTCAAAGGGTCACAAGTTCTAAATAAAAATTTTTGTTTCTTAAACATTAGAAATTTCAAAGTCTGTAGGTTGAAAATAGTTAGAACCTTAGTGTCTCTTTCTTGATGAACACCCAACAGCCTTTTCTAAGTTCTACAAATGTTGGCTAGTCTTCTATGTAGATATATAACGTTTTAATATAAAAAGTTATGCAAAAAATATTTGGCCGGATGATTCTCTTAACCTGCATATTTTATATTTGATGGAAGGAATTAACTGCATTATTTTTTTATTGTTTTATATATTTCATTTTATAAATGTATTATATCTATCTTTATTTTTTGGCATTTAAACAATTCTTAAAATTTAAAGATTGTAGTGTAGTAATGAATATGATTGATATATTTTTAAATAATAACTGAATTTTAATTTTTTTTTTTCCAGAGTTTACCAAGTAATGAATTGACAGAAACTGTCAACATATCTCAAGATATTGAAGATGTACTCTCGCTCCAGAAGGAGAAAATTGTTGATGATATTCTAAAAAGCTACCATTTTCCTGGTGGTCCAGGCTTAAGAAACCAAAGGTATGTCACTACCAAAGTTTGAATTCAAAGTAAAATTCCTTAAGGAAATTAGTATTTTTAAATGATACTTAACTCATTAAATCCTACTTCATTTTAATATATTATTGTTTTATTTAGGGTTATAATATAATAAATCAATGAATTGTTACAATTTGCAAAACATAAAATTTATTATAGAAGAATTTTGCTACTCTTTCTTCAAGCATTAATGTATCTAAAATTTTAATCATTTGGCAATTTTAAACATTTCCTGTAATTCATCTAGATTCAAGAATAATAAGTGAAAAAACGTCAAATATCATTTCACAGTATATTTAAACTAATTTTTTTTTTTTTTTATACTCACTCATGTTTTTTATAATGAAATTTATTTGTATATTATTACCAAATCAATGAATGATCTTCTTATTATTCCTATTATTTCATATTTATATACTAAAATTAAGTATGGTATTCAGTATAATTTAAAGAATTGGTGTGCATACGGTACACTGAGCTTCAAAATAACTCAAGTCAGTAAACTATTTTATTTGGAAAAAAAATGATTAGAGACATATAATTGGAAATACTTTTATAATTTTTTTGCTATTGTTGATTGTTTTCAAGAAACTCAAGAATTTTTAAAATGAATGAAGGAAATATAATATAGTATAAAATAATATATATAGTGTAAGGGCAATTAAAATAGTATATATAATTTTAAAGACTCTTTAATCTCATAGAAATTTTAAAATTTTCAGCAAGCCACTGTCTGATTTGGTCCCAGCACTCGGAGGCCAACCATTGAGAAGTGTTATTATAGCAACATGGAGATCTGGTTCTACATTCCTCGGTGATATTTTGAACAGTGTTCCCGGTAACTTCTACCATTATGAACCACTCCTCGACCATGGAATAGTTCAAGTACGAGGACCACCACGGTCCAAAGAATCCCTGCGCTATATCAGGAACTTACTCAATTGCAATTACACTGATATGGGTAAGCATTAGTAAGCAATAGATAGATTTAAGTTTCTGTAGATCTTTATTTAAATCATATTCCTATTAGTAAGTTTGTAAGAAATACTTTGAAATTCAGTTAATATAGACAAAATTGATATATGGGATGCATAGGTTACAAAATAATTCATCTGTGGATGGTCTCCTGAAATCATTGGAATTTCAGAGTTCATCTCTATTTAATTTTTTTTAACAATTATTGGCAAAAAAGAACAATTATCTGCCACAGTCTTGAGCTGATTTCCTGATTCTCTTGGATCTTGCCCTAGGTCTTCTGTTGGACAAGTGGCTGAATGCAGTTTTACCTCTGGCCAATGGAGACACTAATTCCCTATACCACGCATTATTAAGAATGAATTTTTTTAATTTAAAAGAAAAATAATTTAACCTCTTCCCATAGTCATATCTATGACTGCAAAATCCATTATTAAGAAGGCCTACTTATTAAAATGAATATCTCATACTATTAACTAAAAAAAAAAAACACTATTTTTATAGATGAATTGATACTGATTTCATTAAATAAAATCTGGTGCGTGCGCGCAACACACAACTTTCACTTACCCACTTACTTAGATTAGAAATTAATGCGTTGTGTTAATGCCACTTCTCAAAGTTACACATTTTTCCACATTCATTTCTTACCTGATATTAAAGAACACCTAATTTTCATTAAACATGGCGAATTTGATGAAAATCGTTAAAACCGTTTTTGAGATAATCGAAAAAAAGGTAAAAATCGGAAAAAAAGTTATGAAATAAAGTGCCCCCTCCCTTTGACCAATTTTGATGAAATCTGTGCTGTCACATCGCGGGCATATACCAACACCAAATACTGAGTTTTGTCAAAATCGTTAAAGCCGTTTTTGAGTAAATAAAAAAAACACGTGATAATGAGACAACATTTATTAAGTAAAGTCCCCCTCCGGTTAATCAATTTTGATGAAATTTTTACAGTCATATCTCGGGCATATTATTACATCAAATACTCAGTTTAATCAAAATCGTTAAAGCCGTTTTTGAGTAAATAAAAAAAACACGTGAAAATGATACAAAATTTTTTAAGTAAAGTCCCTCCTCCAGTTAATCAATTTTGATGAAATTTTTACAGTCATATCTCGGGCATATAAATAGATCAAATACTGAATTTAATTGAGAAAATCGAAAAAAAACATAAAAAGTCATTAAATAAAGTACCCCCTCCCTTTGAGCAATTTTGATGAAATTTTTGCTGCCACATCGCGGGCATATACCTACACTAAATACCCAATTTCAGGTTCGCACGGTTTATAGTTTTTGAGC
Organism: Aelia acuminata; assembly: GCA_911387785.2. NCBI lineage: Eukaryota > Metazoa > Arthropoda > Insecta > Hemiptera > Pentatomidae > Aelia > Aelia acuminata. The sequence continues at coordinate 215,939,385 of OU426978.1, read as the reverse complement.
TAGTCTGTTCACACACACACACACACACACACACACACACACACACACACACACACACACACACACACACACACACACACACACACACACACACACACACACACACACACACACACACACACACACACACACACACACACACACACACACACACACACACACACACACACACACACACACACACACACACACACACACACACACACACACACACACACACACACACACACACACACACACACACACACACACACACACACACACACACACACACACACACACACACACACACACACACACACACACACACACACACACACACACACACACACACACACACACACACACACACACACACACACACACACACACACACACACACACACACACACACACACACACACACACACACACACACACACACACACACACACACACACACACACACACACACACACACACACACACACACACACACACACACACACACACACACACACACACACACACACACACACACACACACACACACACACACACACACACACACACACACACACACACACACACACACACACACACACACACACACACACACACACACACACACACACACACACACACACACACACACACACACACACACACACACACACACACACACACACACACACACACACACACACACACACACACACACACACACACACACACACACACACACACACACACACACACACAGACCATTTCGCGGGACTTGGTTAATTGGACTCAGGGGACCCCAAAACGTGTATTTCCGTTGAAAACCGGAAGTCGAAATTTTTCACGATCGCAATACTTCCACTTACTATATATTTCATATATAGGTAAGTGAAAGTAAAAATATACAAAATAACTTTTGTAGACATAATTATCACATTGTAGTAATGAATAAAATCAATCTTGGTGCATTATTTTTAAGTTAATTTAATATTTATTGTCCAAAAAAAAAAAAAAAACTAAAACAATCGGGTGCGATGTGCGCAACACATAACGTTCACTTACCAACCTACTTTGAGACAACTGATCGACGTGTTTTGATAAATATGTAAACAACATTTAACAACTTCACAGAAAATATTTTTTTCCACATTTATTTACTTCTTTTCTATAACTTTATGTACGTTATATAAGTTCAGGTTTTTTATTTTATTTTTATTTTTTCGGCTGGTGCAATAGGCCTAATGAGACCTTTGGCCGCGCAGTGTGGTCTTCTTACAGACATTTGTGTTGCTTGCACACACAGGAGCAAAGAAAGCCTGGAGGGGGTAGCCCAACCTTCCACTGTAATAATCTGCTGAAAGCCATGGTCACCATGGTGCAGCGGCAGACTGCCCATTCTCCATAATCAAACCCATTGGGGCCAATTTGACAGTGTCCTTCCCACTGAGTGTTGTTGGAACATACCTATTTAACAGAAATTATTTATAAATTGTATAAAATCATATGTATATATTATATCTATATTTTGTGACTTTACAAACTAAATATTAATCTTTTTGAACTTTTCGGCTTTTCAATAATGCCCTACCACTATATATATCTTTTATGTATAGGTAGTGAAAGTAAAAATCTTTCAATACTAATATTTAGTTTCTTTTCAGATAAATATTTATCATATGGGCAAGACCATACCTGGCTGTTTACTCACAACCATAGACTTTGGGAGAAGTGTACAGAGTACCCCCATCTGTGCTGGCTGCCGATCTTCCTCAACCGTTTCTGCTCTCTATTTCCCTTTCAATCAATGAAGTTGGTCAGGCTTCGGCTAAAACTGGCCGAGGAACTTTTAACTGATGAAAAGTAAGATATTTCAATTTCAATATGATTGTATAACAATCTCACATAGCATCAAAGATATTATATTAAAATGAAATGAGAACAGAAAACAAAATTAAATATAAAAAGAAATGACAACATAGGATAGGTAACAGATATCTAGATAACAGAGGGTAGGTTGCAACCAGATCGTGAATTGTCTGAAAAATCACAAGTACCAGAAATGGTACATAACAAATTAAAATATCATTAGCATAGTATTTAAAAATTCAACACAAATCACTTATGAAGCAATGATTGGATAATGGAGGTTTTTTTTTTTTGTTCGGTACCCCTACCTGGCCATGTGTGGCATACAGGGTGTTTCTCTGTTGATGTAACCAACCTATTCTAACCATGGTAGGAAGGTTTAAATTTATTCATGGGGCCTCCCCGAAATAAAAGTTAACACTCCCAGGGCGGATTCGAACTGCCGCCGTTCGGCTCGAATGTGCTTCAGCGGGTCGCGCTCCAAAACGCTCGGCTATCCCAGCCCTGGATAATGGATGTGAAGATAAAGTTATGGCATTTTGTTAATGAATTTTAAAAATCATATTTTTGTCTTTCATGTTAACTGCATGTAACCTTAACTAAAGGCAAGAGCAACTGTCAGAGGAGTGAAAGTTTAAACAACATTATCACTCTCTAAGGGCCAACCAAATAATTTAAGGGGGCCCTTCCTTAGGAGGTAAATTTATCTACTCCATCAGCAAGGACCACATGCAGGAGGTAAATTTACCTCCCCACAGGAAGTGATAAAAAAAAAAAAAATGTTAAATTTATCTTTTTTGTTACATAGGCTTGGAGTGAAGGTGGTGCTAGTCGTTCGAGACCCCAGAGGAACAATGCAATCAAGGAGACATCGAGACTGGTGTCCAGGAAATCCAGACTGTGATGACCCAACGCTCCTCTGCGCAGATCTAGTTGCTGACTACTCAGCAGCTCTTAATTTTATCAAGAAATACCCTAAAAAATTCAAGTAATAATTAATTTATTATTTATAATTATTTAAAATGTTTAAGAAATGATTTAGTCTTTAATATAAGTATCTTATTTTTTTTTTATTATAATTTTTAGGATTGTTCGCTATGAAGATTTTTCTCTCGATCCTTACAAGGGCACTGAAGATCTATTCAAATTCCTCGGTGTGAACTTTGGACCAGAAGTGAAAAGGTTTTTAGATACACATACAAAATCTAACTCGGGGGGAGTTTCGAGTACATTTAGGAACAGCAAGAATGCTCCTTTCCATTGGCGAACAGATTTATCATTTTCAGAAGTTCAAAATATTCAGAGAAAATGTTCCTCAGCAATGGATCTTTGGGGGTAAGATTTTTTTTTTCTTATATTTTAATTAACGTTCTAGAGTAGATTCAGGATAAACTTTAAGTCTGAAGCAATAAAAGGTAAACTAAAGACAGTATTGGCTATGCAGGTCCAAAATATGAATGCATATAAGACAATGATAAATGATTATGTAGTACTGTTCTCTTATGCTGGTGTGATTAAAGATAAGGGAGATTATAAAGCACTTTGTGAGCCCGATCTCACCTGAAAAGAACGAACACATTGACAAGGCCTTTGTTGTTGATGACATTTATCAACATTGAAATATCTCACAGTAATAGCTTTAAATGAGTAATAAAACTAAGCTAAACAAAAAGAAATGGAATACAGTAGGGTTCCGATTAACCGAGTCGATGGGGACTAAGGTTAGCTCGGTTAATCGAAATAATCGGTTAATCGGAACCATACCAATACCAACTGAAAATGTATGTTATTTTTAAATAAAAACTACATATATGCTTAAAACCTAATAAATATTTAAGAATAATAATGCATAATAACAATAACAGAAATTATGAAACTATTTTTTTAGAAAGAAATCTTTTATTGTAGTTTGTTTAAATGAACTTATATACATATACATACACCCCCCTCTCAGACTTGGCACCTCGGTTAATCGGGACCTTAGTTAATCGGAACCCTACTGTATTAACAAAGCACTTATGTTCATCACATTAATTTTTATTTTATTAAAGTGGATACATTTTCTGTGGTCAAAATGACCTGTTTGAAGTTCATTTCTCCCTTTAAGTGGGATTCGAGGAAAAAGAGATTATGAAAATTTAATTTGAAGAGGCACAAAATTGGAGTTCCAATTTAAAAATCTTTTTTTTTCCTTCTCACAATATATTGAAGAAAAAAAAAAGATAGAATTTGAACAAAGAGTTGGATAATTAAATGAATAGTTGCTTATTCTTAAATAATTTTATTAGAAGAGAATCAAACCTAATGGTGGGAATCAAACCTGGGTCTTCGGCATCTCCATCGCAGCTCTCTTAACCATTAAGCTAACCAAGGGGTTTATCCAAGTTGTGTCAATCTTCTCTCTTCAACGTACCCACCTCCCAACATTGCAGGGTAGTACGCTGAGGCTGGACAAATGTCCGGATGATAAGAACCTATTGACATACCTTCAGTTTTCAAATAATTTTTGAAACATAATAAAATACTAATTTAGTGAATATTTTTTAATTTTTAAAATGGGTTTGATCTCTTATGGGTGAACAGGGCGTACCCTCTACCTAGTATAAAAAGGTTGATAAGGAACATGTAATATTTTATTTTACATACTCGTATTTTCCTAGTACGAGTATGCCAGTAGATAGATCGTATGATAGACATAGATCCCTATCCTAATTATACCTGGATAGGCAAAATTTAGGACTCCCACTGTAGCATCGTCCGATTAGCATAAAGAGACTTTAAACAAACAAACAAACTTAGCTTGTATTGTTAATTAGACTATCAAATCTATGGCATCTAAACTATAATATTTTATTTTACCAATTGATATTATATTAAATTTTTTTTTCTTTTCAGATATACAAAAGCAGTCAACGCTTCACATCAGAGGTTCTTCGATCCCATTAAGAAAAAATTTAGCCTCAAACCTTGAATTTCGAAGTTTTATGAATAAACTCTTCGTTATTATGTGCAATCGTGCTCAGATTTTATGAAAGATATACTGATCACAATCAATTAGGCTAAAAATATCACTTAAGCACAAAGGTTGTTACGTGGTCTTCAAATGTGGAATATTTCTAAAATTGGCTGTCACAGCCTTGTTAAATGATTAGGAAACTGCTGACGGATGCTTTAATGTTGTAGGTGCCTTTTGAACATTGTGTAGTGCTCATTTTTCTAGTTCTGAGGGAGGGACTGCCTAAATATTCTACGAAATAACAATAATTATTTTCATAAATAAAAGCATATCATCATGGAAATTATTTATAATTGTTATCGAATATGAAAAGTATAATTACAGTAATGAATTGATTACTATTTTTAATCACTACCTTGTATTGACAAGATTCTTACTGCTCTAACCATCATGTTGAAAAAAGAGGTTTAACTTTTGATAAGCTAACACTGTTATCATTATTAATATATTATTGATCTAATTTCCTAATATAGAATTCTCATTTGAATAGTTACTAAAATAAAAAAAAAATCTATACATACCTTTGATTTTATAAAAAATATACAAAAATAGTTAAACCCTTATCATATACAGAATCATAACAAATTAAATTGAAAATGCACAAGCACCAATAATTTTGACCAAAAATTATAAATAAAATGTTGACTAACTATGGTAGTGAATTCTTTTTACATTTATTTTGATACCTTGGCTAGAAAAAAAATTCTAATTCAAAATAATTTTATTGGAAGAGAAAAGATTGCTGGGAATCGAAACCATTATGAATTTTCAAAAATTAATGGGATAAAATAATGTCCTTAGAGTTCTTAAAGCAGACAAAATATTTGTAAAATTATCTGAAATAGTTTTTAATTTTATTTCATTTATATTTTCATTGAAGAAAAGATTAACCAGTGCTCTAGTAACCGTGGTCCGTGGTTCTGGGGAGCCAATTTATTTTTTATTTTTAATAATTATGCTATTTATTTTGTATTTATAATATTTATTTTAAAAAATGAATATGTAAACATTTTAACGATCTATTGTTCTTAGAAATTATGAAATAAAATAATAAATGGAAAAACCCGGCAAGCTGGTATCGTATGATAAGATGTTTCCGGTAACTATTACTCCAATTCATACTCTAGGAAATTGTTTTCAAGTCTTCCTAGGAAACTCCTCTGGAATTTGAGGGAACAATTGATAAGACCACACGTTCCGTCCTGTTTAAAACATCGATTGTATTTTTACATATCTCCTTACATATCAATAATAATAATAATAATAAAAACTGAATTTCCTTTCTTGAAAGTACTACGCACACAAGCCTGTTTAATATCATCTGTGTGGAATATTACATTTGTAAGCGTTATAATTTGCCATTTCAATGTCATTAGCTGATCTAACGACATAAATGAAATAATTTTGAATAATTTCAGAATAAATGTTGAGGCATCATATTTTAATGTTGAACATAAAATCTCAAAATTTTCATTAAAAAAAAAAAAAAAAAGAAAAAGAAAATGTAGTCAAGCATTTAAGAACAAAATCTAAAAGATGCCATAAATTTTAAACTTTGATGCAATATGCTTTTTAAACTGCCCCTTTTTTTAAATAGTTTTATTTATTGAATGTGTTATAGTTGATTGCGGTAAAAATTCTAATATAAATTAATATTTTTCTGTTTGTAAGTAAAATCATAAATTATATTCATGTTATAATTGTTATTTTATTTTAATTTTATGATGAAAAATTGATATGTTTATAAAATTATTAGTCTCAGAAATATGTAGAGTGTTGTTTTGACTTTTTTCCAGTAATGAGAATCGCTGTAAAAATGAAACTTTGCCTTTTAGTAAAATCCTGTAATATGAGCTTTACCTAAGCATTTATTTTTTAAAAATTGTAAATATGTAGTAATGTAATTCATATTAATAAAATTACAATAATTTTTAGCAACAATTTTTTAGTTTTTAATACATTAGACTTAATAGGAAATAGAATATAATTAGTCTTATGAAACAATTTAAATTAGCACATATTTGTGAAGTAAATATCAAGTGCCTAGATAATGTAAATTAGGTAAAATTTCTATATGAATTTAAAACATTTTCAAATCCAACTACCCAGATAAAAATTAGGTTAGTAAATTATATTTCAAATTTGTATTGGAACCGTTGGTTATACCGTAATATGGTAGAAGTATGTTTCATAATTGCAAAATAAATGAATGAAACATGTTGAGTCAAAGTGAAATTTCTAGCTAAAATTAGAGCATCTTTAGTGATTGAAATGGTGACAAAATCAAGATTCTGTACCTTTTATCCCCCAACAAACAATAGTGAAACACAGCTTGAAAATCTATAGTGACCTTTTGTTTTTTACTGTTCTGTATCACATATATGATAGTAATCAAATTTTATAGAAATGTTTTAGGCATTTGGTTCTTAAATATTGGGCATTTGGCTTTAAATATTTTATAGTATAAAGAATAAAGTCATTCACCGTAAAGATTAAAAATATCAAACTCAGAAGTTGCTTAAGTAAATCAGCAAACATTAAGGTAAGGCCATCTTCTTTTCAGATGCCTAAAAGATAAAACAAGGTTTTAAAACAAGTGAGTTCGGATGAGTCAGGAGTGTCTTATGAAATAACTATATCAGTATCTAGATTGGGTCAAATAGGCGATATGCTCAATAAAAAATTGATTTAATTTATATTTTTAGGATTGAATTAATTTATTTAAAATAAAAAATAAATAAATTTCAATGGAAAAGGAATTGGATATTTCATACTTATTCATCAGAAGAAGAAATATTCCAATAATATGCAAGAAATATTCCAATAATATGCATTTTTTTAAGGCAAGGATAGAATATTTGGAACTTATAACCATTTCAAACAAAATAAATTTTTTACAGTAAATATTGTGAAGGATTTTTTTTTTTTTTATTTCCGACTAATTGTCATTATTAATGCCAGTTAGTTCATAATTGAAGACCCCACGCTAAGAATTTGTTCAGTCCATTTTTGTGAATATTGTTTCATAGGGTATTACAGTGATCCATTTCGAGTACTACAAATCGGTCGGGGTCACCTGTGGTGTTGTGGTTAGCATGGCAACCTACAATACTAAAGATCCCGGGTTCGATTCCAGCGGTGGTCCTAGGATTTTTTAATGGGAGTATGAAATCCTTAGCTATGCCGTCCCTCAGATAGGACGTAAAATGGAGGTCCAGAGCCTGTACGATGTCAGGTACTCGTTAAAGATCCCTATCCTAATTATACCTGGATAGGCAAAATTTAGGACTCCCACTGTAGCATCGTCCGATTAGCCTTAGTAGCATAAAAATGGACGTTAAACAAACAAACAAACTACAAATCTGTGTAGTTTACATGAAAACAGTGATGGCTTGAGATATTTACAATTCTTTTTTAGGGGAACACGCAATTACAATTCTTTTTTGGTCATTGATTCTTTTTGGACCAACTAATAATGTATTGTACTTTTTATTAACATTACCATTATTTGGAAATATATTGGGCATACACTATTTTTTTCCCATTGACTTAAAGCTACTAGGTTGTTTTATATACGAGATTTAAACACTCTTTTGTGCTCTCCTGTAAAATTTGCAAAATGTGACTGAACACGTTCTTAGCGTGGGTTTTCGATTGTGACTTGTTTTTATGCCTGTTTTGAACAACAGTAAAAACAAGGTCCTTAGAAAATTTCTATGCTCTTTTCTGGGTTTCCTATTGAGTATTAAAAATAAATTTAAAAAATGGGGATTTAATCATTGCCTTAAAAAATTATCATATTTTAAAATAAGGTGCTCTAATTTTGACACAGAATTTATTTTTAAAATTTTGTTTTATTGTAATAGTTGTTTTGAAACTTTGCCTTGCTTATCAGTGCCTTTTAGAATATTTGCCATGATAGTACATTAATTGTTAATTTCAAATACCATTCTAAAAGTTATAGATAACTGGAGAGTATTTCTCTAATGATTGAGCCTTAGATATATTTTATGTTCACTCAAGGTACTTTTATGCATTATTACTTGTTGTGTTTATAATATCTTTAATACACTTGTTATTTGAACAAATATTTTTATTTTAAAATCATTAATCAAGACTTTTATTATTTTTCAAAATAAAAGATCTTGAAAATTGTCTCATTGCTTATGAAACTGAAAGCTCTTTGATAAAGGAGTGATAATTTGTGCACAGATATGCTTTTTTATTTTAGCGAGTGAGTTCTGAGGCTATGTAAACTGATACACTACAATTTTCACCATAGTCTCACAAAAATGAGATTTGAACTGCAAGATTTGTTGGCAGTCAATGTGTTGATGAATGAAATGCATCTTAAACAATTTTTTTAATTGTGGTTTCTCATGTTAAATGTACATGTTAAATATTGATTTGTGATGTGTTGAATCGCCAACTATTTAATTTTATACTCAAATTTTTCATAATTTCCAATCGAGCACCTCTAGCTCTCTTTCCTAGCATTATTTTTAATAGGTACTTACAGGATGACTAAAGTAGTCTGTGATATAATGTTGATAGATAAAAACTATAAATTATTGTAGAGCTATAATTGTTAATTTGATAAATATATAAACTAATATAATTTTAATATATTAAAGTAGTTTTGTAAATTAATTTTAAAATTTTGTAAATAATATTTTGTTTTCGGCACTTTGTACAGCTTTGCGTTCGATGTAGATTTTTTTTTTTTAATTTAATGTAATGAAAAAAATAATTAATGTAAAAAGAAATTTAATTTAAGGAAAAAAAATGTAGTTCATAAATTTTATATAATCCATTAAACTGTTATGAATTGTTGATTTCTTTTCTATTATATATCTAATAACTGTGTTAAATCAATAAAATTTTAGTTTGATAAAACTAATATTGTTTATATTAAATTTTAAAACCTACATTCTTACTTTGGATATTAATTATATCAAATGAATAAGAAAAATGAATATCACCACTTTTTTCTTCATAGACCTATACATGCTCCTGATCTCTCTATTTATTGTGATGTCTATAATTGTTTGCACCATAAATTCATCGTTTTATCAATAGTGTGTTTATTATCATTTTAGTATATAACATTCAGGTTTGTAGGGGAGAGCGGGGTTGGTTGGCAACAGTTTTCACTTTTTTGATTGTTGTCGTTCCTGTTAATATGATCCCAATAGGGTTTATACCACTCTAAACACCAAATATTAGAGTACTTCAAGTATTTTTTTCAACACATAATATCTAACATTATGATCATAGAAAATTTAAGCCAGAGTATGCCAATTAACCCCCAATGTGGGGCAGGTTGGCCTTGAAGGTGGTGTTGTTTGGCCATCTCATTCAAGTACTGCCTGACACATATTATTGTTATTAAAAGCTGCACTATAATGAAATAATAATTTTGATCAGTTTTTAACAGCAAGGGAAAATAGAATGATAATTGGCTGCATTTTACCAAACGGCCACATTTATTTCAATTGAACAAAATTACATAACATTTCAAACAGCAGAAATTAGAAAAATGTAATGGCATAGAAGTATCATTGCGTTAGAACAATGAAAACAAATTTTTCATAAAACAAAACGAATTCAAAACATCTTCTAAAACTTTAGATAGGATAAATATTCTCTGGCCTTTTAATCGTATGATGAGAAAGTGTCTGCTGTGCACTAGTTTCATTTTCATGGTAGCCAGGTGTGGCTGGATCATCAATAAGCTTCGATTGCGGCTGAAGGTGATCTTTAATATCATTGTCTTTTTCGTTGTTCCTAAAGATTCCGTTAAAGTTTAGACTGTCGCCACTTTTTGCATAGGAAATATTGCTCTCCTCCTCCTCGCTAGAACTAAAGACAAGTGGTAGCTTCAACTTTGTTTATGTTTACCTTACTTGTGTGACTTGCTATTATGCCAGCAAACCCCAGTTGAAAATAGCCAACTAACCCCACAGGAGAAATCATATGAAAGATGGCTGCCATGATGGGGGAGAACAACCAAACAAGAAACTGGTTAGTTGAAAGGTTAGGTTTTTCAATTCGAGGAGTTTGGGGCTATATGAACAGAATCGGAGTCAAATGTTTTGCCATGCCTTAAAATCAAATTTAGTGAAAATTTAAAAATTTACTTAAATGTTGTAAAATCAATCAATGATGCACACACTTTTCTACACTGTTAGCATCAGACTGAAACCTCAGGACAAGACTCCTGAGGTCGAGCGGGTCACATGGTACGATTGTGGCGCCTTCACAACAGGTGTGACGGAAATTATAAGCCAAAGGCCAACCTACCCCCTATGCCAACCAACCCCTACTATAATATTTTTTATAAATATTTATTCATACCATCCTTAAAATTAAAATTTAAACGAATACTTAGAATTTATTCCAATATACAATCACAATTATCAACCAATGCGCCTAAATTGGAATTTTGGTAACTAAAAGAGTTTTTTTTTAATGTATAATTTAAATTGCAATATACAGTCAAGTTTACATAACTAGATACCTGAATGAGTGTACACTATGTGATTTTGAATGGCTGAAAGACATTTGAAATTGTCAATAATAACAAAGCAAAGCTATCTAAATTACTTAAGTCTTTCATTAGTTCACTTAATTATTGTTTATTATCACATTCAATTTATTATCAGAAATTAAAATGGTATGAAGATAACAGAGGCCAAATGTGTAAAAAAAAAAAAAAAAAAAATGGCACCATCATGATAATGTAATGCTCTATGACCAATTCCTGATATTAGAACTCTTGTTAGTTAGGCATATTCCAGGGAAAAGTCAGATCCACACAAACATGTAAGTAAAACAGAAAATCAGATATATGAGTTTAACATAATATTTTTATTATATAAGGGATATTCATCTATAATAATATTATATAAGGGAGATTCATCTAAATATCTGTGATCATTATCTCTCCATATCATGTTTTGGAATATCTTGAGTGATTTTTCATTTTCTTTTTTTATGATGAAACTTAAAATTACACAAAAAATCCAAAAAAATCCCTATGTATGTGTATGTGAAGCCAACTTCATTCTTGGAACACAGCTTTATGAAGTTTCTGACTTCTGTACTAATACTTTCCAGAATAAAATAAAATTATATGTTTCCATTTCGATAGCACTTAAGTACGCCATTTAAAAAAAAAAAAGTGTTTATTTTTCAAATGAAATGAAAAATAATTTTATTATCCTGTGAGTGATGTCCCTTTAGAATGAATTCTTGATACATAATAATATGTCAAAAATATGCTCGTGGGGCCTTATATTACATATTGTATTTACACATAAAATAAACAATTGGTAATTAATGGTAGATATACACTTGTACAAAATAAAAGCAAAGTAGTGTTGCATTCCTACACGCAAGAATAATCTTTAAATAAAATAAAGAAGAGAAAGATACAAGGGAAAAAAATATGTGAAGGAAAAAATAAAAATAAATTAAATAAATAATGACTGGTAGGGACAAAAATTAACCCTCTGGCGGGCGTGCTGCAGCATTTGGACCACAATCTGAACATTTGTCAAAATATTAGAAATATTAATTGAATCCGTGAGCTGAGAGTTCCAGGTATTTGTAGACCGACATGTTCTGACAGCATTAGCATGAGAAGATGTAGCATGTAATGTAGCATTAGTATATTATATTCATTAGAGTATAGTATTTATTATATTTATATATAGAGCATTAGATATAGTATATTCATTAGACAGTCGTGCCAGGCGTCTTCAGGTTTTCCTCAATATTGCCTTTATTGTTATATTGACTTATTTGGAGTAGGTCTGTAAGTGCGGTCCAAACACCGTGGCGCGCCCTTTAGCTTTACAGATTTAGACAATCTCTGATGAATTATTTTATCGTTTTCTGCGCTTTCTTCACAAATTAATTTTGGTTTTTACGTTGTCTAATATTATTTGAAATATTTTTACACATGCTATTATTTTTATTATTGTATTACTGAATTAGCATATCGTGAAATTTAGCTGTATATTTGTTTTTTTCCTTTAAAACCTTAACCCATACCTCTATGCTCTATGCAAATGCCGAAACGTTGGCAAAAATAAAATATGTAATTATTACATATTAGTGCTTTTTATTAAAGACCGTACCCCCAACCATTTCCTCTTCATTATAACAACAACGGTCAACCATCCTCCACCATTATTCCTTTGTTCATATGAGCAACATTTACTATATTGAGCAGATTATTATTATATTATTTCTATACATTATGCTACCAATTGTAAGTTTTTTTTTTATCGCTAAAGCTATTTTAATTTATTTTATTTTTTGCCATCCTTTCCTGTATTATAATTTTTATTCTTTAGAAATAGTATAAATCTAAAGCAATGAGTAAACAAAGAAAAAAAAAAGTAAGTTATTGCTTATTTTCTAATAAAATATAAAAAAAATAAAAGATAGGGTCCAAACACCGCAGCGAACCCGCCAGAGGGTTACACAAAATTACTTCAAGAGCTCACTTATGTTCCTGTTTTGATCAATTAAACTTTGGGTCCAATTGGAACTTGAAGAGGAGGGATTTGAAAGAGGAAGTCGTTTTTTAGTCAAAGGAAGGAGATTGGTAATTGATAGATTTTTTTTTTAGAAAGTAATAGATGAACTGAACAGAAATATTTGACTATAAAGTATATTACACTTCATTTAACTCATAACATCAATCATTTTATGGTAAATGTTTTACTATTACTTTAAAAGATAAATGTAAACCGTTTTATATTTTTAAACAGTATCTTTTTAATTTATTTTTATAATTAACTCCGCACGATGTTCACAGAAAAATGAAGGTGATTTGCCTGTTTTTGATTTTGGCAGTGACCCTTATATCTGGAGGTCCAACCAGAGAGAAGAGATCTTTACAACTCAGTGCCAGTGGGCATAAATTCTGTAATGTTGGAGAAGGAACCACTGCTCATATAAATAGAGCCAAAAAATCAATTCCTCAGGAACCAGGACGTCCTCGCCCCGACTTTGGTGATAATGATCCAATCAAACTATAATTCAATTATTTCTAAGCAATCAATAAGTATTTGACAAGCTCTTTCTCAGATTAACAGGATTGTCATGACTACTTTGGATGGGATATTTCCCCAACAATGATGCAAAGCATGTATAGGCCATTGTAATAACTCTTATGTCACCACTATATAATTACTTTAGACAATTTTTCAAGTAGTGAATTGACTATAAGACCATATATCCACACAACACCAGGAATTCAAAAAAACTAACTACTTTTGAAAAATCTTACTTTTTAGAAAAACTTAGAAAAGTGTCAATAAAATGATTGGTGAACAATAGTTTAATTTTAAATTATCACAATTTAATTTGGCATATCTAAAATTGTAGGTTTCAAAAAAGTTGTGCACTTATATTTTATTAATGCTTGTTATCAACATAATAAACAAATTTTTTTAGCAAACCTGTATGGATGTGTATATTATTTGACCTCATGAAAAATAAACCAAGTTATTGTGTTGTAGATTTGAAGTAGGGGAGAGCGGGGTTGGTTAGCATAGGGGGTAGGTTCGCCTTTAATTTATAATTTCCGTCACACCTGTTGTGAAGGTACCACAATTGTACCATGTGACCTGCTCGACCTCTGAAGTCTTGTCCTGAGTTTTCAGTCCGATATGGACAGTGTAGAGAAGAGTGTGCTTCATTGATGAGTTTTACAACATTTAAGTAAATTTTTATATTTCCAGTAAATTTGGTTTTAAGGCATGGCAAAACATTTGACTCCGATTCTGTTCACATAGCCCCTAACTCCTTTAAAAAACCTAATCTTTCAACTAACCAGTTTCTTGTTTGGTTGTTCTCCCCTGTCCTGGCAGCCCTCTTTCATATGATTTCATGTGGGTTTAGTTGGCTATCTTCAATGGGGGTTTGTTGGCATAGTAGCTTGTCACAAAAGTAAGGCAAACATAAACAAAGGCAAAACTACCACTTGTCTTTAGTTCCAGCGAGGAGGAGGAGAGCAATATTTCCTATGCAGAATGCAGTCTAAAATTAAACTGAATCTTTAGGAACAACGAAAAAGATACTGACATTAAACATCACCTTCAGCCGCAATCAAAGCTTATTGATGAACCAGCCATACCTGGCTACCATGAAAATAAAACTAGTGCACCACAGACACTTTCTCATCATACGATTGAAGGGCCAGAGAATATTTATCCTACCTAAAGTTTTTGAAGATTAAAGTGTATGTACACTAAAGTGTTGAATTCGTTTTGTTTTATGAAAAATTTGTTTACATTGTTCTAACGCCATGATGATTCTAACCCATTATATTTTTCTGATTTCTGATGTTTGAAATATTATATAATTTTGTTCAATTCAAATAAATATAGTAAAATAGAGCCATTTGTCACTCTATTTTCCCTTGATAGCTGATAAAACCGATAAAAATTATTATATCATTACAGTGGAGCTTTTAATAACAGTAATATATGTCGGGCAGTAGTTGAATGAGATGGCCAGACAAAACCACCTTCTAGGCCAACCTGCCCCACACGGGGGGGGGGGGGGGGGGAGGTTAATTGGCATACTCTGACTTGACAAATTCTTAAATTTTTTATGATAGTGTTAAAAAAAATACTTGAAGTACTCTAATACCTAAAGTTTGCAGTGATATAAATAATATTGGAATTGTATTAACAGGAACCACTCAACAATCAAAAAAGTGAAAACTGTTGCCAACCAACCCCGCTCTCCCCTACTTTTTAATTCCATTTTTTTTTTTAATACTACTATCACTTTGAAGTTAGTTATCTGCAGATATTCTTCTATTATTGCACTGTGTCTTCTTATGTGTTGATTGTGTGACTTTAGATCAGAAGGTAACGACAACATGCATGGCAGGATTTAAAGAAGAGGGATACCTTCTCGAAGGTAGCTGTGACGTTATGGGCGCAAGCATCGGCCGTAGCTAGACCTGTCAGAGACAAGATAGGAATTTTACCTCAGAGGTACCAGTGGCAAGGGCACTGGTCTCGACGCGTCACTTGTGGTAGAGCAGAGTTAGAGGGAGTTGTAGGAGAAGAGTGGCTCGGGGGTAACAGTGAAGTCACGGTCTAACGACTCGATCACTGCTAGACGATAAAGGAAAGTTACCTTGGAGATTACTGGTGAGGTCATTGACAAGTGTCTCGGCCGCCAGTAGGCTCGTCACGGGTAGAAAGGGAAGTAAAGGAAGTTTGGTAAATATTAAGAAAAATATATGGTTTAATAAAAAGAGTACAAGGTGAAAGAGGAGTAGGAGGAGCAAGCAAGAGAGAAGGCGATAGAGGAAGGTCAGGTACCTTCTCTGGCTTGAGTTTTTTTTTTTTTTCTGATCCCTCTAAAACAGATAAACAGTATTAAAATTCGAGCCATTAACACTAATGGAACGATGCTGGTTTAACTCATTACCTTAAACTACCTGTGGTATTTGAAGGTGCGTTGAGATGTTAAGTTATGTTATTTTCGCTGCGGTGCAGCTCATCATGATGTGATAGGAGTTGAGGGGCCTTGCTTGAGCGGAGTTGGCTGCTGTATATATACTCGCTGGCCACCCCCACTCTGTCTAGTGCAGGTGGCGCGCCAAGTGGAATTACTAAGAAAGTCCTCCTCTCTTGCTGCTAAAGCACTATATGTATGTAAAGATCCACCATCTTTACATTTATAAAGAGGTTTAATGAGAACTTAAATTTAACATGTGTTTTTGCTATGACAGTAGTGCTTATCTGTGCCTATAACACCAAAATTATACTGTAAACATTAAGGTTCAAATGGATATTCATTGAAGTCATTTGTTTTATTTTATAATTACAAATGTTATTTACTGATTTTTTGTTTAATCAAACACCCCTTTTTATCCTACCCTACCTGATGGCAAGGAACTAGGGTCCTTTCAAGACCTTAGCTTCCTCTGTGATCTTCAACCACTTTCTCTGACTGCTCTTCTGCAAATGAGTTTTAGGTCTACCATTGCTTTTTCTTCCACCAGGGTGTTCCCCCTTACCATATTTTGGAACCTTCCATGTTTCATCCTTGGTAAATGTCCCAGAAATTGTATCCTGACACTCTCAAGAGTGAAACATTATCTGATGTTTCTTAGAGGCTCCTCAGTTCCACATATCTCTTTATCAGCCAGCAATATCCTTGTTTTGTAGGGTCAAAGATTCTTCTGAATTCCTGGCATTTTTATTATGATCTGCACTAATTTGTGTAGCAGAACTGAAGATCGTCGCTGGAAACGCTCATCGGTGGTGCCGAAAGGTATTTTAACACACTTTTCTTAGAGAAGGGTATGGTCTTGAGGTCCAATACGAATATAAGTCAACATAGCATTTTAACCATGGCTCTGATAAATATAACTCAATTTTTTGTTTAAGGATAAATACTTGATATTGGATATTTAGATTCAATTACTATCCGTCAGTTTTGCTATGCATTTAGTAAAAGGGAGTAGTTGATATACTTTCTTTTCCCTCTTGATTATTGAATGCATTAGATGTGTTGCTCATTCTCATTAGGGCCCTTCAAAAAATATATCATTTCAGTCACTGCACTTACTTCATGAGATACAAGATAAATTAATTTAAGTATTTGATTCAATAATGTTGCAGTCATCAGAGAAGGATGTCCCATCGTAAACGAAATGTTTGTACCCCTTGAAAAAAACCTAGCACCCCCACTTGATACAGCCTCCTTTTCATTGGAAGGATGTGTGAAATTTGTGGACATGTTGGGTTTCCAAAACATCTGATTCAAATTTAATTATAAGGTAGTTTTTAAATTGAATTCCATTGAAAATAAATAGTTTAACGAAAAAAAAAAAATCTTTTTAACGCTTAAGGTAAAACATAATGTTTTTTACTCTAAATGTAAAGAATTCTCTTAGCCATCTCATATTATTTCCAACTAGACCACACCAAACTACAGCTGACCATTCCAACCAGCTCTGACCATCCCCAACCAGACCACAACAAACCAATTCTGACCATTTTTAACCTTCTCTGACTACCACAGCCATAGCACAAAAAACTATTGCTGACCATTCCGAACCACTTCTGACTATTCTAATCATCTCTGGCCATCCCCAAGCAGAGCACACTAGAGCCACTAGATGGCATAAGCTTGTTCTCTGAACAAACCGCCCACCTAAATTAGACGGGGCTAATTGAAACACTGTTGCTCTATGCGGAGGAGCTTCGATGTACCGTATTCTTCGTAAAATGGCAGTCGAAAGTAAAAGGCTTATAGCTTAGAGCTGTGTTTAAGGTAAGGGGAATAAATTTTATAACATGAGCATAACTAAAGAAATGAAGAAAAAGAACATGAGCTTGCCAAAACAAAGAATGTTAAAATAAAGCAGATGGTCACAGATGGTTCGGTATGGTCACAGTTTGTTTGGAGTGGTCATTAATTGTTTGTTTTGTCCTAATTGGGGAAGGTCAAAGATGGTTTGTTGTTCAGAGAACAAGCTTATGCCATCTAGTGGCAAACATGGCAATCAGAAGCTTATAAAAAATGCCACACGAATGAAGAACATACTTTTGCCAATTTATGCCAGAAATGGCAAGAAATTTTTCCTGTCTAAAAGCCAAGAGCTTGGGCCCAGACAATTTTCATATCTTCCAGAATGCCAATATGCAGGAGTAAAATACTCAGCCAGCTCATAGGGGCGAGAGGAAGAGAGAGATGTGGCTAGCCAGAAAAACCATCCCAGTAAGTCTTCTCCGATTGCAATATATGACACTTAGAGCTGTTCCCCCCATACAAACTTTTATATTTTAATCAGGATCAAACTAATTAAGTTTTATTTTATTTTGAATGATTTCAAATGTTTTATCAGTTTTTTCTTTATTTTAAGTACCAAGATGTCTTTTATTTCATGTTGGAATAAAATGTTACTACAGCAGTTGTAATTTTATTTTTCACAATAAATACCATTTTTCATTCAGTTTAATTTTATTTATTTTCCCATAATCCTTTTTTTATAAGCTTCTGATTGCCATGTTTGCCAATAGATGGCATAAGCTTGTTCTCTGAACAACAAACCATCTTTGACCTTCCCCAATCAGGACAAATCAAGCAATTAATGACCACTCCAAACAAACTATGACCATACCGAACCATCTCTGACCATTCTGAATCATCTCTGACCATCAGTGACCTTACCACAATAAACCATTTCTGTCATTTCCGACCATCTTTGAACATTCCTAACCCTCTCTGATCATCTCAAACCAGATCAACCTTAACTATTGCTTACCATATTGCTTAACTATTGCTCTTTGACAATTTTTAACCATCTCTGATAATTTAGAACCATCTCTGTCCATTCCCAACCAGACCAACCCAAATCATCTCTGAGCATCCCAATCCACTATCAAATTTTTGCCATCACACATATCTAAATGTTTTTGATTAATTGAAAATCGCTAATGTATTAAGTAAATATCAGAATAAATTCAAAATATCTAAAGGCAATTAATGACAAGCTTGCTAGCTGAAATCATTTAGTCCTGCTCCCTTCTATATCAGACCCAAATGATAGTTTCGGGTGGGCTGAAGTTTCGGCCGATTTTTAACCAAAAAAAAACTCTGGCCGGCCCTAGGTTATTATTTTATTCTACATCATTCTTTAAAAGTTAGTAAATGTGTAAAC
This sequence comes from Aelia acuminata, assembly GCA_911387785.2. Taxonomy (NCBI): domain Eukaryota; kingdom Metazoa; phylum Arthropoda; class Insecta; order Hemiptera; family Pentatomidae; genus Aelia; species Aelia acuminata. The sequence continues at coordinate 215,919,811 of OU426978.1, read as the reverse complement.
CAATTCAAATTTTATTAATAAGCTTAAAATATAAAATTACAATATATGTATGTATTAAAAATTATTTTTGTATATTCTGAGTTATATGCTGTTCAATATTCAACAATTCGAATGATCACCCGCCGGCGCCTATGCACGGCCTATTTAATTTGCCTGCCAGAGCCAGGAGGCATACGGGTGATGTGGCGAGCGAGAAGGCCCAGGAGATTAATGGAGGAAGCTCCGGCAGTGAGAGAAGGAGTTTTTAGTTTCGTTTATGTACATTAGTAATTTAGCATGAGCTAAATTAGTTAGCGGAGAGCCGGCGAAGACGAGGAGAGAAGATGGGTTGGCCACCCCCGGCGAAATCAAGAAACACAGCAAGAAAGAAGTTGTATAGTAATGCTTGCACCTAAATCATGTAGCCGACACATCACATTTTCGACATCAGCCTCACCCCTTTCTTTGTCCATAATTTGTTAACAAAAGGTACGTTCAAATAAATATATTGTTGAGCAGTAAATAGACATTATTTTTCAACCAGTTTAATACAGTCCACTAATTTCACTTCACATAAAAATTATAATCAGGGAATATCCCAATTTTATTAAACAGGGAATCCCGTTTATAAACATGGTCCACCTTGGCCCGGATTTTTTTCATTTAGTATATTTTTTTAATTGGTTTAATTAATTTCAATTCAATTTCAGTTTAACGATGCAACTAACTAATCTGTAATTATTGGTTACCTACAGGGATTGTTTATAAAAATGGCAACTTATTCACTATTATAGCCATATCTTTATATCTTTATAACTATTCCCTTATAATGTTAATAGGCATATTGTGCATTTAATTAATGTAATTAATTAATTTTGACTTTGGGTTTAAATGCCTCTCATTAGGATCTAAACTAAAACAACCAAGTATTACTATCATTCCTAATTCTATAAAAACTTAATTAACTTAGATATCAAAGTGTACATTTATGGTCAGGTATAGGTGACATTTTATAATGTTTTGTATCAACTTGGTTTATTCACAGATTCTTGCTATATTTATTTTCCAATAAAATGCATTATATATTCTTGTACTTGGACACCAATCTATAACTTTGTTTCACTAATTATTTTGCTTTTCTAAGGTCACTAAAAGTTTCATTAAATTCCTTTATGTGTATATTTAATCCTTATTTTTTAAATTGTATTTCTTTTGTGTGACATTTATTTGTATTTTTCTCATAATTCATGATTTATTACTTAAAAACTGCAAGACTTTTTGCTTGATGTATTGCATCAAACTGAAAAACATTTAATGAAATTAAAAATAATTTTGTATATTATTTTGTGAACAGAAAGAAAAATTTCATTGCTGTTAGCTTTGATGAATACATTTTGTAAAAACATTAATTTTCTTTGAGTGCAATATTTTGGAAATCTTGCTTGAGAAAAAAAAATATATTAATAACATTTAAGCACATCAACAAATTTAAAAAAAAAAAAAAAACGAAGGAAAAAAACGCATTTGAATTAATTAATGTGGATGATTATTTTGATGATAAAAAAAAAAAAAAATTATTATAATAAAGCACAATTCATTTATGTTGTTAAACTGAATAAACAATAAATCTTATTTCATACAGCATTCATTCTGAAAATTATTCCAATAGTAAAAAGTTAAATATGTACCTATTTAGTTTATAAAAAAGAAGTGGTAAATTTTCACAAGAAGCTTTTGTACAACAATTAATAATTGCATTATTTTATTGTTATTACACTTAAACAATTATAAATCAGCAAATATTAGCAATAAATAAGCATAATGTAAAAATGCATTCCAGCAATATACACATTAAAACCATGCGGTCTCTAATTGAATTAGGTTACACATTATAACCTCGACCAAAGAGGTCGGCTAGTCTCTTTGCGCTCAATCATTGTTAGAGAATAGTAAAGTTCTAGCTCTGACGTCATCACCCATTGTGCCCACATAGGCATCCCATATCTTGCTTTAATGTTTATTGCTTATTACTTTATTTATTGTCCCTACAATTTTATTTGTTAATATATATTTAAACACATATTTAATATATATTTATATTGATGTATTTTGCAATTGTCCTTTTAACTCTCACTTTGTGCTGCTGTCCCTACGTATACTTGGGGCTTATTGTTGTTTTCTTTTTTTCATTATTTTTTTTTAACTTTAAAAAAAAAAAAAAAAATCAAAGGCCTTCCCATTTTTATGGTTTCCAGTATTTTGATTGGGAATGACTGATCCATCTCCAATTCTCTCTTCTTATCTTCGTCTGGCGGCTCCGTTGTTGTCTCATAATGGCATTAGAAAATTTGTCAGTAAATTGTACTGCGCTTGAGCGTAAGCTCAGAGGACTCAAGCGTAACATCCTCGGCATTATGAAGGATGGAGAACAAGCTTTAATCGATTCTAATAAGATCCCAATTTTTAAAGCAAGGCTTGCTGTGGCTCAATCGGATTGGACGCGTTTCCAAACCACCTGGGAGGAAAGGGATTCCATACAAGTGCGCATGCCTGATCCAGATGCGTGGCCTGATGACTTGTGGAACGCCGATTATGATAAGGTCCGCGACGAGATTTGTCAAGCCGCTGCCGTACTCGTTAGGATTGAGCAGAAGAGCGTCGACGTCTCTAACCGATCAATGGCTTCGATAGCTGCCAACGAAAGCAATACCACCTTTATCCACAGCACTCCCGATGCACATCTCCCGAAGATCAACATCCCGACCTTCGGTGGGGATCTTTTACAATGGAGTCATTTCAAGGACACATTCGTCTCTATGGTACATGAAGAACCGTCCTTAACAAATATAATGAAATTTCATTATTTGAGAAGTGCTCTCAAAGGTGAAGCCGCTACCTTACTAAGCCGTATACCTATTGGAGAACAATCCTATGCTCAGGCTTGGGATAAATTAATAAAAACCTATGACAATCCCCGTGTTCTTGCATCACTATATGTACAGAGGATTCTTGATTGTGATGCCAAATCTCAAAAGACTGATCTCTTGAGATATGAAAGTTTCTTAAACGGTGCTGCTGACGGCATTGAGGGTTTCCAAAGCCTCAACATCGACAACAAGTCTGATTTCCTTTTATCTGCATTGGCAATCCGTGCTCTTGACACGAACACTCGTAAACACCTGGAGTTATCTATCAAGTCCTCTGATAAGGCCCCCACAGCAAATGAGGTAATAGACTTTGTTCGAAGTAGAATGAATGCACTAAAACTCTCTCGGGATACACTAACATCCAACCCGCAAAACACTCAAGCGGCAAGCACGTTCTACAGCGGTCGAAAATATCCCAATCGTCAGTCTCCGAGGTACAACACTCTGAACCTCCACGCTTCAGCAGAGAACCACAGGAGAAGCTTCTCTCCACCACAAGACAACTTTAAACCACAGAGGTGGAATAAAAGGTTCGTAAAGGGTAAACAGATGCAAACAGGAGCATCGAACAAATATTTACCTACACCCTCTACTTGTCCATTTTGCAAAAATGGCCATGCCCTACCATACTGTCACGATTTCTGCAATCTCCCACTCGAGAGGCGCATAGCATTTGTACATGGATGGAATGGTTGCCGAAACTGTTTGAGAGGAGACCATAAAGTTGCTGCTTGCACATCGAAGTGGAGCTGTCGATTCTGCAGGCAAAGGCACCACAGCATTATTCATGTGGAAGACCAAAATAAGATTGAGCAGCCATCTCAACCTAAACCTTCCGAGACAGGCAACACCTTCATCGGTTTTGGTTCTGCACCTTCAGCGTGTACAAGAAAAGGCAACTTGGTTTGTCTGGGAACGGTTCAGCTACTTGTCAAAGACCGCCGCAATTCATACCACTCTGCCCGCGCAGTCATTGACTCAGGGAGTATGAACACGTTTATCTCGCTGCCGCTCGCCAACAAACTCGGGTTTCCATTTCAAGAGTGCGAAACACGAATTACAGGTTTAGGGGGTGCTATACTGACCAAGCCATTCGGAAGCATTTACTGCAACCTGAAACCTTATCAAGGCCTAGAGGAGGTCCAGTGCCAAGCTATGGTCATTGAGCAGGTATCGCCCTTAATGCCTCAAACTAGGATTAACCAGTTTGTTTACGAAAATCTCGCAGGAGTCGATTTGGCAGATCGAACCTTCGACACACCTGGCACAATAGACATCTTAATTGGAGCCGATGTTTACTCCTCGGTGGTCACCGGCGCTCCGCATAAGTCGGCTGTTCCAGATTTATCACTGTTACCTACGATATTTGGGTTCGCAGTTATTGGCAAGCTTAACTGCCAAGATGCCCCTGAAACAATTGCACTTTACTCCGAATCGGAACGGGACATTGATGCGCAGCTGAAGAAATTTTGGGAACTTGAAGAGCCCATCGCTGCCGATCGGAGAAATCCGGACGACCAACTAAGCGAGGAGCATTTCCAAAGGACAACTACCCGAACTCCTGATGGACGCTACATTGTGCGCTTGCCAGTGAAGCCTGGCTCCGAAAATCCAGGAAACAATCGCGAAGTAGTGTCGCGAAGATTTTTCATGCTCGAGAGAAGGATATCGAACACCAATAAAATGGCCGAAGGCTACCGGCACTTTATGAAAGAGTATGAAAACCTAAAACACATGTCTTTGGCTCAGGCTCCGTCACCATACTTAATACCTCATCACGGTGTTTGGAAGGACGAGAAGATAAGGGTAGTATTCGACGCCTCATGCTCCTCTGCCAATGGAATGAGCCTTAATGACATCCTACTTTCAGGACCTAAACTTCAAAAGGATATTTGTCAGGTTTTGACTCAGTTCAGGTCCTACGCCATACCACTGAAGGCAGATTTAGTTAAGATGTATCGTCAGATCCTAATACATCCAGAAGACCGACACTTACAGCATGTCCTGTGGCGTGAGAAACCTGATTGCCCACTGATAGAATATGAGCTAAACACTGTCACATACGGTGTCAAATCTAGTGCCTTTCAAGCACTGCGCGTCATAAATCAATTGGTCACAGATGAGGGCGCACAATTCCCCCTTGCTGCGGAACGAGTTCTAACGGATATGTTCGTTGACGATATTGCCACTGGAGCTGACAGCCTCGAGGAAGTTATCACCCTTAAAGAAGAGCTCTGCGGGTTGTTCGCGAGAGGTGGTTTTGCTATTAGCAAATGGGCTTCAACTGAGAAAAGTTTGATTCCACACTCAGAACAAATGAGCAACGAGCCCATTGAAATAAAGCAAGAACACAGTCCATCTTGCGATTCAGTGAAGATATTAGGTCTTATTTGGTTACAAAAAGAAGACACCTTCTCATATAGAATAACATCACCTGGATGTAACAATGTTACCAAGCGCCTGATACTTTCGTCAATAGCAAGAATCTTTGATCCTTTAGGATTCTTGTCGCCAGTTGTCTTTCTCGCGAAAGTGCTAATGCAGGGAATTTGGAAGGCGCGGCTGGGCTGGGACGAAATTCTCCCTTCTCAGCTGGCGGATGCCTGGCATTCATTAATATGCGAATGGTCATCCCTTTCAGCGGTCACGATTCCCAGGTACTTCACTGCGGTTGGAGCTTCACATCAGTTTATTGGCTTCTGCGACGCATCCAACAAAGGTTATGCAGCAGCCGTGTACTTGAGGTCCATTTCTCCAGATGGCGAAGTAAAGGTTCTGTTGACTAAGGCCAAAACCAAGGTGGCGCCTTTAAAATTCGTATCAATAGCTCGGTTAGAGCTTTGCGGCGCATTACTATTGGCCAGACTATTATCATCTATCGAGGTAAGTAGGACGTCGCTTTCTGAGGCAATTTGCTTTACCGACTCCAGCAACGTATTGGCATGGCTTGAGCTACCCATCCACGAGCTTCGCACCTTCGAAGCTAACCGGGTCAGTCAGATTCTTAGTGTGATACCATTGCATCGTTGGAGACACGTAAAGTCCGAACACAATCCTTGCGACATAGCTTCACGAGGCTGTACGCCTGGCAAAATCAGGGATGCTGACCTATGGTGGAATGGACCGCCATGGCTTCTTGGACCAGAAAGCGAATGGCCGAGACCTCTACGAAATACTACAATCAGTAATTCTGTTATGATCCGATTATCACCATCACAAGAAGAACTTGGAGACAATTGGATGACCAGATTTTCATCCTTTCTGACTTTGATCCGAACCGTAGCTCGTATGTTGCGATTTAAAGAGATTCACAAATCTCACAAGGGTCCCTTAAGCAGACCAGTTACGGTTGATGAGCAGCGGAACGCCAAGCTGCGCGTTATAAAATGCGTGCAATTGGCTCATCTCCCTCCCGATTTACACGTTGGTCGTGCTACTGTACCAAAGGCATACCAGCAGCTCGCACCATTTGTCGATACGGATGGCGTCATCAGGGTTGGCGGTAGACTTCAAAATTCGAATCTCGCCTATTCTACCAAGCATCCGATTCTTATTCCTCCCAAGTCTCATATCGCACGTATTATTATAGACGACATTCATCAACACCATTATCATGCCGGTGCCACATTGGTGCTCTCATTGCTTAGAGCCGAATTTTGGATCCCACGTGCCCTTCAGATCATCCGTGGACGTATTCTTCGTTGTGTGAAATGTCGGCTCCAGAAAGCTCAGCCACAACCTCCATTCATGGCTCCTTTGCCCAGGAGTAGATTTTCAGACCTTAAGGCATTTAACAATGTTGGAGTTGATTACGCAGGGCCTTTCCTTATCAAGGAATCTAAACTCAGGAAAGCCGTACAGAGTAAGGCGTATTTGTGCATATATGTGTGTCTCGCCACTAAAGCGGTTCACCTTGAAGCTGTATCATCACTCACCACCGCCACATTTCTAGCTGCATTCGAAAGGTTCGTTTCACGCAGAGGACTCCCCCATCTTATGTGCTCTGATAACGGCACTAATTTTGTAGGAGCGTCCCGCTTCATTAAGGACGTGTATGCCTTCATGGCTAGGCAGCAAGATGATATCACTGAGAAGTTGGCTATTCATGGGGTAGAGTGGAGGTTTATACCACCTCGAGCACCGCATTTCGGAGGGATTTGGGAGGCCGGAGTAAAATCAGTGAAGACTCTGCTAAGCGGTACCCTTGGTCCCCAACAATACACATTCGAAGAGCTTACCACGGCCTTCGTCCGGATTGAGGGCTTGCTCAACTCAAGGCCTCTCTGTGCATTAACTGAGGACGTCGAAAATTATGGCTTCCTCACTCCAGGCCATTTCTTGGTAGGCACCTCACTTTATTCATTGCCGGAACCATCAGATGTGCCTCAAATATCCATGCGCTCTCGTTGGAGCGCTCTGCAGGCACAAATAGCCTCCATCTGGAATAGATGGCGACGAGATTATTTGCACCACCTACAACAAAGGAAGAGGTGGACTAAACATGTACGAGGTATCGAAGTCGGCGATTTGGTAATCTTATTGGAAAAAAGATCCATCGTTGGTCAGTGGCCTGTCGCTAGAGTTACGGAATGCCACCCTGGTAGAGACGGGGTAACCCGAACCGTCACCATTCGTACACCATCCGGCAGCACCCTGATAAGGGCTGTCACGTCCTTGGCTCCCCTTTTTTATCAGGACTCTAGCGAACATATAGTGTAATATTTCTTTTCTTTTTTTTTCTGCTGGAAAGCATTTTCTTTATCTTTATAATATAGTCAGCTTTATGTTTTTTTTTTTACTTTGTCATTAGTATTAAGTACAATTCATAGTTTATTTCATTATTATATTGTATTTTATTATTATTATCATTTTTAAAGAAAGAAAAAAAAAGGGAGATTTTTTTTTTGAACGTACTCTTTAAACCGATGTACATATCAATATCAAACCAATATTCTCATTTTGCGTGTTATTAAATTGGCTACGCTCAATTTAGGTGGGCGGTTTGTTCAATATTCAACAATTCGAATGATCACCCGCCGGCGCCTATGCACGGCCTATTTAATTTGCCTGCCAGAGCCAGGAGGCATACGGGTGATGTGGCGAGCGAGAAGGCCCAGGAGATTAATGGAGGAAGCTCCGGCAGTGAGAGAAGGAGTTTTTAGTTTCGTTTATGTACATTAGTAATTTAGCATGAGCTAAATTAGTTAGCGGAGAGCCGGCGAAGACGAGGAGAGAAGATGGGTTGGCCACCCCCGGCGAAATCAAGAAACACAGCAAGAAAGAAGTTGTATAGTAACGCTTGCACCTAAATCATGTAGCCGACACATCACATATTCGACATCAGCCTCACCCCTTTCTTTGTCCATAATTTGTTAACAAAAGGTACGTTCAAATAAATATATTGTTGAGCAGTAAATAGACATTATTTTTCAACCAGTTTAATACAGTCCACTAATTTCACTTCACATAAAAATTATAATCAGGGAATATCCCAATTTTATTAAACAGGGAATCCCGTTTATAAACAATATGCAGTTTGGGATCAAAGTATTTATTTTTATGTCTATAGAATAACTCAGTTTATACTAAGCCCTTATGCAAACACAATTGTTTCTATTCTATATTTATTTACAAAAATTATTTTCCATCATGAAACTGATATTCTTTGAAAACAAAATCAAACCGAATTGGTAAAAAAAAGTACAGAAATGAAAATAGTTAAAAATTTTGAATAATCTGTAAATACTAATAGAAAAGGGCATTGGGTGAGACAAAAGAACACGAGGGCGACCAGCCATGAGTAGGTTACAACCAACAATGTTATTTCTCAAAAACCTTACAAACATAGTGCCACCTCACAGCTGCCAACTTGATCATAATTAAATTACTCCACTATAAAACATTAATTATTCCATTAAAAAATATTACCGATGAAGTATTTTCATGACATTTCAGTTCTTACAACCGAAAAAACTGGCCATGGTTACACTTTTTAATCAGAGTTAAAAAATAATATATATCAGAAAAAAATTAGTTCTATTAAAACCTACACAAACCACTAGTGATCACAAAATAACATTCATGTAAAATTTGTAATGGCATGGTGATAAAAAATTATAAAAAACGTTTCTTTTGATCAACAAATAAATTAATTCTTTTTGTCCTGAAACCAGTGATAACACATGATAATAGTTAAACTGGAAAGTACCATAAAAATAATCTATAAAAATTATATTGTTTGCCCATTTAACATGAAAAGCAGTATTGATTTTGACTATTATAAACAAGAATTTTCTAAGGTAAGGAAGAAAATGAGAAGGATGAGGAAAGCTTATTTCTTTTAAGAATGCGAAATTCAAATCAGATTTTCAGTATATATTTAATATTTCCATCATAGCTAGCAATTTTTTTTTAAGCATTTAATCATCTCTTTTAAAAATTGAATCTGTAAAAGATGGATTGACATTCATTATAATTATTTTATTTAAAAATGTTAATAGCTGTATATTAATTTTATGAAACACACTGATATTACAATATTTGATGATTGAAGTATCATAAGGATCATGTTAAATTTTTGTTGACATTTAAATAGTTGACATCAATTAAAAAAATAATCTACTACTTTAAAGATTCTTATGTTTATTAACATTAATATACATTTATACTCGATACATTATTAAAGCACACTCAAACATATACATTATGTATAATATATATTTGTTTTCTTAAATTTATAAAAAAAATATTCACAGCCATAATGAGTTTTGTTATTTTTTATTATAACAATTTGTCGATTGAAAAACAAATGAAACATACACTATACATTGCCCTTTTTACTTACTTAGGAATAATATATTGGTACAATAACCCTGTCTGGTCTTAAATGTTAAATGTTAAATAAAGATGATCATTAAACCGACACCGAATGAATTCATAATAACACAGAAATATTCATAATATCTATACTGTTGTATTTTAATGGATTTTGGAAATATTCCATTATATATTGGATCATATCCAATATATATCCAACATATCCAATATATATTGGAAATTATAACACAAAGCGGTGGGTGCATCAGATGAGAAGAACAATATAGGATAGATTGAAGCCATTCGTCAATCATAAATAGAATTCAGTATTCAAAAGAAGAAGAAATTCAAAATTCAAAACATACTTATTTAATTTTGTTTATATGTATCATATATATATATTTTTACTTTCACTTACCCATATATGAAATATATAGTAAGGGAAAGTATTGCGATCGTGACAAATTTCGACTTCCGGTTTTCGACGGATATACACGTTTTGGGGTCCCTTGAGTCTAAATAACCAAGTCCCGCAAAATGGTCTGTGTGTGTGTGAACAGACTAGCTCGAAAACCGTAAACCGTGCGAACCTGAAACAGGGTATTTAGTGTATGTATATGCCCGCGATGTGACAGGAAATATTTCATCAAAATTGGTCAAAGGGAGGGGGTACTTTATTTAATAACTTTTTACGTTTTTTTCGATTTTCTCAAAAACGGCGATTTTGATTAAACTTAGTATTTGATGTATTATTGTACCCAAGATATGACTGTAAAAATTTCATCAAAATTGATCAACCGCAGGGGGCACTTTACTTAATAAATTTTGTATCATTTTCACGTGTTTTTTTATTTACTCAAAAACGGCTTTAACGATTGTGATAAAACTAGGTATTTGATGTATGTATATGCCAAAGATGTGACATCCAACATTTCATCAAAATTGGTCGAACGGAGGGGGCACTTTATTTCATAACTTTTTTCCAATTTATACCTTTTTTTCGATTATCTCAAAAACGGCTTTAATGATTTTGATCAAATTCGCCATGTTTAATGAAAATAAGGTGTTCTTTAATATCAGGTAAGCTTTATCGTTATTAAAATGTTCTGAGGGTGCTTAAATGGGAAAGGGGCCTGTTTTGTTTTCCTGTAAAGTATCCTTGTTTTTGTTTATATGGAAAAATTAACTGTCTCTCATTATGCCTAAAAATAAGAAATGGCTAAATATGAAATATGAAAAAAATCAAGTACACATATAGAGGAGAAAAAAAGAAAAATACTCCGTCAACTCATAAAATACGTTGAGCATACACATGCGGCGGAGTACGCCTTTAATGACAGACCATTGTTCATAGTTAAAGCCGTTCTGTTCATTTAATGGAAATTATTAATTTCATGGTAAATGAAGTTTTCAACAACTACATAGAGAATTATAAAATCAGACGACTTGGAGTATTATACTTGCACTGCCGAATTACCACAAGTAAAAACTTTTATTTAATAATAAAAAAATTAGTGTTTTTTATAAAGCAAATAAAAACAAAAATAAGAAATGAATGTGGAAAAATGTGTCTTTGAGAAGTGGCAATTAACAAAACACATCAATTTCTAATTTAAGTAAGTTGGTAAGTGAAAGTTGTGTGTTGTGCACATGCACCAGATTTTTTTTTTTTAAATGTCATTGATATGTTAATATATAAAAATTAACACAATGTACCTCAGCAGCACGAAGGACTGCCCAGTCCATCCTACCACTGAGCTCAGAAATAAAAACTTTTCCTTGTTCACTTAACAATTCCCTGTCATTCATTTGTTACATTATACCACTAATTGTATTCTCATTGAAAATGAATTTCAAAAAATTTAGATGCATTCATGCTCTTCAATTATTATAATTTTACAATATGATTAAGCTAAATTATTGAAAACAACAAGTTGGCAAAAATCCATAGACTTCTTGTAATTGATACATTCCTAGGCATTGTAGGTGTTAAGAACTATGTTTACATAAGTATTGGATTAAATTTAAAAATTTGGAAACACCAAACAAAATGTCTCATAATGATTTGGGATCCAACACACTAGATAGTGAGATGTTTGTAAAAAAAAAAAATCAGTACAAAATCGATTATCCAGGCCTTAATTAACAGAAATTCCAATTATTTGATCTACTTTGGGTTCATATTATCCCGAATTGAAAATGAAATAAGGGTTTGTAAAACTTAATTTAAATTTAAACTTTATTTAAACTGTTTCCGGACATTATAACATTAATACATTAATTTTATTTTAATATTTATTAAATAATATAATAGTAATCTATATCTATATTAATAAAGATGAAATTCTGTTTGTTTGTTATAGAAATCCATACCGTTTGTCCTAAATTCTCCGAATTTCGCTCAGTGGTTCTTTCATACCAGGTTCAAACACCTGTCCATATTACAATTGCATAACTTCAGCCTATCTCTGGGTACATTCTTTATTGCTATAAAAATCGTTATGATCTCGCTTTACATTGGAGACGTGTTAAAATTCCACGGGTGAAACCGGGATATACAGCTAGTATTTTATATTCTTATTCCAGAATCTTTTAATTCTAATACACTGCATTTGTAGTTCAGATTCTGAACTAAATTTCTTTGAATTCATTTGGTATTGAATTGAGTATGGGTATGGTATTGGTTCTATCTGTATGTTTTCCTGTTTTCCAGGATTTGGTTTTTGGACATGTGTACTGATTTTTTTAATATATCCAGATCAGGCCTGGTATTGATTAGTCGACAATCTACTGTTTTGTCTAACACTATGAAATGAAAACGTTTCTTGCTCACATAAACCATTAGAATTCTATTCTTTCTCACCTCGATGCTTCATTTGTAAGTTCATGATGTTTCATTTGTAAGCCAATGCTATGATTAGAATACCTATATTTACAGAAGTAAAAGAGTATAATCAATTGAATATAAAAAAATGAACACATTTAGAATTTTAAAATTCTGGAAATTTGTACATTATGTATGGAAGAAACTATTCACAACACAACAAATAGTTAAGATAGTTTTAACAATGAGGTACAGATGAGCAAAAGTTACATTATTAACAGCCTATATGAGAAAAATAATGTTAATTGATGTTTTATTTACAAACATTTTAAATTACATGACAAATTTTATACAATTAATTATATATATATATATATATATTTGCATTTACACATTCACAATCTGGGAATTTTTTTTTATTTTATTTTTTATATATTTCAAAGTAGAGATGTGATTAATTACCTAAAATATAATTATTACATCTATCTAAAATATTTTAATTACAGTTATTTACACTTTACAGAATTATCAAGCTGAACCCAAATTATAGACACACAAATATGTTTTTTTAAAAATGCCTCAGTTTTACAATCACTTTTTAAAAATTTATTTATGAAAAGAGATTTCATTTTCTGAAAGAGTAAAAAAAAATTATAAAATTAATAAGAAAATATCAATTATCCCTCAATTCCAGCGGTGGCCCTAGGATTTTTTAATGGGAGTAAAAAATCCTTAGCTATGCCGTCCCTCGGATAGGACGTAAAATGGAGGTCCCGAGCCTGTACGATGTCAGTTACTCGTTAAAGATCCCTATCCTAATTATATCTGGATAGGCAAAATTTAGGACTCCCACTGTAGCATCGTCCGATTAGCCTAAGCAGCATAAAAATGGACGTTAAACAAACAAACAAACAATCAATTATCCCTATTTCAATACATTTAACATTGGAATAAATTTAACAATAACAATATATTAATTTTCCAGATTACTAAAAGATTCGATGTACCGTTACAATAAACATTTTTTACATACATACATACATTTAATGGTTTTTGTATTAGTAAATTTAAAATTGAATAATGTTTGTGGTTTACTTGAATAGAAATGTGGTGAAAATAGAATTTTCTAGAAGGCTGTGGTATGTTTACAGACCTTGGAAGGTTCTGGACCTGTTAACTAGTACATATTTTTTCCATGGATTTGGAATTCTTTAAGGATTACTTCAACATAATTTGACATATAATGGCTTATCAGAAGTAATCAAAGTTATTATTCAAAGGTGATTATTAGATAATCAGGAAATACAACTGATCAGAAATATTCAAATTCACATCATATTTTGCACCAGAAATCTTATCTGTATAAGAGATCAGTAAAAACATTATGATAGACTTCATTCTTATTTTTGCCTGTTTGTTTTTTTGTTGGGGTGAGTTTCTTCATATTGCACTATTCACATGCATGAATATAAATACCATTGTAGCTTATCGGTGAACATTGGGAGCTAACCTTTTAAAAAAGGTTTTAACTTAGAGGTCCTAATTCTTTTTCAATTCGAATGAAATGTTAAAGGATGTTCACTGCTGCAATACATTCATCATAATGTTGGTTATCTTGTCAGAGATTTTTCACCATTATTTTTATCACAACCCAATCAGAAATTAAAACTGTTTATCACAATCCAATTCAAGCTATCACCTCCTATCAGTAGTCCCTGAATTATGATGATAGCTCCATTCCTGTAAAATTAAACACATGATAACTTATATAATCAGTATATTATAATCATGCTAATTTTATATTAATTATAATATCCCAAGCCAGGATAAAGGAGAAGGGTTGGTTTGGTGGGCTAACCTACCAACTGTTAAAAACCTTAAGAGTTCAGAAAACTATATAAAGCCTCAGATATATGGATTGCCACAAACGTTATTTGATCTCAGATATTACTTTGTGGAATGTAAGAGGATTAAACAGACCTGGATCTAGCAAGAAATTGGAGACAGAGCTTGGAAAATGTCAAATTAATGTAACAGCTTAGCAGGAGATACGTTAGATGATTGTAGAAACAATGAAATTGAATAATTACCTGCACATCATGAAAATATATGTGGGAGTGGGTTCATAATCCGAAAACCAATTAATTGATCAATCAAATGAAGAACAAACTAATCAATGAAAGAATTTGCATCGTGCGAATGAGAGTAAGATTTTTGAAAATAACTGTTATGTGTTGTGCACACCCCAACAGAAGATCGTGAAGAAAATGGGAAAGATACTTTTTATGAAACATTAGAAAGAGATCAGAAAACTGATAAAAATGATAATAAGTGACTTGAATGCTAACATGGGTAAAGAGATTTAGACCTACTGACGGAAAAGAAAATGATTACTATAACGATAATGGTCATATGATAATTAACTTAGTGATAGAGAAATGACTGGTCATCAGCATTACTGAATTCTCATCCAAAAAAATACACTAAGAGACTTGGATCTTACCAGATGGCCTGACCAGGAATTAAATAGAACATGTTCTAATATAATCTAGGAATGTATTGGACATCATAAACGTTAGAACCTCCAGAGCTAGCAACAAGAAAGCGCAATACAGAGGATAGGACACATGCATACAACTCAGAAAAACTATTCAAAAATGAAGTCCCAACCAGAAGAAGAGAAGAATCAATGATTACGTTAATTAACGATTTTACAAGCGAAAAATGGAACGCATACTTAACTCCTAGGAGAGAAAGTTATTGAGATGAATATTTGGCTAAGTATTTGAAAATGGAATTTGGATAAGAAGGAAGAATGAAGAGCTGAAGGAATTGGATGGGGAACCAGACATTGTTGCATCGGTAAGAAAAGCCCAAATAGGGTTTATTATTCTCCATAAATATATATCCTATAAGCATTGTTCAAAACGACTTGGTATTGAATGGCCAAGATAAATCCTAATAATGCAATACCTTGATAAATTAACCCCTGCTTAGGCGAACCTGCCACCCACTTGCTATGTACGTATGCCACTGGTATTACGTAATGAGAAATGTGTCTCATACTTCTAATTACTATAGTAAATATCCAAGGGATCCAATTCAATCAAGAACAATCCACCCTTGATTAAAATGAATTCATCACGCATATAATTGCCATGATTTGTATAAGGTTTAGTTACCTGAAAATTTTCAGGCTCCTATTTTCATGGGCGGATACAGCCGGTTGTAAAGGGGACCTGCAGATCCAATGGGGGTCTGCAAACCCCACAGACCTTCCCCATGATTTGCCAATCAGTTTTTAATATTAATGATCCTTTTCTAAAATTAAAATTCTGCTTGTCCTGCATAATATTTGTTCTTTATGATCCTTCTTATTTTTATTAAAGTTAAATTCTATGTTTAAATGACACAGAAATTTCCAGAGGGGTCCATGCTTGCCCTGCATACTATTTGTTCTTTATGTTACCTTCTTACTTCTTATAAAAATAAGAAGGATCATAAAGAACAAATAGTATGCAGGGCAAGCAGAATTTAAATTTTAGAAAAGGATCATTAATATTAAAAACTGATTGGGAATAGATAGGGATAAATCATGGGGAAGGTCTGTGGGGTTCGCAGCCCCCCTCTTGGATCTGCAGGTCCCCTTTACAACCGGCTGTATCCGCCCATGAAAATAGGAGCCTGAACATTTTCAGGTAACTAAACCTTCAAATCATGGCAATTATATGCGTGATGAATTCATTTTAATCAAGGGTGGATTGTTCTTGATTGAATTGGATCCCTTGGATATTTACTATAGTAATTAGAAGAATGAGACACATTTCTCATTATGTAATACCAGTGGCATAGCAAGTGGGTGGCAGGTTCGCCTAAGCAGGGGTTAATTTATCAAGGTATTGCATTATTAGGATTTATCTTGGCCATTCGAGACCAAGTAGTTTTGAACAATGCCTATATTACATATATTTATGGAGAATAATAAATCTTATTTGGGCTTTTCTTACCGATGCAACAAAGTCTGATTCCCCGTCAAATTCCATCAGCTCTTCATTCTTCCTTCTTCTCCAAATTCCACTTTCAAATACTTTGCCAAATATTCTTCTCAATACCTTTCTCTCCTAGGGATTAAGTATGCATTCAGTTTTTGCTCATAAAATCAGTAATTAAAGTAATAATTAATTCTTCTCTTCTTTTTGTTGGGAATATTTCCACTACTTCATTTTTGAATAGTTTTTCTGAGTTGTATGCATGTGTCCTATCCTCTGTAGTGGCTTTCTTGTTGCTAGCTCTGAAGGTTCTAACGTTTATGATATCCAATGCATTCCTAGATTCTAATAGAACATGTTCTATTTGATTCCTCGTCAGGCCATCTAGTAAGATCCAAGTCTCTTGGTGTATTTTTTTGGATGAGAATTCATTAATGCTGATGACCAGTCATTTTTCTATCACTAAGTTAATTATCATATGACCATTATCGTTATAGTAATCATTTTCTTTTCCGTCAGTAGGTCTAAATCTCTTTACCTATGTTAGCATTCAAGTCACCTAATATCATTTTTATCAGTTTTCTGATCTCTTTCTAATGTTTCATAGTAGGCTGCAGCCCCCACAGCCCTCCCTGGATCTGCCAATGGCTATATTTAAAATGATCATCACCAAAGACAATATAAAACCAAGTTTCCTCACCTGAAGGAAAGCTATAAAACGGTGGTAGCGGTTGGACTGGAATGTCCATGCCGTTTGTTGGGAGGCTTTAAGCGTACAGAATTTGATGAGAGCGATGATCGCTCCATACAACCCTGTAGAGGAATTCGTCTTCCTCTTTCAAGCCGTTGCTAAACACGCTCATCCCGTTCAAGCACCAGCACTTCTGTAAAATAAAACAAAATATTATCAGTAAAATATTATTATTGATATTTAATAAAACAAAGTGTGCAATATGCCTGTCCTTAAAACTTAAAAACTATTTCCGATAGGGAAGACCGGGGCATGTTTTCCAAGTTTTTTTCTTGAATTTTTGCATTTTTTAATAAATATATTTCGAGATGAACATGATACGATTGTATTCCATATACTTTTATTTATGAATTAAAAAAAAAATCGTTTGGACACGTCATTATACATCTAACTTGTCTAGAATTTCTTTTCTTTTTTTTTTCATTTTTAGTTCAGTAGGTCACACCTGTTTAATAAGATTCGTGTGCATGATCAATCAAGGAAAGAGATTAGACCTCGCTCAGAGAATTGACATTCTTGATCATTTCAAAGAGACGGAAATTATAATTTCTTTTTGTATGGTGGGGAAGTTAAAAATAAATTAAAATAAACATATTAATGGAATAACATAAATTAGTTATCAGTTATATAAACATATTAGGAAATTAAACCATGATTCATCAAAAATTTTAAACGTTTGAAAAGGACTATTTTTCGTCCATTGCAATTCTCCCTGGTGGTCTTCTGGTGGAAAACTTTACTTTTAAAAATTTTCACACGCAGAGCTCAATAGTTATTTCCATCACTAGTACCAAAAGTAGTGGTTTTCGATACGCGGTCGTGCTTAACGTGCGAGGCGTAGCCGAGCGCGGAAATTAGACCGAGCACCGAAAACCCACTATTGGTACGTGTTATGAACAATACTTTTCATCATACTGCTCATAATTGCTACACTTTTATATTTTATTAATAAGTTACAGATACAATATAAGAAATTAAGTTGACACATCAGTTTATTAACCTATAATATAAGAAAAGTACTCATATATTTAAATTAATATTTATAGTACAATTCTGATTATTCATTATATTAAAACCTTTGTTCTGCATTGCCTTCTGGAATACAGATAACTCCTGATTAAAGGAATTATTTTCAAGTTCTGTCTCATCTCTAAACAGTCCAACAATCTTCTTCCTCCCGAACCACAGACGTTGACTATTCTATTGATAAATCGGAATTCCCTCCAGAACTTTTTTCGTGGAGACCACCGAAGCTTCCGGGACATTTCAAGTGGCTTTAAGATTTTTGCCATTTCTGAGAGATAAACAAGCATAAATTCGTCACACACAACCCGAACACCATTGTTGGAATGGTGGAACACACATTGTTGGAATGTTAACTGTTTATTAAATTAGAAACATGGTTTGAAACCAGGTCTACTATTTTAAATGAAAATTCACATTAATTATACAGTTTTTGTTATTAGAAATAGATATTCCTTTATTAGGAATTTTATTCATTACATTCAAAATATTGTTTGTTTGATGATCACTTTCCTCATCACTTTCGTGAAAAATATCATCAATCTTGATATATTTAAACCAGCATAATGTCATCACTTACAGTTCCACGTTCTACATTTTCCGTCTCCAGCCACGAACAAAACTTCTTGCACTCTACATTATATCTCTCCTTTGATTTTTCAGGAAGAAGAACATGAATCACTTCCTCCGCTCTTCTTTTCAATGATGAGGGAACAGGCACTTCCATTTCAGTTGGTGAAACGATAGCAAGAATGCGTTTAGGTTATTAAGTTGTAGACAGTGGAAAATTTTCGGTTGTAAACAATGTTACTTTCGGTTGTAAACAATAGACAGATGTTGAAAATATGATGTTTCGCAGGTTGTAAACACATAACGGAAACAGCTAAACTCATAGTAGTGTAGTGAAAACATATGTTTTAGATGCAGTCTGATGAAAAGTATTATCCAACCAACACTAGCCAATATTTTCTCCCCAAGTTTCAGGTAATTTACCGATTAAACGTGAAGAAAATAAATGTTTTTTGAGGCGACCCATTTTATACAAATTTTCTCTTGGGCCCAGCTGAGCCATTGATCAGAACAAGAGGTAGTCGAAATGTTTGGTGAATTAGGCGGCTACGACAGAACTTCCCACTTCAACCTTTCCAAATAAGTTTCACCCGGTTTGCAACCTGAGATCCGGCGTTATCACGACAGTTTAATTACCTTATCGTGTATTAATGTACTTCGATCGCTTTTGCTTCAGGACTGGCTTCAACCATCGGCTCCTTCGATGCTTTTACTTGGCTGAAACAGTTCGTAGTTAGCCAAATGAAAAATTTAAGCTTGTAGTCATGAATAATTGTTTTTAAATCGTCAAAACCATCTCCGCACGATTTCCATTTCATAAGATTTCTATGCCTTTACCCGCAAAGACGGTTTTGAGATCACGATATTCGCATTGTTTGAAGTTATAATATAAGAAAAATTTGATGCGATGCGCGCAACACACAACTTTCACTTACCAACTTACTTTGAATAAAAATTGGCGTGTTTGTTCATAGTCCAGGAGCTGAGTGCCAAACAGGTGCCTGATTTGAAGAACATTGTTGATCATATAGGCTGAAAGTACTCATTTCATAGACAAGAGATGTGAACGTCAGCCACCTCAGATCGGTTGCCATCAAATTTTATAGGCGAACAAAATCGCCATTTTCGAACTTTTTTCAATTTTTCGCTAATAACTCGAAAACGATTCATCGCAGAAGAAATTTTGTTCTTTCTAAAATAAAAGGGCATTAGATTTCGCGTCGAATGAGGTCCTCACAGTTAAAAACGTGTTCCAACGCCTCTAAGTCAAAAACACCTAGTTGAAATGAATAATATTTTAGATAAAAGTTGCTGAGCATCAAATTTAGTGTGTGTTGTGTGTAAGGAGCTTATTGCTTGCTAAATTTGATGCTCAGCAACTTTTATCTAAAATATTATTCATTTCAACTCGGTGTTTTTGACTTAGAGGCGTTGGAACACGGTTTTAACTGTGAGGACCTCATTCGACGCGAAATCTAATGCCCTTTTATTTTAGAAAGAACAAAATTTCTTCTGCGATGAATCGTTTTCGAGTTATTAGCGAAAAATTGAAAAAGGTTCGAAAATGTCAATTTTTTTCGCCTATAAAATTTGATCGCAACCGATCTGAGGTGGCAGACGTTCAGATTTGTTGTCTATGAAATGACTACTTTTAGCCTATATGGTCAAAAATTGTCTTCAAATCAGGCGCCTTTTTGGCCCTCAGCTCCCGGACTATCAAAACAAACAAACTGTAATTTGAAAATTCCATGAGAAATTATTTTTGGTAAAACATTTTCTTTTTTATCGCTTTACTCCAATTCTCTGAATAAGGGTCTGGCCACACATGTCCGCACCGGATCCGCACCGTAGCATTAATATAGGTTATGTTCAGAATATTTTTAATTTAACTTACATATTACCTTTAGTTATGCCTAAAGTTCAGGCCACACATGTCAGACAAAGGCCACTTTAGGCATAACTAAAGGTAATA
This sequence comes from Aelia acuminata, assembly GCA_911387785.2. Classification (NCBI taxonomy): domain Eukaryota; kingdom Metazoa; phylum Arthropoda; class Insecta; order Hemiptera; family Pentatomidae; genus Aelia; species Aelia acuminata. Next base: position 215,898,960 of record OU426978.1, on the reverse strand, counting down.
TGTAAGTTAAATGAAAAATATTCTTAACATAACCTATATTAATGCTACGGTGCGGACATGTGTGGCCAGACCCTAATCCGTATTTTCACAACTCCTATTAGCCCCGGCCGAAATTGACAAGGGTTAACGAGATCAAACTATGTCTTCTGTATTTTGTATTTTTTTTTTTTTTGGCCCTCAGCTCCAGGACTATAAATATCATTTCTCAAAGTCACACATTTTTCATATTCATTTCCTTATTTTTGTTTGTATTTGCTCTTTAAAGTAAACTAAATTTTATTATTAAATAATAAACTTGTGATAATTTACTATATAATTAAAAATTTACTTGTAATAATTCGGTTTAATACTCCAAGTCGTATGATTTGATAATTCTCTATGTACTTGTTGAAAACTTCATTTAGTTACCATTGAATGAACAGAACATCTTTAATTATAAACAATCATCAGTCATTAAAGGCGTACTGCGCAAGCCTGGGCTCAACGAGTTTTATGAGTTTACGGAATATTTTTCTTTTTTTCTCCTGTATATGTTTACTTGATTTTTTTCATATTTCATATTTAGCCATTTCTTAGTTTTATGCGAAACGGGAGACAGATAATTTCTTCATATTAACAAACCTATTTATGCCCCCATAGAACATTTTAATGATGATAAAGCTTACCTAATATTAAAGAATATTTGATCCTCATTAACCATGATGAGTTTAATGAAAATCATTGAAGCTATTTTTGAGAAAATCGAGAAAAAACGTAAAAATGGGAAAACAAGTTATTAAATAAAATGCCCCCTCCGTTTGATCAATTTTAATGAAATTTTTACATCGCGGGCCCTACATCAAATACCCTGTTTTATCAAAATCGATAGAGCCGTTTTTGAGAAAATCGATAAAACATAAAAAGTTACGAAATAAAGTACCCCTTCCATTTCAACAATTTTGATAAAATTTTTGCTGTCACATTGCGGGCATATACATACACCAAATACCTAATTTCAGATACGTACGGTTTATAGTTTTTAAGCTAGTCTCTTCACATACTCACACGCACACATAGACCATTTCGCGGGGCTTGTCTAATTGGACTCAGCGGGCCCCAAAGGAGTATTTCCGTTGAAAACCGGAAGTCAAAATTTTTCACGATCGCAATACTTTCCCTTACTAAATATTTCATTTATAGGTAAGTGAAAGTTTGGCTTGTTTTGTACACAATATGGACAGATAATCCGAATACAGAGGATTACCTCTTAAATTGATTTGCTTTCAATATGACAGATGAACGTTTATAAATCAAAATACTCCCAATAAAAACTGCGGTAACTTACACACACACCCAATAAATCAAGAAAGGTGTTTTGGATTTTGTCATATTAAGGTGGCTAAGAGTAACATACTGAAACAAAAAATCCACAGTTACATTGTTATAAATTTTTTTAAACAATGAATGGACTAACCGGAGCGAGAAGCACGGCCAACGTAAATCGTCGAATCGTTGCCGGAGATGTCAGAATTGACCTGGCCCACTGCGATGTCAAGCTTCGGGCCTAAGCTGGTGTGGTTCTTCCCGACGCACATTCTGCACAACCTAAACATAATAATGAAATAACTTTTAAAAGAAAAAAAAGAAGAAAAAATTCTAAAAACCAAAAAACTTGTTATTTAGTTGAAGAACTTCTTATAGTATCAAAAAATACCTTTGGAACCGCATGGAAATAATTGTCAGGATTTTCAGTTAAAACTTTTATATTTTTAAAAGCCAACGTTTCGATCCATCTTGTGGATCTTCATCAGGGCTTCTGAGTCCAGGGTAATACAAAGAATCAGAAACTCAGAAAGTTTCTTTGTATTGCTTTGGACTCAGAAGCCCTGATGAAGATCCACAAGTTGGATTGAAATTTAGGCTTTTAAAAATAAAAAAGTTTTAACTGAAAATTCTGAGAATCATTCAACCTATCGTTTTTTATGTTAGAAATTATTTTATGTCATTGTACATTAATATATTTTTTCCTTTATTTACTCATTCGCACCTGTCAGCACAATCGCAAATGTGATTAGAAACTGTAACTTGAGGAATGATAGTGCCAGCAGTACATCATTCTGTAATAGAAGAACAGATCCCCTGTTAATTCGAGGAGGTCTCTCATCCAGCTTCTTTTTTACTACCTTCTCATTGCCATAACAGCCGTGGCTATGTCTTTTATATTTTTTTTGTGTTTTCTGATATTTACGAAATCGTGAATAATGATTATTTATATATTGATCGGTAGTTTGCTGATTTAAGTCAGCATGTAGAATATTAATTACGAAACAAGGAGCTGTTGCAATAATTCTTAATTTAATTTTGAGGATTTTGAAAGAGAGAGTTAAGTATTTTCAGTTTCTTGTCAACAGCCTTTCTTTTTATTTCAAAGTATGCGCCTCCAGTAGAACATTTGTTCGAGCTAGCGGACTTTGTCCCTCTGAGAAAATCAGCTGTTGCCATTATAAACTGGAGAGCACATCTCTTGAAGTTCCATATTGTGGTTTGTCAAGATTTAGTTTCTAAAGTAAATACCATTTCTATAGTAGTATTGCTTGCATTGTTAGTATTGATAAAATAGCTGTATCATCTGAGGACATTGTATATCAACTGTTATGTTTGTAAGTAATGCATAGTAAAGGAGCAAGTATTGACCCTTGCGGAACTCCAGCCAAGATTGTTTTTATTGACGAAGCCTTTGAGCCCTGACGGGTAGAGATCATAATTTAGAATTGAAACCATCTTATTCCTTTTACTTAAAATTTTTGTCTGTTGTTTATTTAAAATTCTATAATTGAAATTGGGTGATTTTACATATATAGCTCAAATATACTTAGTTATTAGAGCCTATTTTTTTTTTTTTTTTTTTTTGGAATATCAACAAATTAACTACAATATATGACCTTAATTAATTAATGTTGCTTCTTACCGTGTCTGGAAAAGTGAGATGAATGCCATCCTGAATTTGTGGTTCATGAAGCAATATGTGATAGGATTACAGCATGAACTTATGTAGGATAGCAGATGGACGAGGGAGACCCCAGTGCTTCCTATATATTTGTAAACCATCTCGGGGCTGAAGAGGTACCATGTGTTGAGAACATGGATCGGAGCCCAGCAGACGAAGAACTCGGCAACTACGACGAACAGCATTCTGATAACCTGGAAAATAATTTAAATAAAAATGAGCAGGATTTGGTTCAATCCTATAGGTAAATATACAAAATGACAAAAGCAAATAAACATTATGCAATTCTATATATATACGATATATATCCTGTGTGCAAAAATAGAAATTTAGTATATTTCTATTTTAGCCAACACCTTAGAAAACATTCATGTATGGTGCGTTCAGATTCCTTAAGGTGCCTTTACACTTTACGAACTTTACGCTCGAACAGCCTTCACGTCGACTGTTCGGGTATTCTATCATTTGTTCGCCTGTGTTCGGGGGTAGCGCTAGTGTCACTTTTGATTTAGGTTTTTCCCAAGTGATAGGAGTTGTTTGTGATACTGTCGTTGTAATTCGTCTCCTATTTTTACTTTCACTTACGTATATATGAAATATATAGTAAGTGGAAGTATTGCGATCGTGAAAAATTTCGACTTCCGCTTTTTAACGGAAATACACGTTTTGGGACCCCCTGAGTCGAAATAACCAAGTCCCGCGAAATGGTCTGTGTGTGTGTGTGTGTGTGAACAGACTAGCTCAAAAACTATAAACCGTGGGAACCTGAAATTGGGTATTTCCCGTAGGTATATGCCCGCGATGTGACAGCAAAAATTTCATCAAAATTGCTCAAAGGGAGGTGGTACTTTATTTAATAACTTTTTACGTTTTTTTCGATTTTCTCAAAAACGGCTCTAACGATTTTGATTAAACTGAGTATTTGATCTATTTATATGCCCGAGATATGACTGTAAAAATTTCATCAAAATTTATTAACCGGAGGGGGGACTTTACTTAATAAATTTTGTATAATTTTCACGTGTTTTTTTTATTTACTCAAAAACGGCTTCAACGATTTTGATCAAACTTCGTATTTGATCTATTTATATGCCCGAGATATGACTGTAAAAATTTCATCAAAATTGATCAATTGGAGGGGGCACTTTACTGAATAAATGTTGTCTCATTTTCACGTGTTTTTTTTATTTACTCAAAAACGGTTTTCACGATTTTGATCAAACTGAGTATTTGATGTATTAATATGCCCGAGATATGACTGTAAAAATTTCATCAATATTGATCAAATGGAGGGGGTACTTTACTTAATAAGTTTTGTATCATTTTCACGTATGTTTTAAATTACTCATAAAAGGAAAAAATAAGAAATGAATGTGGAAAGATTTGTGACTTTGTGAAGTGGCAATTAACAAAACACGTCAATTTCTAATCTAAATAAGTTGGTAAGTGAAAGTTGTGTGTTGCGCACACGCACCAGATTTTTTATTTTTCAGATAATATAAAATATTTTGATAATGGAGATATTTTCTTCATCAGAAGCTAGCGTTGGGTGCGTCAGCCATATTTGTTCGCTTAACGTCACGTTAAATATGAATGGCTGTTCGTGGAGCGCCGGTACGGTAAGGTTCGGGGGAGAACCTGTTCGAGGGTGAGGTTCGTAGAGTGTAAAGTCAGCTTTAAGAAGGCTAACATTTTCACTTATTATAATTATGATATTATATACTATGATATTATTATTATGATAATTATATACCAAAACAGTTCATATGGTTAGAATATCGCACGAGTAAAACAGTATACCGCACTGCAATGCAAGACTTGTCTCAAAAAATCTAATGTTCAGGATAGCCGATTACAGTTCTTTTATCCAATTGTTAAACTTTTTCAGGAATCAACATTATAGCCGGTCTGTGGAGGTCTCACACATAGATAGTAGGGTAAAATTGGATAATCAAAAGTATGGGGAATACGGTGGGTGAGGAGAATAATTTCTCACCCAAAGTCCTTTAATTTTTGCAATGTTTGTTTTGCAACATTGAGCCTCCCATTGTCATGATGAATAAAATTCCGCGTCTATTGATAAGTGATGGACGTTTCTCCTCAACTGCTCGTTTCAATCGGTCCAGCTGATCACAGTACAGATCTTTGGTGATAGGTTGGTTAAGATCAAGGAATTCGTGATGAAGGATTCCTTCCATATCCGACCATACAGACATCATCACTTTTTTTAGGGTGAAGTACTTCTCTCGCTTCTATCCTAGGTGTTTCTCCAGGTCCTGACCACTGTAGCGACCGTGGTTGAAAACCCAGTTTTCATCTACAGTTAATATCCTGTTCACAAAAGGTTCTTGATTTAAACGGAAGAGGAAAGAAAAGCACGTGTTCACCCGCTGTTGCAAATTAGCGGGGCTTAATAAATAAGTTTCACCAACCAACACATCATAAATAGAAGTGTATTTAATGCTGTAATAAACAAAAAATGTAAAAAAAAAATCTGGTGCGTGCGCGCAACACACAACTTTCACTTACCAACTTACTTAGATTAGAAATTAATGCGTTTTGTTAATTCCCACTTCTCAAATGAACAGAACGGCTTTAATTATGAACAATGGTCTGTCATTAAAGGCGTACTCCGCATGCGTGGGCTCAACGAGTTTTATGAGATGACTGAATATTTTTATTTTTTTCTCCTCTTTATGTTTTCTTTATTTTTATCATATCTCATATTTAGCCATTTCTTATTTTTAGGCGTAACGAGAGACAGCTAATTTCTCCATATAAACAAAAACAAAGGTACTTTATAGGAAACAAACAAACAAAAAAGGCCCCACCTCAAAAAAGCCTTCTCAGAACATTTTAATAATGATAAAGCTTACCTGATATTAAAGAACACCTAATTTTCATTAGACATGACGAATTTGATAAAAATCGTTAAAGCCGTTTTTGAGATCATCGAAAAAAACGTAAAAATTGGAAACAATTTATGAAATAAAGTGCCCCCTCCGTTTGACCAATTTTTATGAAATGTTGGCTGTCACATCTTTGGCATATACATACATCAAATACCCAGTTTGATCAAAATCGTTAAAACCGTTTTTGAGTAAATAAAAAAACACGTGAAAATGATACAAAATTTATTAAGTAAAGTCCCCCCTCCGGTTGATCAATTCTGATGAAATGTTGGCTATCACGTCTTTGGCATATACCTACATCAAATACCCAGTTTCATCAAAATCGTTAAAACTGCTTTTGAGTAAATAAAAGAAACACGTGAAAATGATACAAAAATTTATTAAGTAAAGTCCCCATCAAAAATTTTGATGAAATTTTTACAGTCATATCATGGGCATATAAAATGATCAAATACTGAGTTTAATCAAAATCGTTAGAGCTGTTTTTGAGAAAATCGAAAAAAACTTAAAAAGTTATTAAATAAAGTACCCCCTCCCTTTGGGAAATTTTGATGAAATTTTTGCTGTCACATCGCGGGCATATACATACACTAAATACCCAATTTCAGGTTCGCACGGTTTATAGTTTTTGAGCTAGTCTGTTCACACACACACATACACACACACACACACACACACACACACACACACACACACACACACACACACACACACACACACACATACACACACACACACACACACACACACACACACACAGACCATTTCGCGGGACTTGGTTAATTGGACTCAGGGGACCCCAAAACGTGTTTTTTCGTTGAAAACCGGAAGTCGAAATTTTTCACGATCGCAATACTTCCACTTACTATATATTTCATATATAGGTAAGTGAAAGTAAAAAAAAATTGAAAAGGGGGGATTAGTTATCAAAACATAAACAAACAGAATATTAAAAACCTACATTACTTACGGGATGACCTGATAATATAAAATAACATAATACTCTAGTTTTAAACACTTCCTCATCTAACTGCGGTGGGTAATTTAATTTTTAATATATCATTTTTTATCTATTTAATGATTTATATATTTTTATGGAAACATTTAGAATAATAATATTGACTAATCTGTTCAATCAGTTACCTTCTTCTTTGCTTCGATACTCTTGTCCATGTAGTTGGATCTTATAGCCTGCCTCGTGAATTTGGGAAAGCTATCCTCTGCCTGTACAAGAGGGAGTCGAACAGTTTCTTCTGGTGTCTTAACCTGAAAATGGATCTTTTTTAGTACATATAACAATAATTATTCAGGAAATAATGGGTAAAATTGGTTTATGAAATATGATTTCGCCCATTATACATTTGAATGTTCTTAAATAAGTGTAAGTTCAAATACGGGATATGTCGTCGGCGAGAAATTTTGGTTGGCACATAAGTCCTTTCGGTTTTTATGTTTATTTTTATGTCACTGAGATACATTTCTTATCTGATGAATTAATTCCTAAGGTGAATCGTTTATCCTGTTTGTAATATATCAACGACTATACCTATTAACTCTTGTTGAAACTAGCTTAGTATTGAGTTGTGTGCAACCTCAATGTGGATATGGAAGAAAATATCATTCATTATAGCCATATTTGGTAGAATTATTTTAAAAACTATAAGCATAGAACATTTTGGAGCGTTATAGGAATGATGTCCTAATCGAACGCACCTGACGAAATTAGTATTCCAAATTTCTGGAAATTTTGACATCAATGATCACATGAGCGACGTTAAGGCCATTGTTGATCAAAGTCCCACCCAATAAGTGCGAGCGATTGCTTTGACCCTAAATGTGTCGCACAAGAGCTTAGAATACCACTTACAAAAGCTTGGCTATGTTTCAAGGCTTAATATTTGGGTCTCTCACTTTCTAACAGAAGTCAACTTGGCTACATGGATTCTGTTTGTGATTCACTACGGAAACGGCAAAAAACTACCGAATTTTGAAAATGTAAGTAACAGGAGATGAAAAATGGATCTTTTACGATAATTCGGTCCATCGAAAATCTTCGGGACAAGTAGCGAGGATCCAAGAAGAATGTCAAAACCCGGATGGCATCCAAAAGAAGATGCTTTCCATATGGTGGGGTTTCAAGGGTTGAGCTTTTGCCAACAGAATAAACAATCGATTCAACTCTACACTACTTTCAATTAAAAAAAATCTGGTGTGATGCGCGCAACACCCAACTTTCACTTACCAACTTACTTTGATTAGAAATTTATGAGTTTCGTTACATGCCATTTCTGAAAGTCACACATTTTTCCACATAAATTAACTTATTTTTGTTTTTATTTGCTCTTTAAAGTACACTAACTTTTTTTATTATTAAATAAAAATTTTTACTTGTGATGATTCGGCAATGCAAGCATAATATTCCAAGTCGTCTGATTTTATAATTCTCTATGTAGTTGTTGAAAACTTCATTTAGTTACCATGAAACAAATAATTTCCATTTAATAATCAGAACGGCTTTAATTTTGAACAATTGAAGTTTGTCATTAAAGACGTACTGAGCAGCATGCATGTGCTCAACGGGTTTTATGAGTTGACGGACTATTTTTCTTTTTTTCTCGTGTAAATGTTTACTTGAATTTTTTCATATATTTTATATTTAGCCATTTCTTATTTTTAGGCATAACGAGAGACAATTTCTGCATATAAAAAAACAAAAACAAAAGTACTTTATAAGAAAACAAAAACGCCTTCTTCATTTAAGCCCCCTCAGAACATTTTAATAATGATAAAGCTTACCTTACATTTAAGGAGACTTGATTTTCATTTAACATGACGGATTTGATCAAAATCATTAAAGCAGTTTTTGAGAAAATAGAAAAAAACCAAAAGTTGAAAAAAAGTTATGAAATAAAGTGATCAATTTTGATGAAATATTTTCTGTCATATTGCGGGCATATACATATACCAAATACCCAATTTCAGTTTCGTACGGTTTTTACTTTTTGATCTTTTGGTTTTTTAGTTTTTGATCTAGTATGTTCACACAAAGACCATTTCGCGGGACTTGGTTATTTGGACTCAGGGGACCCCAAAACGTGTATTTCCCTACAAAACCGTCAGTCGAATTTTTTCAAGATCGCAATATTATATATTTCAATATTTTATACGCATTACTATATATTACCCTTACTATATATTTCATATTTGGGTAAGTAAAAGTAAAAATTAGTCAGATAAATTAAAAATAAACCCCCACACTCGCAATAAATTATATAGACCTAGCTCCTAGCGACTACCACTTATTCCGGTCTCTGCTGAACTTCATGAATGGAAAGAAATTCCTTAAGGAAGAGGACATCAAAAAACCACTTGGATCGGTTTTTCAAAAATAAACCTCAGACAATCTATGAACATGGCATTATGCTGTAGGTGGACAGATGGGAAAAAGTCATATTAGATAATACATAAAATAAATTTTATGTAAATAATGCACTGAGATTTATTATACCCTGAAAACCCTAAAGGACTTATTTGCCAACCCAATATATGGGAATATTTTTCAAACATTTCTTAAAAAAAAATTCTTAAAAATTAATGCAAACAGTCGGTCCAGCTTTATAAATCCTTTAGGTATTTATTAAACTGGATTATAAGAAATAGGAAATACGATTATGAAGATATTTTGATGTAATAGGCACACTGAGCTAGTGTACACATTACACCTTACCGTTACATGAGGATAGGTATTGATAGCGAAAACATCGGTGTATACACAAGGGGTGGGATCCACTGCCAAAATATAAGCTTCCTTGTTTTCTTACTGGAAAGCTTCTTTAGTTTAAAAGCAATTTCACCTAGCTGCCCCGCAATGAAAAAATATTTTGTTCAGTGAATTTTCTCAATTCGTCTCTTGTTCAAAAATACAAAAATAATAAAAATAACTAAACAACAATGTTTATGGATCGTCTGGACAATAATTTCGCACTAAAATAATAACGAGCTCACAATTAAACATAATCAACTACATACTTTTAACGCTACTCTGGGTTTGAATAATTTTTATTATACGAAGATAATGATTTACGATGTCAGAAAAACAATGAAACTCAGTTACAAAAAGTATCTACTCGTAAGGATACAGTAACACAAAAATAACCATATGATTCGATTTTCAGAGATTAACTCTGCAGTCCATCACTCCTTATATTTAGTCTAAATTAGAACACTATTCAAGGTAAAAACTAGTACAGTTTTTAACTGTTCGAAAAAAAAGTCTAGAACTCATTTCGAACATCTATTTAGTGTTGTAGATACATTAAATAAACCTGGATTCGTGAATTTAACCATCAATATTCATATCGCGAGTTCGGAGTATTTTAAAAAACGGCGTACTAGAGCCTGAATCCCCTTATTTGTGCGTGGAAAAAATCAGGGCCTTAATTATAATATATAACTTAATTCGAATCACCTGTGGTGTAGTGGTTAGCGTAGAAACCTAAAATACCAAGGTCGTGGGTTAGCGTCCTGCGGTGGCACTAGGATTTTTTAAAGGAAGTAAAAAATACTGGGCTATGCCGTTCCTCGATTAGGACTTAAAATGCAGGTCGCGAGCCTGTACGATGTTAGGTACTCGTTAAAGATTCCCGTCCTAATTATACCTGGATTGACAAAATTTAGGCCTCCCACAGTAGCTTCAACCTTATTGGCATAAAGTGACGTTAAACAAACAATTCGGGATAACCTTACAAGAATCATTTTTTGCCATTTTCTTGTATTATATGTTATCTATCATTATCATGATTCTTAAATAAATCCTTGTTTTTCTGACCAGTACCGCTAGTAACCATGATCAAAGTTAACAATATTATATATATATATTTCCATTCATATGTACATATGGTAGCTGGGTGGCTCATTGACAAGGCATTAAGTTACTGTGCTTAAGGTCCTGAGTTTGAATCGGGGTTGGCGCAGGAGATAACTTTAATATTCTGCCACAGATCTCCCAGGTGGCCAAGAGGTGGCAAACCCAGCTTCTATAATGTGGGTACTCTTAGTTAAAAAAATTAAGGGGAAAACCTGAAGGTTGAGCGTGATTATGGTCCAATCGCCTACTTGCACGATCGCTGACCAAGAAACAGTGCTTCCTTATACAGTACTGCATCCAAGACCCTTTATGGGTTGTAGTGGTACAGGTTTTTTTTTTTTTTATAGATATAGCTACATATTGTGAAGACTGGTATCAGAAATTATGTTCAATAAAAATCAAGAATCAAGAACTCAATTCTGAAAAAGATAATCAACCCCAATGTTATATTTTGTGTTTTTAATTAAATAAAGCTGGATTCGCGACTTTAACCATCAATATTCATATCGCGAATTCGGAGTAATTTCAAAAATAGCGTACTCATGCTAGGACAGAGTGTTACAATCAATTCTGAATTTACTTCTATTATTTTTCTAGAAAATCACTAGAACATTTCCATTACCTTCTGATTATTTTTGTTATATACTTTTATTGTCTATAATTAGATTTGAAATCAAATTGAAGTTAGATTTTAGGATCACGTCATTGTTCCCATGATAGAGGGCCTGGAAATCCAGTGTTCCGGATTGAAGAACATCCTACTCTGACCTGGTTAACAATCTGGGATTCCAAATCGATCCATTTAAACTAAAAAAAAAAAAAAAAAAAAAAAAAAAAAATCTGGTGCGATGTGCTCAACTCACAACTTAAAAGAAAATTAAATTAATGTTTTAATTGCTTTTTTTTTTTTTTTTTTAAAAAAAGAAAGAATCTCTCCATGTTTTTTATTTTCCATGTCTTTTATTTCTTTATTTACCAAATATTCCGAAACATGAAAGATAAACTAGACAAACAGAATGTTATTTACGAAATATAACGCAAAAATTGTAACAAGAGATACATCGGTGAGAGCTCCTAAAAATTAAAAATCAGAATAACACATAGTGATAGTGTCAGTCATAGTCAAATGCAAATCGACAATCAGAGACCCGTCTCTCAGGGGCTGACCTTTGAACTACTATTTTTTTATTTATCTTTTTGATGTTTTCTCTGATTAAATCAGAATTGGTTGTTGTAAAGGAAAAAGAATGATTAAACGGGGAACAAGAGGGGTGTTGAATAGTTAGAAATGGAAATGAAATTCTCGACTAGATTTGATTAAGCGTTAGCCCAAACTGCGAACTAAAACAGAATTTGCATGCGATTAAAGGAGATGGAATAATTTTATTAAAGATAGCCTATGTTAATTTACAAATGAAATAAAATGATTTAAGTACTATCGTACGTTAAAAAAATATAAATATAAAAAATTATATATATAAATATATTTCATGTCATCGCATAAGTAATTGTCGGTTATTATGGTGGGATGTGCGCAACACACAACTTTCACTTACCAACTTACTTAGATTAGAAATTAACGTGTTTTGTCAAATGCCATTTCTCAAAGTCGCGTATTTGGCACATTCGTTTACTTATTTTTGTTGGTATTTGCGCTCTTAAGTACAATATTTTTTTTTTTATTATTAAATAAAAGTTTTCACTTGAGACAATTCGGCAATGCAAGCATAGTACTCCAAGTGGTCTGATTTAATTATTCTTTATGTAGTTGTTGATGTAGGTACCATGAAACAAATAATTTTTATTAAATGAAAAGAACAGCATTAATTATAAACAATTGTCTGTCATTAAAGGCGTACTGCGCATGCGTGTGCTTAATGTGAGTTATGAGTTGACGGAATATTTTTCTTTTTTTTTCCTGTATATGTTTATTTGATTTTTTCATATTTCATATTTAGCCATTTCCTATTATAGGCGAAACGAGAGACAGATAATTTCTCTATATAATAGAAAACAAAGGTACTTTATAGGAAAACAAAAAAGGTCCCTTCCCCATTTAAGCCCTCTCACAACATTTCACTAATGATAATGCTTATTTATGTTATATGTATTATTAATGTTAATGCTTACCTGATATTAAAGAATACTTGATTCTCATTAAACATAACAAGTTTGATCAAAATCTTTAAAGCGACTTTTCAGAAAATCCAAAAAAACAATATAAAAATGGGAAAAAAAGTACCCCCTCCGTTTGATAAAATTAATGCTGTCATATCGCGGAGATATAAATATGGTACATCAAATACCCAGTATTATAAAAATCGTTAGAGCCGTTTTTGATAAAATTGAAAAAAACGTAAAAATGATATGAAATAAAGTACCCCCTCCGTTTGACCAATGTTGATAAAAAATTTCCTGTCACATCGCATACCCAATTTGTACAAATACCCAATTACATGTTAGGTACGGTTTATAGTTTTTGAGCAAGTCAGTTCACACTCACACACACACACACACACACACACACACACACACACACACACACACACACAGACCATGTTGTGGGACTTGGTTATTTGGACTCAAGGGGCCCCAAAACGTGTATTTTCGTTGAAAACTGGTAGTCGAAATTTTTCACGATCGCAATACTTTACCTTTCTATATATTTCATAAATAGGTAAGTGAAAGTAAAAATGCCGCAATGCTGCAATAAATAATAATACATTATACTTTTTTAAAAGTAGCATAGAAATTGAAATAGTTGGTCTATTTCATTCTATGAACTGAAAAACTACATGTAATGGAAACCAAACTTTTCCTCCGCGAATGGTGTGCTACTTTGTGGAATGAGAGTTGGCAACTTCATACTTAAAATTATAAAAGTTTAATGGCGTGAGGAGCTTGGTTATGAAATAAACTTTCCTAGCTATTTTCATTCTCCTAATAGAGAGGCTAAAAAATTATAGCCACTTTCCCCTTTACCCTTCCACCCACTAGCCTTTAAACTTTAATTTTGATTCTTTTTATTATTAAAAGAGTAATAGATAAAAAACTAAAAGCGTCCGAACTACGTTTCTCTTAACGTTTTTTACCCCCACCAAGCCCAGAGGCAATCTTTGGTAAACAACAACAGGATGCACCGAATTTAACATATTATCTTACTAAAGGTGGCGTGGGAGGAAATGAAGTTTCCTCCTAAAACCAGCACCCTAGTCCTTCTTCTAATTTAGTTATTAATTAAAATATTAATTAAAAATATTATTAAAAATGCAAAATTTTGATACCAAACAAGATATACTTTATTTGATCCCTGAATGAGTTCTCTAATTGGTCAGTGGCTCTATCAATGGCTAGTACAATTATATCTGGCTATCTCTTAACCCAATACATAGCAATATATTAATTAAAATCAGAATATGGATGGATAAATACTGTATTTTGTAAATTTACAATTACAGGAGGTCTGGCTCTAAATATACAAAAAATAATATTATGTATAGTACATACAAAACAATACCTAATTATTTCATCATCACAACAAAAGATCATCAGGTTCTTTAATAAAATAAAAATTCCATAAGATTAAAAGTAAAATAAGAGATTACCTTTTACAATATATAAAAAATATATAGATATCAAATATTTTACCTTAAGGGTATTAAACTTCTTACATACAGTATTACGAACCAAAAGAAAAATGCTGTTTAAATGCTTAATGTCCTTAACATCTAATAATGAAATAATAGGATCTCCATATGATTCAATTTGTATATAATTGTTTAAAATAGACAGTATATGTTCTTCAAATGCCTTACATTCTAATAAATAATGATAGATGTTATCGCTTAAATCTAAATTACAACATTTGCATGGTAGTTGAGAATCAAATCTTATTGTTTTCCCATCAATGTTAATGCGTGTAACCTTTTTACTTGCTAAACGCAATAGTGCAAGAATTTTTAATTTATTGGGGCATAGAGACATAGGTACGGTGCAGAAGACCCAAAAGGACAAATATTTCTATAATATAAATTAAATGTGGACTTCATCGCTCTATCTATATCTAGGCTAAGAAGATGATTCCTCATTGCCTCTTCTAAGTCCATCTTATTATTTATAATCAAATCTAGATTTTGAACCAACCATACATTATCTGCTCCGATTATACATAAAAGGTCCCCCAGTTCTGTTGCCCCATTAAATGGCATTGTTTTTGTGTCACGCAGCTCAAACAATCTATTAAAACAAATTCTAGTCAGCTGATCGTCCTTCATATTTAAAATTTTATCCCCCCAATTTTTAACCCACCAGTAAAATCAGAATATAACACATAGTTCTACCTGGAACAGATTATGAAATTTTTTTTAAACCATGTGAAAAAACCGTATATTCTTACAGTACTACTTATCAAAACAAAAAAAAATAATTTTATGAATGAGATGCTTAATAACTTTTATAATAATAATTTAAATTTTTTCTATTATTAGAATTCACAATCTTTATTTACTGTAATGCTAATAGGGGCACTATGATTTAGGTTAACCTGTCTTTTGCTAAAACAAATAGATTCGATGTTTTCCCCACACATGAAAATGCTGCACATAATATACCATGGGAAAAACACGAATTTTCAACGAAAAACACGAAGTCCAAGCTGGAAAAAATAGAGTTGGCAACTGGATGTTTACCCACCCTAAATATCGAGAAAAAAAAATGAAGTATTGTGTCAATAAATCAACTTACACCGCCATCTGTTCGAAATTTATAGAACTTATAAATAATAAATCGTAGTATAATAAACATTTAATTTTCAATAAAAGAAATATTGAGGCCAATAATCGAGATATAAACTATCTTATCTTTTAAGTTAGACAAAACTATACACAATGAGCCAAATTTCATCAAAATCAGTTGAGTAGCTTCTGAGTTTACCTCCGAAAAACATCGGGACACAAGATTTTTATATATGCAAAGATTAATACGTTATTGATATATATCAGGTCATCCCATATGTAATTTCGTTTTTTAATTTTCTGTTTAGAATACTGATTCCTCCTTTTCAATTTATTTTTATTTTGATAATAAGTAAGGTACCAAAATTGGGAAAGTGGGTCCCTCACGAATCAAGCCCCGGTAATTTGCAACAGCGGGTGAACACTTGCTTTTCACTCCTCTCCCGTTTAAATCAAGAACCTTTTCTGAACAGGATAGTAACTGGAGATGAAAAGTGGGTTTTCTATCGGAATGTCGCGGCAGTGGTTAGGACCTGGAGAAACACCTAGGACAGAATCAAGAAAAAGACTTCATCCGAAAAAAGTGATGATGTCTGTATGGTGGGATATGGAAGGAATCCTTCATCATGAATTCCTTGATATTAACCAAACTATCACTAAAGATCTGTACTGTGATCAGCTGGACCGATAGAAGAGAACAATTGAGGAGAAACGTCCATCACTTATCAATAGACGCGGAATTTTATTCCATCATGACAATGCGAGGCTCCATGTTGCAAAACAAACGTTGCAAATATTAAAGGACTTTGGATGGGAAATTATTCCTCACCCACCGTATTCCACAGACTTGGCGCCCTCGGATTATCATCTTTTCTGCAGTCTCCAAAACTCTATAAGCGGCAAGAACATAAATTCAGTCGATGGGGTGAAAAAAGAGGTGTTTTTTCAGAACAGGCATTCAAAATTTGGTTTCAAGATAGCAAACTGTTAAACATCAAGATGGTAAATACATTTTAGATTGAACGTGTTACATTGATTCATAGCATCATTGTTTCATACTATTTCTTATAGCATGCCATAATAACCGACATTACTTATGCGATGACATGAAATATATATATATATAATTTTTTATATTTTTTTTTTTTAAGTGATAGTACTTAAATTATGTTATTTCTTTTGTAAATTAACAGAGGCTATCTTTAAAAAAATTATTCCATCTCCTTTAATCGCATTCATATTCTCTTTTAGTTCACAGTTTGGGCTAACGTTTAATCAAATCTAGTCGAGAATTTCATTTCCATTCCTAACTATTCCAACACCCCTCTTCTTTCGCGTTTAATCCTGTTTTTTTTTTTGTTTTGTTTTTTTTTCACTTTACATCAACCAATTCTGATTTAATCAGAGAAAACATAAAAAAGATAAAAAAAAAAAAAAAAAAATACTAGTTCAAAGGTCAGCCCCTGAGAGACGGGTCTCTGATTGTCAATTTGCATTTGACTATGACTGACACTATTACTATGTGTTATTCTGATTTTTAATTTTTAGGAGGTCTCACCGATGTAGTTTATCTTTCATGTTTCGGAATATTTGGTAAATACAGAAATAAAAGAAAACATGGAGAGATTCTGTTTTTTTTTTTTTTTTTTTTAAAGCAATTAAAACATTATTATTATTTATTATTACAGGATTAATCAATACCAAGATCAATTAATAACAACATTTTGTTGTATTCCTGTTATCTTCTGCCAAGTCTCTCTATCCAGTGCATCTTCCTTCCGTATGCTGCGACGCTCCATTATTTCGTTTATGTGGTCTGTCCAAGAACGCCGTGGTCTTCCGCGTTTACGTCTGCCAGGTGGTTTCCATTCATAAATCTTCTTTGGCCACCGTTGATCTGGCATTCTCACCATATGTCCGTACCATTTTAATGATCTTCTTTCAATTCTGTCTATCACTGTTTCATTTGCGTTCATTCTAGCTCTTACTTCATTGTTAGTTTTTCTTTCAATTCTTGATATTCTGGCACTTCTACGCAAATAATCCATTTCCACAGCTAATAGTCTTCTTTTAAGATTAGTGTTTAAGATCCACAGTTCTGATCCATAGCATAGCACTGATTCAATCATTATCTTACCCACTCTTTTCTTATTGCTGTTGGAAATGTTCTTGTCCCACCAAAAAGAATTCATACCCCCTAATACTTTCCTGCTTTGTTGTATTCTGTATTTGATTTCTGTTTGGCCCAATCCATCTTTATCTATATATGCCCCTAAATATTTAAATTTCTCTACCTGCCTTATAATTGCTTTGTCATTTATATGAACTTCAACTGCAGCTTCACTATTCACCACCAAATGTTCCGTTTTAGTTAAACTCATCTGTAGGCCCCATCTGTCATATTCCTGACATAATCGTCGTATCATGAATTCAAGATCGTAATCATCTTGTGCTAAAATGGCTTGATCGTCAGCAAAACTTAATGAAAACATCTGTACATCACTGACAATGATTCCCATTCCTCTGCAGCTGTTCTTCCAATTTCGGAGAGCCACTTCTACATATAAATTGAACAAGATGGGTGACATACTGCATCCTCTACTATAAAACACACACTCTACTATACAATTAAAACATTAATTTTATTTTATTTTATCTCAATTGCTTTATCTCAAGCCTGTCGCAGTTTAGTAACGATCAGCAAATTTAATCCCATATGCAATTACTTTTGGCGTGTTCATGAAGAAATATATAGTCTATTGTAAAGTCAATGCATTTTAATATGAAAGAATAATTAATCATTTAACATAATCATCTTTTTTCACACATATAGGGGAAGGTAACCAAGGAAAGCAACCAAATTCAGACAGCGAGCGGTAACAGTGCCTCCAAACCAAGTCAGCATGGAAGAAATAAAAGATTGAAATAAAGTTTCAGGTGGGGTGCTATGGGTAAAAAAAAAAAATTTTGTGTTTCATTGTGTCCCACTATATATATTTATATATTAGTTTCACAATCCATAAGGGCATTGCCGTGAATAACTAAATCTTAATTTCTATTGTAGTGTCCCGTAGTCTTCAGAAACCGGGATAATTTGGAGACTTTTTCTTCACCATTCCCCAGTGAAACTTTTAAAGATCTCGGTAGGTTGATTTTCTTTCTTTATTTTTCATATTGGGGACATTCTATTCGTAGGTACGTGTGTTACGGTTTGTGGAGTGTTTATCGCACGACGGAGCTTCAAAGTCTCTGAAGAGATAGATGTGAAGAAATATACACATCTACATATAAATATAATGTACTTATCTATACATATACATATTCGTACTAGATATAATAACGTTTCCTTTACCTAAAAAAACGAAACCTCAACTAACAATACTTTTCCAAAGCTAATTTTGTATATAGATTTTCTCGAATTTAGATTTTTTAATTGAATATTATTACAAAAAAATTATTTCATATCTTTATTCATAAGTAGTGCTATGTATTATGGATATTGCCAGGGTGGTGGAATATTTTTACAATCTTATCATTTTATATATATTAAACACTGGATACGCTCAGACAAATGCGGTAGAGTACTGGGAATACTGCCTTGGGGGTTACTGGAACCATGAACGAGTGTGAAGGTCCTTAAATGGTATTGTTTGACATCAAAATAAGTAAAGTTTCGAAGACTGAAAACACCGCCTTTGGAGCAATTGGAAAGAAGCGAGAAGTGTAGGGTAGAAATGTGAAAGGGAAATTTTATGATAGATCGACCAATTATAGAAAGATAGAAAAGAGTGGAGGACAAAATATTTATAAAGATCTATTCGGGAAAAACGGAGTTGAGAAGAGAGTTCGTGGAATGGTTCCGCGAGGTGCAAAAAGTGCGGAGTAGTCCAAGAATTCCGAAGATGTTTCAGAGCGGAAGATCTGGGAGGATGGCAGGGAATGAAGTTGAGCAGAATGATACACAGAGGGCCCAATAGCATAGTAACATTTTCACCAGATAAATTGTTATTTAGTATCCAGGACTAATTGTAATATTGTGTGGTAATGCAATCAGTCGGTAAATTAGGTTAATATAGGTCCCCATGCCAGTCAGCATCCATTAGAGTGTACATTTGTATCATTTAATTATATCTATGAGGATTATTGAAAAAGGGCACATATAAATAATAATTGTTATATAAAATTTGATACGGACATGATTCAGATGTGTTTCACATTTCCATTCACCTCCATGTCATATTCTTCATAGAATAAGTAAAAATCTGATGCGATGCGCGCAACACACAACTTTCACTTAACAACTTACTTTGATTAGAATTAGACGCGTTTTTTTAAAGTCCATTTCTCAAAGTCTCACAATTTTCCACATTCATTTACTAATTTTTGTTTGTATTTGATATTTAGATTGAACTAATTTTTTTTTATTATTAAATACAATTTTTTACTTGTGATAATTCGGCAATGCAAGCATAATACTCCAAGTCGTCTGATTTTATAATTCTCTATGTAGTTGTTGAAAACTTCATATAGTTCCCATGAAACAAATAATTTCCTTTAAATGAACAGAACACCTTTAATTATAAACATTGGTCTGTCAGTAAGGGCGTACGCATGGCAATGCGTGGCCTCAACGTGTTTAATGAGTTGACGGAATATTTTTCTTTATTTCCCCTGTATATATTTACTTGATTTTCATATTTCATATTTGGTCATTTCTTATTTTTAGACAAAAAGAGATACAGATAATTTCTCCATATAAACAACAAAAACTTTATAGGAAATCAAAAAAGACCCTTTCCCAGTTAAGCCTTTCAGAACATTTTAATAAGGATAAAGGTTCCCTGATATTGTAGAATACTTGTCTCTCATTAAACATGACGAGTTTAATCAAAATCGTTTAAGCTTTTTTTGATAAAATCAAAAAAACCTAAAAATGGGAAATAAAGTGTTTGAAAAGTACGGTTGATCCATTTTGATGAAATTTTCGCAGTCATATCTCGGGCATATAGATACATTAAATACCCAGTTTTATCAAAATCGTTAGAGCCGTTTTTGTGAAAATCGAAAAAAACCTAAAAAAGTTATGAACTAAAGTAGGTACTCCCTCCATTTGACCAATTTTGATGTAATTTTTGCTGTCATATCATATATGCTGCCAATTCTACATTTATCAACTAACACAGTTAAATACCCCCATTCCCCTCAAATAATTTAAAAAAATGTTATCCTAACATTGTTAATTTATTGCTATGTTAGGAACTGGTCTTGGTGGCCTCAATATTTTATAAAAACTTTACAATGAACTAATATTGTTTGTTAAGAAATAAATTTAAAATTATATTAATTTTAATTTTACTTATGAAAAAAACTGTTTTGGATTTAATATTGTTGATAATAAGATCTATGGAGGATAGGAAAGTTCTGGTTAATTTATTTATTGGCTTTGTAGTAGTTGAGCTTGCCAAATTTCGTAATTAGTTGGCAGACTCAGTAAGGTATTAGGACGCAAGGTCAGGCACGATTAAGGTCTGATCTATTGCTAAGCTCAATTCTCTTTGAAATATTTATTAAATCGTAACTACATATCAAATATTAAATAACATGCCAGCGGTTTATCATCCGGCCACTTCTTTTGCTGATTGCCAGCATCATGCAGACAGGTGCGATTCAATAATAAAACCCAAAAATAAAAAAATATTAAATCTGTTATAATACGATAGGTAAAATATTATAACAGATAAAAAATAATTTAATTTTAACAGATAAAAAATATCATCTTTTAAAATATCAAATTAGATCTAAGGAGACAAGAATCATAGCCACTTGTGGTTGATTCTTCATTAAGGATAATCCATATCAAGTATTCCAGAGCTGGTTATATCTTGAAATGACTGATGCTTCGGGAACTTAACCAATTACTAACTTCATGAAGGATACTTGTAGGCACAGGTAAGACATGAAGTTTTCAACAACTAATTAGAGAATTTGTGTGTAGAGAATAAGTGTGTGTGTGACTTTCTCAAAATTTTAAACCGTGCGAATCTGAAATTGGGTATTTAGTGTATGTATATGCCCGCGATGTGACAGCAAATTTTTCATCAAAACTGGTCAAACGGAGGGATAATTTATTTAATAACTTTTTACGTTTTTATTTTTTTTTATTTTCTCAAAAACGGGTCTAACGATTTTGATAAAACTGAGTATTTGATGTATTAATATGTCCGAGATATGACTGCCAAAATTTCATCAAACTTTATCAACCGGAGAGGGCGGGCACTTTATTTCATAAATTTTTTCCCCAATCTTTACCTTTTTTTTCGATTATCCCTAAAACGGCTTTAATCATTTAGATCAACTTCGTCATGTTTATTTAAAATCAGATGTCCTTTCATATCAGGTAGCTATTATCATCATTATGATGTTCTGAGGGGGCATAAATGGGGAAGAGGCCGTTGTCCTATCAAGTACCTTTGTTTTTGTTTATATGGGGAAATTATCTGTCTCTCGTTTCGCCTTAAAGTTAGAAATGGCTAAATATGAAATATGAAAAAAGTGAAGTAAACATATACAGGAGAAAAAAGAAAAATATTCCGTCAATTCATTATACACGTTGAGCCCACGCATGCGGAGTACGCCTTTAATGACAGACCACTGTTTATAGTTAAAGCCGTTCTGTTCATTTAAGGGAAATTATTTGTTTCATGGGAACTAAATGAAGTTTTCAACAACTACTTAGAGAATTATAAAATCAGGCGACTTGGAGCTCAAATTTTCAGTCCAAAGGAAATAAAAAATAACTGAGAAATTTGAAAGAAAAAGTCTTCGTATGCGAGTTTGTTCACACTTCTTGTGTTTTATCCTATTGTCGAAACATAAAGAATGCTTTACTTCTTTTTCATGTGTAATTAGTATGTAAATAATTTCGATATTGATATTGAAAAAAAAAAAAAAAAAAAAAGGCCAAGTGGACAAAGTCGCTTGCAAAGTTAAGTAACGTCGAGTGTGACTCACATCGAGTAATGAACCTTCCCCCTGTATCTCATCGAGAATCGTGATGTGGTTTTCCAGGATGTCAGTAACTGCACGGAGATTTGGTACGCTTCAGGGAAAGAAATATAGGTCCTCTGGGTCTGCTGACTCTGAGCTACCATAATCCTTGGACCTAGACCAGTTTATCACTGTCCTTGAAACCGAGAGAGCTGACGCCATCGGTGGGAAGGACACTGTCAAATTGGCCCCAATGGGATTGGTTATGGAGCTATGGGCAGCCTGCCGCTGTATAAAGGAGACCATGCCTTGCAGCAACGTGAGGTTTGGGCTACCCCCTCCAGGCTGTCTCTGCTCCCGCAAGCAACACAAATGTCTGTAAGAAGACCCACAGTGCGCGGCCAAAGGTCTCATCAGGCGCATTAGGCCTAATGCGCAAACAGAAAAAAAAAAAACAGATCCCAAAAAATAAAAGTGGTGGTGAATAGATGTGGCCTAACCTAATAATGCAACCGAAAACGCTGTTGTGCCCTCTATGTATTATTCTGCTCGACTTCAGTCCCTGCCATCCTGTCAGATTTCCTTCCGCTCTCCTCTCTCCGACACTATACAGTGCAGGAGGCAGTGCGCCTCCTCTCTCAGGACTCTCCGGACACCCTGGACTACTCGTACCTCATCGGCTTCTTGAACTATTCGGCACTCTTAGCCCTCCTCAGAACTGGGATCTGAACTCCTCGGAACTCCCCTTTGTATAAATATCTTATTCCCCACTCAATTCCGTATTCTTTTGATTGGTTGAGCTATCTTCCAATTCCCTTTCCACGCTCTTCTATCTTAAACCTCTCGCGGCATCTTTGCTCAAGTTTATGGCCCCAAAGTTAGCGATAGCGATCTCTGCAAGTGTTTACCTCGATGAGTGTCGGCAGCGTTATCAGTGTTCAGCACTCTACTTATTTTTAGTATCAAATAACATTAAAAACAAAAAATTAGTTTCAATAAAATAAATTGGTAATGGATTAGTAAAAAAAGAGAGAAGTAAATACCTTTTTGTTTACCTTGAGAATCCAAAACTTAATTGGATTCTTCGATTTCTTCGGCTTTTCGGGTTTAGGGCTTTGTAAAACCTGGGTCTCAGGTTTGGTGTTGATGTTGTTATTGCTCATCATCACGGCCGCCATTGAAGGCAGCGTTACCGACCGATCAATGCCTGTAACATAAAATAATCGGATAAATCATATTTAGAATAAATTAGAAAATAAGATAATAATGAAAGAGAATTGTTCTATCGACTGCAGCGTGCGCTTGTAGATTTACGAAATGGTGGTGGGAACAGGAACGCCATTAATTTGTGGGCTTGATATAATTGTACATGATAAAAGACCTTTTTATTAAAGGACCGGCTATTTATTGATGATAAACAAATAATTATAGGTGTCACCTATGGTATAGTGGTTAGCATAGAAACTTACAATACTAAAGGTGGTGGGTTCGCGTCCCGAGGTGGATTTTTTTATGGGAGTAAGTCTATACTGTCCCTCGGATAAGACGTAAAATGGCGTTCCCGAGCCTGTACGATGCCAGGTACTCGTTAAAGATTCCTATCCTGATTGTACCTGGATATGCAAAATTTAGGACTCCCACTGTAGCATCGTCCGATAGCCTTAGTGGCATAAAGTGGTGTTAAAACAAACAAATAATTATATACAATATACAAATACGATTATACAAATAATTATATACAATAAGAAATAATAGTGTCCAAACGTGAAAACATTGACCATATACGAGCTTTGTGTCTCCAAACTAGCCGTTTTATAGGATCGCGTCACTACCTAACAGTGTAAATTAATGATAAAAAGAAGCTTGGCTTATTTTTTATTGATTCGAATCATATTAGAGAATTTTTGCAGAAATAGGAGTCTAAATATTTATACTATGTACGGAAGTTAAAGATAAAATTTCTCTCTTGATTGATATTAATGTATTGAATCGGTCTATAACGATTAGTGAATTTTAGACAAAACTTTGTTGATTTATAAAACAAATACAATGACAAATTCTTATAACACAGGTACCAATTAGCTATCAAATAAATAAATAAAAAATTCATTTCTAACAATCCTTTATTGCAATAAATACAATTATACAAATTAACATTAACATTAATTTCTCACTGCCAAAGTATTGGAGCGGAAAGGTTCACAACACCTGAAATAATATTAATTATGGAAGTAATAGGGTGTATAATTGAATCGGTCCTTTGTGAAACCCGAGAAAATTCAAATTATTGGAAAACTGAAAAAACGTTTCTACTTTAGCATTAATTTCCTTAGCTTATATTATTTTGTCCGACACATATTCCTACTTAGAATAACTTTTCAGGTTAGATTTGTTAAATCTATCTTCATTCTATATATCTGAAAAATAATTTTTTTTGGACATTTAGGATTTCACCCGATTATGGAAAACATATGATTGTTAAGAACCTCATATTTTGTAAATTACTGTACAAAAAGCACCTTACAAAAGCACCTTGGTACGTGACTAACTACACTTTACATACTGACCTCCATCTGCCGACAGTCGACCAACACATAACGACACTTTACAAACGATTTTTTAGTAATTTGTACGGACATCCAAACAGTTTAATAAGTAATATGGCTGACATTCGCATGGATACGAGAAGACTAAAAAGGAGCTGGATGAGGGATCTGCTCTCTTAGACAACCGAGCTAATTGACTCAAGCCAAGAAGGGGGTGCTGTTGGGTGCTTTCCTTCCTCATGCCTGACATGTCATTATTTCATTTTACCGCCATCTCATTCGCGGATTGTCCGCACTTTGCAGACAGGTGCGAATTAATAATTAAAGTAAAAAAAAAACTATACAAAACACTTATTAGCTTACATATAATTCATGTTTGGGCAAAATGGCTTAAGTCAATATATCACTGGTGTTTAGTCAAAAGGGGTTAAGTCATAGTATGTGAAGCTTAAACAACGATTTACCAAGCTATACAAAATCATTATAAATCCTTTCTAATTCATGGGCGGATCTAGCCGATCGTAAAGGTGAGGTCTGCAGCCCCACAGCCCTTCATTTGGATCTGCTAATCAGCTTTTTTACCTTTATGTTCCTTTCTCACAACTAAAATTCTTAATTTTTTGTCTCGTCTTCTTAAAATTCCTAATTAACTATAATTTATTCGTTATTCATATTTTTTTACAGTCTCTAAAGAATATAGTTTCATTTATTATTCAGGGATAAAGAAATGCAATCAGAACATTGATGGATCCAGGGGGGGAGGGGGCCTGTGGGTGCTGCAGCCCCTCCCTTTGGAAGAATTTTCGTCATTTTAAGATTGAATTTGACTTTCCTTAATGTAAGGAATCAATTTATTTTTTGAAGAGAAAAGATTTGGCTCCGCCGGGAGTCGAACCCGGGTCTCCTGCGTTACATGCGAGGATGCTAACCGCTACACCACAGAGCTCGGCTCAAGGCAGAGCAAATCCTTCCTCTTCACTGATTTGCTCTGCCTTGAGCCGAGCTCTGTGGTGTAGCGGTTAGCATCCTCGCATGTAACGCAGGAGACCTGGGTTCGACTCCCGGCGGAGCCAAATCTTTTCTCTTCAAAAAATAAATTATTTAAAAATAATTTAAAATGGTGGTCAGCCACGAACTAAGATTAGATTAATTAACACATTGAGTGCGGGTCTGAATGAGGGAAAATTTCCCCAGCGACGGAAGTACAAATTTTATCACAAACCATCCAAAAATATATGGTTTTCGTTATACACTAGTTTTTTTTTTTTTTAAATTGTTTTGCAAATAGTTATTAATAATTTTAGGAACAACTGCCCTGGGCAGTGGTCCGTCGCTCACGAAAGATTGGATAGGCAAACCTGCATAACATACGTGTTTTTACTCCTCATGCCTTATTAATACTGTGGGACATATTTAAACTCTCTCTCTCTCTCTCTCTCTCTCTCTATATATATATATATATATATATATATATATAGTGTATTGTGTGTATATATATATATATGTATATATTTAATATTTTATTTGTTATAAATAAATTCAATTAATGAAATGAGATTTGTAAGTATACTTGCAATGGGAAAATAAGCTAGGATTAATAACATACCAAACAACACTGTACATAACACAGGAACAATTTTATTAAATAATACACTTTTGATATACATATACAGCCATTTTGATTACAAAAAAACAAATACATGTTTTACTTTAAGGGTTCAGTAGCCAGCAATCTTATTTCTTCCTCCGTCATAAGAGACACAGGTATCTGTTTTCTATCTCCGAAAACTTTGTCTACCGTACGTGAAGTTGAAGGACCTAAAATTAAATTTTTATAAATATAAATTTTCAATATTTTTTATTAAATTTTAAAACTTACTGATAATTTTTTTCATACCCTCTATTACTTTTTCTTTATCTTCTTTCGATTCTAATGCACTACTTTTACTTCTCGTTCTGGGAGGTCCTAAAAATATATTCATATGAATATAAAATTCACAAAGTTTTTATCAAGTTTTATGGATACTAATATATGTTTACTCACCATGTAATGCTTCAACTTTATCCTCAGCAGAGTCCAATGCAATTTGTTTTTTCTTTTTGGAAGGGCCTAAAAATATAATAGCAAAAATATAGAAATCTCAACATTTAATTTAATATAAAATGTAGTTTAACATATAAAATACATACCATCGTTTTTCGAACCCTGACGCTCACTTGAGGCTGAATCTAGTTCCCTCTTTTTATCCATTTCTAAAATTTTCTGTAATTATTTTTAAAATTGACATTTTAAAACAATAATATGTTAAAATATGAATATCAATGATATACTGTGGAGAATTAACTTACCTTAGTAAAAAAAACGTAAGATCGCCGATAGATTCTACAAAAATCCACTTATTTAGAGACGGAAAACACACTTATAAAGCTCACACCTTCCTCGAAAGACTGACGTGAACTAATTCACTTTTCTCTGGAAGCTGAACCCCTTGCTACCTGCTTAAAACCTTACGGTATAGGCCCTGCCCAGGGCAGTGGTCCGTCGCTTGGGCATTACCCGGACCACTGCCCTGGGCAGTACTCCGCACTCAATGTGTTAAAGTAAGGAATCAAGTTAAAGAACAAATAATGTGCATAACAAGTAGAATTTTAGTTGTGGGAAAGGAACATAAAGGTAAAAAAGCTGATTAGCAGATCCAAATGAAGGGCTGAGGGGCTGCAGACCCCCCCCCCCCATTTACGATGAGCTAGATCCGCCCATGAATCAGAATGAATTTATAATGATTTTTTATAGCTTGATAAATCGTTGTTTAAGCTTCACATTCTATGACTTAATCCCTATTGACCAAACACCAGTGATATATTGTCTAATAACTGAAAAATAACTGAAAGTATAAATATATAAGGTTGACATGGGCAAGATTCAAATTTATAGTTCTTTCAAATTTTCTATAGTTTCTTAGAAAGTGACAAGGACAAGCAAAATTTTACTCCAAAACGTATCTTTAATACTTTGTTTGCAGGAAGATATTTTTCAATTTCCTGAGTTTTTCCTGAAAATTACTTTTTGAATGGCTATAAAAGCAGCTGCGCTTGTCGGTATCTCTTGAATTAGATGTCTCGGCATGCAAGGAGTTCAAAAATAAAATAAAATCAAAATCGATTTTTTTGGACATTTCGGATTTCTCAAACGACTTATTCAATTGTAATAATTAGGGATGGGATTTACATGTATTTACATACTTTCTTCTGAGGCTTAGAAATGTACGTATGTGCATTCTAAATGATTTTTAACAGGACATAAACCAATTTAATCTTCCACATTTTTGTATTTTTTAAATATTTTTACCTATATTTGGATAAATACATATTTTTACTTTCACTTACCTATATATGAAATATATAGTCAGTGGAAGTATTGCGATCGTGAAAAATTTCGACTTCCGTTTTCAACAGAAATACACGTTTTGGGGTCCCCTGGGTCCAATTAACCAAGTACCGCGAAATGGTCTGTGTGTGTCTGTGTCTGTGTGTGTTTGTGAACAGACTAGCTCAAAAACTATAAACCGTTCGAACCTGAAATTGGGTATTTAGTGTATGTATATGCCCGCGATGTGACAGCAAAAATTTCATCAAAATTGCTTAAAGGAAGGGGGTACTTTATTTAATAACTTTTTACGTTTTTTCGATTTTCTCAAAAACGGCTCAAACGATATTGATTAAACTGAGTATTTGATCTATTTATATGCACGAGATATGACTGTAAAAATTTCATCAAAATTGATCAACCGAAGGGGGGACTTTACTTGATAAATTTTGTATCACTTTCACGTGTGTTTTTTTTATTTACTCAAAAACGGTTTAAACGATTTTGATCAAACTAGGTATTTGATGTATGTATATGCAAAAGATGCGATAGCCAACATTGTATCAAAATTGGACAAACGGAGCGGGCACTTTATTTCTTATTTTTTTTTCTAATTTTTACCTTTTTTTCGATGATCTCAAAAACGGCTTTAACGATTTTTATCAAATTCGTCATGTTTAATGAAAATTAGGTGTTCTTTAATATCAGGTAAGCTTTATCATTATTAAAATGTACTGAGGGGGCTTGGGGGGGCTTTGGGGGGGGGGCCTTTTTTGTTTGTTTGTTTCCATGTTTATATGGAGAAATTAACTGTCTCTCGTCACGCCTAAAAATAAGAAATGGCTATATATGAGATTTGATAAAAATAAAGAAAACATAAAGAGGAGAAAAAAAGAAAAATATTCAGTCAACTCATAAAACTCGTTGAGCCGACGCATAAGGAGTACGCCTTTAATGACAGACCATTGTTCATAATTAAAGCCTTTCTGTTCATTTGAGAAGTGGCAATTAACAAAACGCATTAATTTCTAATCTAAGTAAGTTGGTAAGTGAAAGTTGTGTGTTGCGCGCACGCACCAGATTTTTTTCCATATTTTACTATTTTTAGGGAATTTACTTTAAAATTATAGCTACTTATTTACTTGCTTTACGTATATTTAATCGATTCCTTGAATAAAGCAGAGAACGAGTGTAGGGAATAAACAATTTCTTAGAAAATCAAAACGCAGAAAGCAATATCGACAGTTCTCAGAAATCTTTATCCCACTTATATAGATGCTTTATCCTTGACATTGCTTATATCGTGTGAAATGCCCAAAAGGAAAGAAAACATAAAAAGCTTAGTTGCTAAGCACGTCGCAGAGTTTGCAGAAGAAACATTTAAATGCGACAGTGAAGGTGTCCTGTATTGTTTGTTCTGCAGAAAAACATTTCAATGGATCTAAGATTTGTGGTTTTACAGCATTTGAAAATGGCGAAACGCGTGGAAAAAAATTCGACTGATGAATCAGTCGACGTGGAAAGATCGTTCAGAAAATGAATAACTTTAGTTAGTTAGGTATACAGAGTCGTTGTAGATTTTCCGAAAAAAAAATTTAGGATGCATCTTAATTATAAAGTTTTTGATAGTGAAGGTAAGGAAATTTAACGTTTCCTTACATTTCCATAAATATTGTTAAATACTTTTTTTTTTTTAATTTTGATATTTTATCAAAATTAGCTATTGTAAGTGTACGAGTACTTATATTTATTTTTTATGTGAATACTGAACTTTTTAATATTTTGAATTTCAGTCCATATTTTCAATTCTTTTTTTGTTCGTCCATATTTTGAAATTTTTATTACATAAAAATCTTATCCATGGTAATAATCGATTTTTTTTTTACATTTCGGTTTCCTCAAACCACTGATTCAATTGTGATAAAAATATTCACTTTCTTATAAATGAAGACATCATATATTTATATATTTTCAAACAGACTTATCTATTCTTAGTTTTTCAAATCATTCTTTTAGTAGCTTCCTATTTTTTAGAAAATAAAGAAAAGTCATCTCTTTTGAAAATCGAGGAGAACATTGAGGTACCTATTAGAGGTTTTAAAATCAGTGTTTGCTCCATTAGGCTTTAATTATGAACAAATAAATCCTATTGAATCCCATGCACGCGTCTTGTACCAACGCGTGTTGTACAATACCCTATTCATGCAGCAGACTTGGGACTTCAGATAGTTTACGTAGGACACCAAAATGTTTGTTTGTCGTGTTATATTTGGTTAGTTTAATGAAGATTATACTGTAATTTGAAGCGGTCACCTGTGGTGTAGTGGTTAGCATAGAAACCTATAATACTATGGGTCTCGAGTTCGCGTCCCGAGGTGGCCCCAGTATTTTTTAATCGGATTAAAAAATCCTTGACTATGACGTCCCTCAGATAGGACGTAAAATGGAGGTCCCGAGCCTGTACGATGTCAGGTACTGGTATGTAGTAAGTAGTGCTTACTTCCTGCTAAGACTTCGGTTTTTTAAGTATTAACCGTTTTGAACTAATTAAACAACCATCTTCCATGTTTTAAAATAAAAGATAAATTCTGCCAATTACCTACCTGTCTAAGTAGTTATTTTTATGAATATTTTATCAAATCCCCTGATACTTCAAAGTCTTAGCAGGAAGTAAGCACTACTAATAATTTCACGGTTGGATTTGTATTTCCCCCAAGATTTAGCTCATTTTGTGTGTGCGGAACTTATTTCTTGCTAAATTTGATGCTCAGCAACTTTTATCCAAAACATTTTTGATTTAAACTAGGTATTTTTGAGTTAGAGGAGTAAGAACATGGTTTCCACCAAAATCGTAAAAATTACAGATTTTTGATGTACCGAACCCGACTAAACTACTAAACCGATTTAAACTTCAGATGTATTATTATATTTGCAATAGTTTAGCCTCTTATAGTAAGAAGAAAGCAATACTTTGTGATCTGTATTTGCCGAATCATATGCGAGAAACTGAAAAAAAAATCCCAAAAACTTTCACGGATTTTAGTCCACAAGGCGCTAAATACTTTCACGTTATAATTACTTTGTCTCCACAGGAGTGGGCTAATTTTAAAATTAATGAGATAGTTTAATACAGGATTTGATATTCTACAACTATTATAGGTAACATTTTTCATTTGGAGTCGATGCGAAGTTTAATGCCCTTTTATTTTAGAAAAGACACAATTTCTTCTGCAAGTTATTAGCGAAAAATCGAAAAAAGTTCGAAAATGTCGATTTTGTTCGCCTTTGAAATTTGATGGCAACCGATCTGAGGTGGCAGACGCTCACATTTGTTGTCTATGAAATGAGTACTTTGAGCCTATATGATCAAACATTTTCTTTAAATCAGGCACCTTTTTGGCCCTCAGCTCCCTGACTATTAAAACAAACAAACTGTAATTTGAAAATTCCATGAGAAATTATTTTTGGTAAAACTTTTTCTTTTTTTATCGCTTTGCTCCAATGCTCTGAATAACCCGTATTTTCGCTACACCGATTAGCCACGGCCGAAATTGTCACGGGTTAACGAGATTAAACTACGTCTTATGTATTTTGTATTTTTTTTTTCCTTTTCTGGCAATAAATTATAAATTGTTACTTAGTCGTTCGAGAGGATTGAGATTCATTCAGATTACAAAAAAAAAAAAAAATATTTTCTTTCACCTTTCCTTTTAATTTATTGTTTGAATATATAATCAGACAGACGATGTGTAACGAAAAATGTTTAAATATGCTTGTGTTCGGTTATGGAGATTATTTGGTATAGAAAGATATTGGAATACAATGGTGTGAATAGTATCGCACAGAATTTGAATTGGATGGGCCTAACTTTGAAATTGAACGTGCGACTTACTAAGCTGATGGAGTTGAACCTTTATGTTGGCGTCCTTTGTTTATTTCGGGAAAGTTTGCTCAAACTCTCGAAAACCAAGGCCATTATTTACCTGTCGAAACTGTGCGAAGCCTTTGTACATATGATTCTCTCTATTCATCAGGTTAGCAGGTAATTCAAATAAGCACCATGCGTGTGTATTGTTTTTGACCACCTCAACTGCTTATGAAAGGAAGAGGTAGATTCATTCAGTATTTTATTTTTTTCAGTAGTGGAAAGCGGGGTTGGTTGGCAACAGTTTTTACTTTTTTGATTGTTGAGTCATTTCTGTTAATATAATCTCAATAGGGCTGACCCCACTGTAAACCCCAAGTATTAAGGTACTTCAAATATTTTTTTCAACACATAATATTTATGATCGAGAATAATATGATCGAATTCGTCTAGCCAGAGTTTGCCAATTAACCCCCCGTGTGAGGCAGGTTGGCCTAGAAGGTGGTGTTGTTTGGCCTTCTCATTCAAGTACTGCCAGACACATATTATTGTTGATAAAAGCTGCACTATAATGATATTATAATTTTGATCGGTTTTTAACAGCTATTAAGGGAAAACAGAATGACAAATGGCTGCATTTTACCATAATTATTTCAATTAACCAAAATTATATAACATTTTAAACAGTAGAAATTAGAAAAATGTAATGGCATAGTAGTAAAGTTAAAGTATCATTGCGTTATAACAATGTAAACACATTTTTCATAAAACAAAACAAATTCAACACATCTTCTAAAACTTTAGGTAGTATAAATATAATGAGCAAGGACAAGTCCTAAGAGTGGCTGTAATCAACTGAACAGCATTTGAAGTCACAAGTAAAGAATTAGACCCTAATTCCAATGGGTATAAGTAAAGGTCTATTGACAAGAATAAAAAGAGCAAACAAATTTTCAATCATTATTCATGACTAGTAAGACTCTGAATTGTGATTTTTCTGTAATCATGGTTAATGAATTTATTCATGATTAATGCATGATCTGTAATCATGAGTAGTGGATTCCCATTAGTCATGATTAATAAGTAATGAGTAATCATGAATAATGAATTATTCTTAATCATGATTACTGACTAACATTTAATACTGAATAATGGTCATTCATGATTGTTGAATACATAAATTCATGAATACTCCACGACCAGTGATTAATACAATTCATGATTAATGATTCCGTGCTAAAGATTGATTTGTGAATGATGATTACTATCATTATTCACAGTTTTGATTATTAGTCATAATCATGATTATATTTTCATTTAAATATACCCAACTCTGATTTAAACTATAACGTAACATGGGACAGTAACAAAAGAACTCAAATAAAGTAACAAAGAACACAAAAGATAACATAAAACGCTTCAGAACACTTTGAACTACTTCGTACTATATCACACCTTATATATTTCTATAGTTAATCTCACCAGCTACGTGGAATTGAATCGATTGTTAGAGAAACCCGATAAGTCCAAAAAAATCGATTTCCGTTTTATATAATAACTCATAAAACACTGAGCCCACGTAGGCGCAGTACGCTTTTAGTGACAGACCATTGTTTATAAATAAAGACGTTCTGTTCATGGGAAAGAGATGTAAACCTGTTTTGAAAAATACTTATTTACCGGAAATTATTTTTTTCCCATGGTAAGTAAATAGAGTTGTTAACAACTAAACAGAGAATTATAAACTCGGAGGCGATGGAGTACCTATAGTGCTTGACCTCCAGTATTATAAAAAAAAAACAAAAAAACTTAATTAACTATAAAAAATATGGTGTAGTTTAGAGAGTAAATATGTGATGCTCAAATTACTCAAAGTAGTTTAAGTTGTGAATAAAAAATATAGTAAAAGATAATCTTTGATCATTTATTAATTATTTGTTAGTTTACAAACTTTAGTTCCACAGTTCTGATTGCAATATCAAATTGTTTTAGAGGAACATTTATCGTTCTCGGTTTCCGTAAAAG
Source organism: Aelia acuminata (assembly GCA_911387785.2). NCBI lineage: Eukaryota > Metazoa > Arthropoda > Insecta > Hemiptera > Pentatomidae > Aelia > Aelia acuminata. Next base: position 215,864,672 of record OU426978.1, on the reverse strand, counting down.
CATTACAGACCAACATTTAAAAATTAAGTTTTAATTTACTATGTGCCTAAATACACCTTCTATTAATTCACGTTCTTGATAAATTTACAAAAATAAACTCGCAGTAAAAAAAACCCTCGACTTTAGATTAAATTATGATTTTTTAGGCACCTTAAAAAAAGAAATGAACAATAATAAATCGAAAAGTACTGAGAACTTTCTAGCTTTGCAATAGAATATATATATGGAAAACCGTACAGTTTTTGGCACCATTAAGACTACATTTCTGTGGTTAAATTAAAAAAAATATTTTTTATAAAGGGATCAAATATAAACTTCCTATAGCTCCTCATTAACCACATAAAGACTCAAGAGGTTTTTTTGGGTCAAAAGTTCAATATGGCAATATTTATTGTTAAAAGTGCCAAATCTAGTTATTGTGTTATAGTTAGTTAATTGTGAAATCTTCCATATGGTTAGTTTGTTAAAGTTTTACTTCATAGATGACTTAGAGGACCCATCAAACATTAGACTCATGTATATCTTGTAATAAACTCAGGACTTGTTTACCTATTTCTTTAAGTTAAAGTTGGGGTGCCAATAACTGTACTGAGTGCCAATAACTGTATGGTTTACCCTAATACTCTATAACTTGTGGAGAAAAACAAAAATAAGTAAATAATTTTGGAAAAATGTGCGAAGCTGCTGAATGGCGTTTATATATTTATCAAAACCCGCCGATTTCTAATCTAAGTAGGTTAGTAAGTGAAAGTTGTATGTTGCGCCCATCGCACCAAATTTTTACATCTTTGTTTTAGGTACAGTGCAATGGATGTTTTTTGGATAGAACTTTTAAATCCACACTCAATAAAATCTAGAATATAAAAATTAATGTTAGACTTTTAGAGGATATTAATATTTCTGCTGATCATCCTTTTGTTGCAACGGTCGCATTATTTCTAACCAACCGGCTACAATATCGATTATTAGTTACTAATTAATGTTTTGATTTAAAAAATAAAAAGCGATATGGTAGCTTCGATAGATATCGATCAACTCAAGATCGAGGTAATCAGCTGGAATGACCTCGTGCCCGGATTCACGGCCAGCAACATTTTATTTTCCTTTCAGTTCCGATTTTCTACACAGCTTCAACGTTCGGCGGCCTAGAGATCATTCGCTAATGATTCCTTTTATTCCGGAGATGGAATAATCATTCTTAGAGCGTTGGAGAGTTCTGATGTCAACTGGATTTAATTTGGTCCTGGGATAGTTAAGCTCTAGAGACAAATGAAAAGTGACAGCAGCTGAAGTGAGTTGCTCAGTCATATGTTTCCGATTACCCAGGCCGCGAAATCCAAACTTATTTTGAAAATTTTATGCTTTGAGAAGTTCCACCTACATTTCAATGCATGAGGCAGCTTGGGTTTAGCGAGTTAAGCAGGGATAGGATTTATATGTAATAAAAATTTCAAAGTATTGGAAATGTAAGAACACATATTAAACTTCGTCACCTTCGCCATCAAAAACGTTGCAAACAAGAAGAATTCTAAGGTTTTCTTCGGAAAATCGACAACGATTCAAACAATCGTTCAGCTTTGTATATGCTGAACGATCTTTCCACATCGTCAGACGAGTCATTCGACTATTTTTCTACGTGTTTCACCGTTTTCAAATGATATAGAATCAAAAATCGTTGATCCGTTGAAATTTTTTTTGGCAGCACAAACAATACAGGACACCTTCACTGTCGCATTTAAATGTTTCTTCTGCAAACTCCGCGACGAACTTGGCGGCTAAACTTTTCCTGTTTTTTTTTTCCTTTTTCGGATTTCGCTTGTCGAAATTGTGTGAATGTATAAATAAAGTTATTAAAAAAAAAAATTCTCTTTGGAAAATTCGTACCTTTGTACTTTTTAGTAAACTGCTGTAATTTAATATTTTTTTAAAATTAAAATTACAACATAAAAAGGTATATATTTTCCTTATAGAAGTATTTTTAATAGAGCTTTCCTGAAAAATGTTTAAATTGGAGTTACACCAAGCCTCTACAAGGAAAGGTGGGAGACGTAAAATCAGGCCCCTAGCCTGTGCGGGGGACACCTGTGGTATAGTGGTTGCCATGGCAACCTACATACTATACTAAAGGTCGCAGGTTCGCGCCCAGCGGTGGCCCTAGGATTTTTAATGGGAGTAAAAAATTCTTAGCCTTGCCGTCCCTCGGATAAGACGTTAAATGGAGGTCCCGAGCCTGTACGATGTCAGGTACTCGTTAAAGATCCCTGTCCTAATTATATCTGGATATGCAAAATTTAGGATTCCCACTGTAGCATCGTCCGATTAGCCTTAGTGGCATAAAGTCACTTTAAACAAAACAAACAAACAAACTAGCCTGTGCGATGTTGGGTACTCGTTAAAGATTCTTATCCTATTTAACGTGGATTGGCAATTTTTAGGACTCTCCCTGCATCATCCTTAAATATATAAATAAACATTTTATATGGATATTTGAAACTAATATTAACTTTATTCACTATCCATAAGGCATACAATACTAATTAACTAGAAGAATTAAAATACGGGCCTTGATGACCTAGAAGTTGTACGCCCACTCAAATCAAATAAACAAACAACAAAGAGGCATAAATTTTGAAATGCTTAGTTTTAAGTGATAATGGCTCATATAATTATGAGTTTTAATTGTAAATAAGAGTACCATTTTTTTTCTTCTTTTTTTTTATACCACTCGAATTCTAGGCATTTTGACGCAGAGTTTTGTCCTCGTGAAAGATGTCAATAAATTATAAAAACAAATTAAAAAAGGTAAACTTGAAATTAACGGGGGAAAAAAATGGGCGTGAAAGGGAAAGAGCGGAAATGACCCCGTAGCGAGGCCGGCGCCAGGTTCCGGTTGGCCATGGCTCCCAACTGGACGGTGCAGCCACTGCAACTTAGATCGCCCATGTATTTGCTAAATGTTACTAGCTCAGGTGGCAACACTGCAGGCAAAGGTATAGTGGTGGCTGTGATTCGATATTTCAGCATATTTTGAGTTATCTTTAAAACTTTTTATGACACTTACTTTAAGATCAGTCATTAGATATAAGAGAACATTTATTTGTCTGCCTCCAAAAGTTATAGATTATTATAATTTGTATTAAAAAACTTGACAGTTCTAAGTACTTTTCGATTTATTATTGTTTATTTCTTTTTTCAGGGGCCTAAAAAAATTCAACAGTCGACAAAGTTCATCAACAGTCGAGTTTTTACTTTCACTTACCTATATATGAAATATATAGTAAGTGGAAGTATTGCGATCGTGAAAATTTTCGACTTCCGGTTTTCAACGGAAATACACGTTTTGGGGTCCCCTGAGTCAAAATAACCAAGTCCCGCGAAATGGTCTCTGTGTGTTTCTGTGTGTCTGTGTGTCTGTGTGTCTGTGTGTGTGTGTGTGTGTGAACAGACTAGCTAAAAAACTATAAACCGTGCGAACCTGAAATTGGGTATTTAGAGTATGTATAAGCCCGCGATGTGACAGCAAACATTTCATCAAATTTGCTCAAAGGGAGGGGGTACTTTACTTAATAACTTTTTAAGTTTTTTTTTATTTACTCAAAAACGGCTCTAACGATTTTGATTAAACTGAGTATTTGATCTATTTATATGCCTCAAATACGACTGTACAAATTTCATCAAAATTGATCAACCGGAGGGGGGACTTTACTTAATAAATTTTGTATCATTTTCACATGTTTTTTTTATTTACTCAAAAACGGTTTTAACGATTTTGATCAAACTTGGTATTTGATGTATTTATATGCCAAAGATGTGATAACCAACATTTCATCACAATTTATCAACCGGAGGGGGGGACTTTACTTAATAAATTTTGTATAATTTTCACGTGTTTTTTTTATTTACTCAAAAAAGGTTTTAACGATTTTGATCAAACTTGGTATTTGATGTATTTATATGCCCGAGATATGACTGTAAAAAGTTCATCAAAATTGATCTACGGGAGGGGGGACTTTACTTAATAAATTTTGTATCATTTTCACGGGGTTTTTTTATTTACTCAAAAACGGCTTTAACGATTAACAAAAATAAGATATGAATGTAGAAAAATGTGTGACTTTGGGAAATGATATTTAGCAAAACACGTCAATTTCTAATCTAAGTAAATTGTTAAGTGAAAATTGTGTGTTGCGCGCACGCACCAGATTTTTTTTTACTGCGTGCTTGCTTTTTACTCCGAGGTGCTTTTTGTAAATATATCGTCAAAGTGAATCGATAGGTGTATCGTAGTAAATTAAAAAAATAATTTTAAAATGTTTCACGTTACAAAACTATTGATAGGATCTGGAACACTTAAAATATAGGATAAAAGAACTACATACTTTCAAACAATTGCTGTTTTTTTTTTTTTTTTCAATATTCAATTTCCATTTTTTTAAAAGTACCAATAAAAAAATTTTATGGATCGGTCTTTAAATAATCTACGAATTCCACTTGGAATTCTTCCCCTCCTTCGTAGATAGAATTTCCTTGGCACAATCCTTTCTCAAATAGTTTTTCAAACAACCATTGCTAGGCATAAAATCTGCGATTCAAGTCCTTAATACTTACTCCATTTCGAGAAGATCGCTTCTTAAATTTATCCCTTTCTAATCTAATACGCCATACTTTCCACCGTGTCCAGGAATTCCTTCCTAAATAAAGTATCAGACACGCACTTGCTATCCACATTTAAGAATCTCCTACTTAAAAATACGGCTAATAATGAATCATCTTAATAAAGCTATATTTTCTTCTCAATTTTCTTTAATTATGGTTCCTGCCCACAAGGAACCTTTAATTATAATCCAATCTCTGAATCTCAAGATAATTAAGCAGTAAGATATTTGGGACTTCACCTGGACAAGAGACTGACATGGAAAACCCACATCGGGCTGAAAAGGAAACAACTTAACAAACGATAATGAATATTATCTAAGTTACTCGGCAGACGTTCGAAATTATCAATAACTAACAAACTTACTAATTACAAAGTAATAATACGACCATTAATGGACATACGGGATAGAACTATGGGGTTCTGCAAAACCCTCACACATTCAAAGAATCCAGTCATTCCAGTCCAAGGTATTGAGGAAAATAATAGACGCACCAAACTATGTGACGAATGACATACTGCACAAGGACCTGAATATCCCAACAATTATCGATACAGCCACCAAATACTACAAAAACTTCCACCAAAGGCTAACTTTTAACACGAACCCCTTAGCACAGACACTAACATCAAACATAAACCCTTACATTCCACCCCGGCGACTTTTGAGGCGGTGGTCGAGAGATATGCTAACTTAGTATAAAGTAAGCAATTCATCCAGTAGGAATTATATTCCAAAATGGAGGCGGTTTCATAGACAAACCATATTCATAAAAAAACAAGAAGCATAAAAATGAAAATAGTCACAATTTTTTGAGTAAAATACAAAAAAAAAAAAAAAAAAAAAAAAAAACCGTTGCTAACTGATGTAACATTCTACAAAAATGCAACATCTATTTCTTAGCCATCCCGAGGTCAACTGAACATCTGATGCAAGGGCTCGAAACAGTTGCGGAATACGAAAGCTCTTTTTGTTATGGTGACTTAATATTCTTTTACTTTTGCATCACTTTCGATAGCTTACGTAAGTGCGGGAAATCGATTTTATGGAGTTTAATTATTACTGTAACTTACAATTAAATCCAGAATGACTTATTTAATGTGTTATTTTAAGTGAACATTAATTATTCTAACGTTCTATTCCTCCACCACATGTCCAAATAGTTATGTGGGTTTGAATACTTTTTATAAACGAAAATTTATAATTCACTATGTCAGTTAAACAGTAAAAAACTCAGATCATTAAAAGACTATAAAAAGTATCAACTTAACATAAACACAACTGTACCTTTTTTTGTCCTCTCCTTCCTCGCCGTTTAGGCTATACGGGGTTTCCCGTGCCAGGGGAAAGGATGGGGGATTACTGGGATTACTGGGGGGGGGGGGGGGGATCTGTCAGTTGTCCTGGGCTAGGCGTGTTTTCTAACGCGTTTGCAAAAGTCAAAGTCTCCAGTCCATCGCTCTTTGTATTTAGCTGCAAAATTGTAGACTCTATAATGATGAACTTCACTCTTCCAGTGCTCTTTTAGACAATTAAAGATGGCCACATTCATTGGTTGGATGAAATGTGTAGCATTTTGATGGAGTGCGACTAATAGCAAGTATCCCATGTTCTTAGCAGAATCTGGAAGTGAGGAGAGTCAGATGAGACGCTTGTCCATGTAGGAATAGGATTATTGGCAATGCAATTTTGCTCTCAACGATCCATGGATAGAGCAAACTAGCTATAAATTCATAAAATAAGACACCTGTCATCCATACAGATTCAGACTTTCATAAACCACCCGCAGATGGAACACTATTTGCTAATTCTTGCGGTAGTTGACATCAATGTCAACTATTGAAATTATGGATTAATATCTGTTCTAATATTTGACATCTACATTTGAGCCCTAAAACATTGTATAAATATAATATACTACTGTGGCATAATAGTGATGATATATCATGCATTATAGAAGACCAATGATACATCATGTATTATAGTAGACCATCATGCCCTAAGTAGGAGCATCCGTAGGAAAGGTTTAGTGGGAAACCGCCTGTCCGGTTCGCTATCCATTCGGGATTTAAGGCGGTGATGCCAAATGGTACCACGGGGATGACGCTACCCGGGCGTCATCGTTGGGTGGTGCCAGGACCCTTAGGGGTGCCTTGTTCGGACGTGGTGGACGACCAAACAAATTTTGAACCAAAATAATGAACCCTAAATCTTATTATTCGTCAACAATTGGGGCACTGTCAATTTATGGTACAGTTACCCTAGTTCCCTAGTTTTTTTTTTTTTTTTTGGTTTTTCTAGTTGTTTGGACTTCTCCCACTTTCCTAATAATAATAATAATAATTATGTCTGATAGATTAGAAGCTGTCTTTTGTTGCCATTGTCAATCAGTCGTGAACCTATGACCTGATCTATTTATGTCACAAAATATTGCAAAGAGATAGAAATTTTTTGAAGAGGTGTAAGCCCGACAGCAGACAGGATATTGTGATGTGGTGGTGGGATACTGTGTTGACCAGGAGCTCAGCAAACATCCTTGGCCCATGTTTATCTTCCTAGGGCCTGCTAATAACAACCTCAGGAGATTGGCCCATTTTCGCTGGAATCCTTTTCAATAAGCCACTGCCTCTCAAATAACAGGTTTACTACCTCAGTATATAGGGAATCAATTTAGTATTAGGCAGTGCTTTCTTTTACAGAGTCCAGAGGATGGAAGAACTATTGACAGCAATATTATAAGAGGTTTTGTGTACAATGGTCGACCCACTTTATTTTTCAATTGAAAATGTATTCTTAAAATACCTCCCTCTTAGCATCGCTCTTACGCTCAGAAAATGTAAGCTTGAAATGGCTGAACATAAATGAGAGAACGAGACAAAGTATGGCAACCAGAGACCTTTTTTATTTATAAAGTAACCAGTGACAGGTTGAAAAGTAAGTTAAACTGGAAAGGTCATTTTTGTTTTCTTTCAGATTTTACATTATGGTTAAAATTGTTGTTAAGCTGCCTCAAAAGTGTACCAATAAAAGAAAGAAAGAAAGTAATTTTTAGTTAGATCCAGATCCATTTTGATTCTGGCTTGTTGAATAACATTTGTGTATAAAAATATGAAATACAATATATGTATATAAACGTGAAAAACAATTGTGTATATATCTAGGTGAGAGGTAAAAGTGTGTGTATATATCTTTCACTCTTTTCAATCATATGTTGTTGTTTTTTGTTTCGAGTTACAATATAATTAGTTTAAAAACTTTGGAACGTATTCAATATTGATTTCACCATTTTACATATTTACAATATTAGAACATTGGTGATTAAGATGGAGAAATAGTTAGGTTTTAAAGGACGTGAGGGATGAAGTTTTACGGATGGAGACAGGTAAGGAATTCCAGAAGGAGGCGGCGCGGATGATAAAGGATTTTGTAAAGGAGGCAGTTCGGTAGAAAGGGATATACAGGTTAGGGCTTTGGGGTCTTGTATTTAGAACTGGGTAGAGCCGCTTCAATATTTTTTAACCTATTCCTAGATATCCTCTATTCCTAGTCAGTCTTAAAATTTTAAAAATGTTTTTTAGTATAATTAAACAATATTTTTAATATGAAGTTGAAAGCATATAAGGAAAAAAAAAAATGTTTTATCATTTTCGTAGGACCTAAAATTCTTAAGTATTTAGTTATATTTACTGATTAAATAAAGAAAAGTAGACCAATAGGGCAATTTACATTACAATTTAATTTATTGAATTGAGGTGAAGAGTTTAGAGATGGCTGGACTCTAGATAATTCAGATTGAAGGTATGCCAATAAACTGATTGGAACTTGGGAGGGTATTTATCAATTGGCAATGGAGGAATAGGAATTTTCCCCATTGTATGAGTGGGGGGGGGGGGGATAGCTGTGAACGGCTGGTGGAGTCTATGGCGAATGATTCTCATACAGGATAGCGTGCATGCTTTGAATTTCGAAATAGGATAGTCTAAATATTTGAGGGAATACATTTTAAAAACCATGTGTAAAATGAAATTTATTTTAAAAAACGACAGGTAAATTCAAAGCCGTATGTAAACCGGATTTAGTCCAACATCTCCTTTACCAATAACATTGATAAACAGAATTTTTGTTAAACAAAAGCCGGTCGTTTGTTTAAACACTGCTAGTTGCTTTTCAATTTGCTAACTCTAGGTTTTCGTTAAATATCGTCTGAATTAATTACGCGAATTCCGCTTACCGACAGGTATTCCTAATAATATTCTATTTATTCTTTTTAATGGTTTTTTTTTTTTTTTTTTTCCGTAGGCCATAACATTTTTGATACTTGATCGTATTCGATGATTGCGGTATAATTTTAAAAACTCCCTTCCATGTGGAAAAATAGTCATATCCCCCAGAAAAAGCCAGAAGATGAGCTATCAATAAAATAATATATTATTTGCGCTTAACTCAAAAACCATTCATTTTTCGTCGATTATGTAAGTGCTAAAGTAAAAGGTATTTCTTTCGTATTCCGTGCAAATCGAACAAGTTTTGTTTTTATATTATATAAAATCGAAAGTAAATCTTGTTTTCATGAAGCTAAAAATTCGATTCATGCCAAAATCATTGTTATAATAAATGTAGGTACCTTTTCTTAGTTTTTTATCTATATAAATAAAGATGGTGAAATTCTGTTTGTTTGTTTGTTCTTTATAGAAATCCATACCGTTTGACCTAACATCTCCAAATTTCGCTCAGTGGTTCTTTCATACCAGGTGCGAACACCTGTCCATATTAAAATTGCATTATTTCAGCCAATCTCTGGGTATATTCCTTATTGTTATAAAACTTTTTATGATCTCACTTTACATTGCTTTTTAGGAAATCGACTGTCTGAGTCTCACTTTATAGATATTATAGATTTAAAAAATGAAATTCTCCGGGTGAAACCGGTATGTACAACTAGTTTATTTATATGGTTAAAAATACGTTGTGAATTTGGTCAGTGCTATAATCTTTAACTGATACAGAATGCTTTACAATTCGTATAGAGATTTCATATATAAAAAAAAAAATTAAAAATTCGACCCAGCGTCCCGAGATGGTCTCCTTTTTTTTCTTCAATTCAAACTGATGATATGAGGGTTTAATTTTTCCATTGAATTCGAACGATGAAGAAGATTTCTTTCCGATATTTTGGATTAAGTCGAGGAGAGGATTTTATTAATACAGTAGGGTAGGAATATAGATAAACTTATGGATTATTGACTTAATAATTTCCCTAAGGTTTCCTCTAAAAATAGAATCGTAAATATTAATTGGGAAAAGGATTGATTTTTCATTAGATCAGACAATTAATGAAATAGCTGTATTGAAGCAATCAGATTTTTTGACCGAAGTCTAATAGGCAATTTTTGCTTAGTTATGTAATAATTAAGTATCTCAGATGCTTGCCTTCAACTAAGGTTTTAATAATTTATATTTGTTCCAATTACTTTTTTTTTTTTTTTTTTTTTTTTTTTTTTTTTTTTTTAACTTCATTCGTATATATAGACAATCAGCAGATGTGATGGCCTTATACAATTGCAAACGATGACATGTCAGGCATGGGGAAAGATGGCGCCCAACAGTACCTCTTGTCTGGCTTCATTCAGTTATTCCGGTCGGTTAAAGAAGGAGATCTCTCATCCAACACCTTTTTAATCTCCTCCTCACATTCACGGGCATTTCATCTGTAGCCATATCTCTTATTAGTGGATTAGTGTGGAAACGTTTGTAAAGAGTCTTGATGTGTTGGTCAACTGTTGGCATGTGGAAGTCAATATGTAAGGTTTGATTAGTCAAGTACCAAGGTGCTTTTTTGAAATGAGTTGTAATAATTTTGACTGAAAGGTCTGGAGTTTTTGTAAATGTATTTTTTTAGCAATGCCGTAAATCTGTCAACACATCCATATAGGTTTAAGTAAGTATGTGTACGTATTTAGTTTTTGTCTTAGTCTTAATTTCGAGGATTTAGAAAAAGTGTGTAAAGTAGCTTTAGTCGTTTGTTCAGAGTTCCATTTTCATTTTAACGTGCGGGCTTCATGTCATCTTTCTATGAAGGGTTAGTCCGAGGTACTGTACTATTAATTTAAATATAATTTAAGGTACTTTACTATTAATTAATTAATATCCTATTAATTTAAATACATTCTTGAATGATAAAACTGAGCACTTGTTAGACCTTATTATATAAGAGGCGGAAATTCATACTTTCTATAAAGATCAAAGGCTTACGTTGCAAAAAGGGTATTCGTGGGAATTATCGGAATATTGGAAAATATTGATAGAGGCCTGAGGAATTTAGATTCTATTATATTATCACTTCAAAGGCATCTCCTCGCCGTAATACGACCTGAAACTGTATAAATTATAAATCGAACTTCATCCCGCTAAGACTTTACTTCCTTTGAAGGACTAAAGTCTCTTTATTCCTAGACTTGATTGTCTCGGATGGTCAACTCTCAGGAACTACTGCAAAGAGGCAAACATTCAGGAAGTTGAGAAAGTAAAAAGGAGTAGAGGAGTAGATTGAGGAGGGCGAGCTAAAGAAGTTGGAGTTTAGCTTTATCTGCCCAAGGTTTAGCTTTAAAGTTCATCTTCACAAAGTAACAGGTAGAGAATAGGAATAAGTAAAAAGGCATTGGTTATAGAAGTTTTATATTTGATTCATTAGTATTGGAGTCAAAATCTACAAATACTTAAACTAGATTAATTTAAATTATATTACAATCGTCCTAACAATTACCTAATTGCTGGGTGTCAACTGTGGTGTAGTGGTTAGCATGAAAGCATACTATAACAAGGGTTGCGGGTCTTTAGCCTAGCAGGTTTAAGGGGAGTATATAATCATTGGCTATGACGTCCTTCGGAGAGGACGTGAAATGGCGTTCTGTGCAATGTCAGGATACTCGTTAAAGATCGCCATTCTTATATATCAATTATACGCTTATGACCTCCAAATTTACCTATCATACCAAAATACTATATGCAACGCAAATATTACATGAAGATATAAATAGCAACAACGCAAAGTTTCACGAATATACGGAGTAAGAAATCAAAAATCATATTTTTTTTTAACAAAGTTCATTATACTTTTAGGTGACTAAACAAAACAAACATGACAGAAAAATAATTTATTGTGGTATAAAATGTATATACAGACTTACATATGAAATTAACGAGCTTAAAAAAATAAACACTGAACATTATACTAATAATCAAAAATTATTCCTCCTCATAACCACTAGATGGTAAAAACGACTACCATTATCTCTTTAAATTAAGTATATGTTAATATGCATAAATATTTTTAATGTTCGTTTTAGGTGGTAAACTATATACTTACTATCTCTTTTTTCATGAGCTTAGGAGTTGCATCACAATTGTGTCACTTGAAATGTTAAACACACTACCATCAATCATAGTGAAAATCATTTGATGATATTAGTGAATAGCAAACCACCAAGTACCATGGTCGACCGCACTTCAGTTGGGATCAGATTCGCAATGGCTTAGTCCATATTGTCGTGAGATTCAATTATTAATGACGATTCCTTGGCAAAAATAATATTTAGTACCCGAAAAAATAACGTGAAAGACGGAGTTTTATTTCCTCTCAAAACCTAGTTCTATGCATCAATCTGACGCGACGGTACTGTAGTGGTTGACAAGAATAATGATCACTAATTTTGAATATGGACTAACCGTACGAATTGTCTTGTATTCTCCTTAACTTTATCCGAACAATCAGATAAATTATTTTCTTGCACTAGTCTATCAAATAAACCATCGTTTCTGGTGCTCGGTTCAGTTCGGCGCCAGACTTCGTACAGTAAAGAATTAGTTTTGAAATCTAAAACACAATATCACCGTAGGGAGCAGCCAGAAGCAGATAAACTAGGTATCAAAATAAATAAGAAGAAATGTAGGGGAGAGCGGGGTTGGTTGGCAACATTTTCACTTTTTTGATTGTTGAATCGTTCTTGTTAATGTAATCCCAATGGGGCTGATACCACTGTAAACTCCAAGTATTAGAGTACTTCAAGTATTTTTTTCACAACATAATATTTAATACTAAGATCATAGAAAATGGAAGAATTCGTCAATCCGAGAATGCCAATTAACCCCCTGTGTGGGGCAGGTTGGCCTAGAAGGTGGGGTTGTTTAGCCATCTCATTCAAGTACTGCCTGACACATATTAATGTTATTAAAAGCTTTTAAGGGAAAATAGAATGGCAATAGAAGAAGATAGAAGTTTAGACTGTCGTCACTTTTTGCATTAGAAAAATTGCTCTAATCTTCCTCGCTGGAACTAAAGACAATTGGTAGTTTCACCTTTGATTATGTTTACCTTGCTTTTTTGAATTGCTGCAAAAAAAAAAAAAGTTGAAGAGAGCCAACTAACCCCACAGGAGAGATCGTATGAAAGATGACTGCCAGGACAGGGGAGAACAATCAAACAAGAAACTGGTTAGTCGAAAGGTTAGGATCTCCGTTTTTCAATGGAGTTTGGGGCTATGTAAACAGAATCGGAGTCAAATGTTTTTCCATGCCTTTAAACCAACTTTACTGAAAATATAAAAATTTACTTGCACCGGCTTTGAAGTCAGCATCGGATTGAAAACTCAGGACAGGACTCCCGAGGTCGAGCCGGTCCTGTACCGGTATGGTAAAATAGACCTTCACAACAGGTGTGACAGAAACTATAAGCCAATGGCCAACCTACCCCCTATGCCAACCAACCCCGCTCTCCCCTACTATCGATGATTAAAGTATGGGAAAACCGGTTTTTTACATTTTTTAGAAAATCATTTCCAAAGTTAAAAAAATTATGAAAATGTCTGATATAATATTAAACATGCGTTAAACATAAGTGAAAAACATAGGTTTCCTCTGCTCCACCCTGTATTTTGCCATTTATATTACGGCTGCTTCGTAAACGGTGGACTGTCTGTCTTGCACGAGATGAGGTTGAAGAGACTAATGAACTGCTTCATTAGATTCATCTTCAGTGTCCCAAGGGGCTCCCACGTCTCCAGTTGATACGCGGAAATGAAGTAGCGCTACCCGGTTTTTCGACGGAAATACTAGCTAGGTGTTTATATTTCCATTTATATCTTTAGAACCAAGAAGCCTCCTTATATCCTCAATTTGTTCTTTCCATGCACCTCAATACATTCTCTAATAATCCTAATTCTCTACATTTTCTAATAAACTACATTCTCCAATACACCTAAATATCAGGTCTAAAACCTTTAACCTGTACATCCCTTTCTACGGAACGGCCTTCTTGATATGTGCGGCTTTTTGAGTAAGCTTAATTTCTTAATTTACGAGGAGTAAATTTAGAAAAGATGAATATTTTCACGCTTTCGTTATATAAAACATCTAGGTTGAGTGTTTAAACTTAATAAGAAAGGATTAAAATGTTAGCAATTATACTATCATTTTAATCCTTTTCTGGGGGAATCTACCACGCATTTTCACATTAGTGGTGTTGCTAGTAGTGTTCAGTGAAGTCAACAAATATGGCTAGATTTACCAACGCTGAATACGCGTACATTGCCTAAGTCTATGGATTTTGCAATGGCAATGCACGTCATGCAGTTCGGGAATCGCAGACGGTTTCCTGACGGAGAAACCCCACACAGACTTCAAATTCAAAGAAACCCCACTTCAATACAAACCCTGGTACAAGCGTCCTGAGAGCTAGTTCAGTTCTTGGCATACCATTGGTACTGGCTTGTATTGGCTTAACAGGTACAAAACGTACAAAATTTAATACCCGCTGATTATCCCCGGCGATTAAATTTGTGTAATTGGTACAAAGAACAATTGCAAAACGATGTAAACTTAAGTTCGCAAGTAATCTGGACGGTCGAAGCGACTTTTACACATGCGGGTATATTCAATCAAAGAATCTACCACCTTTGGACACATGAAAATTCCTGCGC